>VWZS01004590.1:0-36613 GCA_013397075.1 Rhabdornis inornatus
GCCAAGTCAAAAAGAATTGCTGCATCCATATTCCTTCCATGGGTCACGGCAGTCAAAGCCCTAGATGAATTGGGCCACCTAGAGTGCTGGGTGGTCAAACAGGCAAACTTAACATCCACCACCATCAGCTCCCTCCTGGAAGATGAGGAGATTACCAGGGAGGCCACACTCCAAAATTGTGCAGCCATAGCCTTCTTCCTGCTGCTGCATGGACACAAGTGCCAGGAATTTGAAGGACTTTGTTGCCTGAACTTAACCTCAAAAGCTCCCAACATCCACGCAGCCCTCAGACACATTAAAAGCATGACTGGACAAGTAAAGCAAGAATCCAAAGACTGGTTCAGTGGACTGTTCAAAGGCTGAGGACTCACGGGGTAGTGGGCTTCAATAGTTAAAACAATTCTGTCGTTTCTTGTTGTTCTTTTTTTAATAGTGTTGGTGTTCGGAGCTCTACGATGTTTAGTTTTTAAAGCCATTAACAGTTTAATCCCTACTACCTCAGAAGTCAACCACATGGAGTTAGCGGACCAAAGGCAATCTAACTGACCCACAAATCATAAGTGGTGGTCAAATTCATATTCTGAATCAGAATAAGCCTGATACCCCTCTTTTAACTTTATTTAACAAAAAAAGGGGAGGTGTTGTATTGAAGTAATGTAGTTTGGTTCGTGAATGTTCTATTGCACTAAATGGTTTGTTCTGTACTCTCCCAAGCTATGGTGATGGTTTCACCCTCCCCCTCGCTCCTCCCCTTCAGTTATACCCTATTGGTTGGGGTCCTGTTCCTCCCCTCCCCTTTCTTCAGGTTTAAAACCTCCTGGCATTTTCTGTTTGCTCTCTTTTTCTCATCTCCCACCTGGAAGCTACGATAAACAGTGCGACCACTTCCCACAGGAGAAAGAGCCTCCTTTGGTCTTTTGCCTTTGTCCTTGTCGGTATTCTCCATCCCCCGCGGTCCAGAGCTAGCCTAGAGGACCCGGGGAGAAAGGAAAACCGACAACCTTGTACAAGTTACATTTAAAGAGCACATGCAGCACAAGAAATGAACTTGAGGTCCTAGTAAAGAATGAGACAAATAATAATGCATTCAATATTGGTATCTAATATTTGATACATAAAACTGCCTTATTTTTTTTTTTATGTAAGTCAAGGTGCTTGTACTGGCTGATCTGTTTAGTCATCCAGTATCAATACAGTAAAATTATTTTTTAAAGTCTATTATGAAATCTGGGATGAAACTGTACCTTTATTCAATCTGTGAAAAACAAAATGCAAACACAGACTCCCTAGTGACATTTTCACAACTTACAAACAGAAAGGAAACAATTGTTGATCCTGGTTCAATATAATTTTTTTAACAGATGAAGACCTCATAACGGTCACAGATGACTGATTTGTTTAAAGGATATAAAAATACACGTATCTCTGTGAATATGCAAAGCTAACTTTTTTCAAGACACTAGCATATTCAGGAGAATGTCAAAGAGAAGCACACCAAGTCTAATATTCAGAATAATGTTCAGAGTAATGTTTAAATGACAACATGGAAGTTATATTCTTATGAGTAAACAGATCTTTTAAAGACATCTACTAGCTTGGTGGCCAAAACTAATTTGTTTCCCCAACCAAAAAAACCAAGCCCTAAGACAACACTAAGAACCCTACACCTCACTAAGAAAAGCAGGTCATCTATGTTATTGTATGTAATGTGGGTAATGTAATTCATTCAGGGAGTGATAGCAGGGAGAAATAAATCTACTGTCAGTGAAAAGGTGGGGGTTAAAAGAAGAAGCTGAGAATGCAATATTGCTCATTGTGTAAGAAAAGAGAGAGAACAAGAAATGGAATGAAAAAAAAAGCCAAAGCTGAACAAAGATGAAAGATTTCCGCATAAATTTGCTCCGAACATACTGACAAAAAATTATAAATTGCTTCAAGCAATGCAACAGTTGCGTAGGTACAAATGACAGCATGTGAAAACCTTCCACTACAAAATAGCTAAAAGATCTTATCACTGATAACTTCTAAACACTTCGATTCTTGGGGATAACAATTATATTCTTACATGTGCTGGAAAGGACTAAGATAATAATATGGCAGGTTACAAACAACATTAGTCTTTGTTATACAAATGGAAGGGAAAATAACATTCTAGGGATTAGAAAAATAGCACATTTTTAAAAATTCAGATTCAGAGGTGCTTACACAGAAGAATCAAACAAGACCAGGATGACAACTGCACTGCATATCCCTACAGCCCAAGTTCAAAGTTGACTGGGTCCCTTTAAAGATGGCTAGATTTACTTTAATTTGAATCTGAACTCAGAACACTGAGAACTACTTAAAAAGGCAGACAAATTTCTGAAAAGTTTTTACTTGTTTACTTGTAGCCACTATCAAGCATAACTCCACAATAATTTTTGCTTTTACACATAAGAAGTAAAGAAAATGAAATAGACAAATCAGTATTTTTCTAAAATATTGATATAAAACACTTTTTTTTGTAGAATGTATTTTTGGTTCTCCAGCCTAATCTGTTTACTTTAGACAAGGTACAGTAAGTTTTATTTTGTATCTGAGAGTAAAGTGCACATCTAAATATGAGTTCTTAGCTCAGGATTAGAGGTAAGAAGGGATGGAAAGCAGAATTAATTTAATACCTGGTTAATGAAATGAAAAATATTCTTTTTAGAAGAGTTGAACATCAGAGTTTATGATTTTAACTACTGCATTTTTCCCCACAAAACTAATAGGAAATAAAATTGGGTGCTAATACAAAAATAACTACTACATCAAATAAAATATTTTATATTTGCAATTACTTCTAAGTCAGAATAGTAAACTCTGAACAATGCTTTGGAATCTTTGATGTACTACTGAAAACATAACAAGTTAACTGAGTACATGTAATCACTTATCCTCTGCTCTAAACTGCAACAACTGCATGTGTTTACATACAAACTTCGGTGAAAGTATTCTTATGCTTTGACTCTATTCTTATTCTTATGTCTGTGGTTATCAACAGACATCCCATTACATGAAAAATCCCCTTAGGTTATTCCTGAAATTAAAAAATACTAGTGAAACTAGCTGAAAATTTTGCATTTAATATCTTTGAACATTATTAAGGTTCAGGACATTTTATTAGATTAAAATTACATTTTTCTCTTCTGGAATTTTCACAGGTAGACAACATTAAAAACATTTCTTCTCACAAATGGCAGAAAAGGTAGATTATTTTTTACTTTAAAAATAAGATCACAGATTACCAAGCAAAAAGCACTGAAAAATGGAGCATACTCTGTCATATTCCTTATCATTTGAAACAGTACATGACACTGGTATCATCTCCCACATCATAATTCTATCAGTAAACAAACCTTCTTAAACTTCCATAATTTTGCGGGCTTACATCTATGGCATTTCTAAGTCCTGCACATATATTCTAGGCAAAAAAAAAAGGAGGTCTATTGCAAAGGGTCTACTGGGGGTATAAAATGATGTTTTAATTTCAGGTGATAATTTCTTTCACTGCAGTTTCTCTAAGTGTGCAAGTGGGTTTTTTGAGTAGAAGCTTTGACTAACAGGTCGTTAATAAAAATTTCCAAAGACATTCTCAATTAACGTGAAGTGAAGGTTACTGATCTAATTTTTTTAATAACTACATACTCATATGTTATACTTAAGAGTGAAAATGAACAGTGGGAACTCCCAATGTCCCCAAGCAATAATGAAGAGCAGGCTGTCGATGAATATGCTCTCTTTAGAGGTTTGCAACTTTAATTATTCAGGATTTCAGCAGGCAAAGAATCATGTGGGTTTTAAGGGTCTGAACTCTCTCATGAAAATCAATTCTTTCAACTTCAGCTGTCCACATTTGTATATATGCTCCATTCAAACAGTGCTGGCACACTCAGTTTATTCCTTCCTCCTCCTCCTCTACCAGTATTGCCATTAAGCAATATTATATCTTCATGTCATGGTAGAAACCATGCCTTCAGACCGTACGGCTTAAAATTCTAGCTAAGTATTTCCCAAACCTTGCCAGAAATGCACAGAAGAGAGGCTGCATGGCACTGGGAAGCTGCACCTATCTGGTAACTTCTCTGTTCAAAACCAAGTACAGTCTGTGGATCATTTACCATGATACCACAGAAGGATAGAGAGGCCACAGGCACAGCTTGAACTACTGTTGTAACACATACTCCTCCCTTAACTTTTTGTTCTTACTCAGCTTTCTCTTCTTTCAAGTCCCAACATTTTCATTATCACTCAGCCCATGAGGTCCTTCATATTCTTGTTTAAATCCTGCAGCACTAATGTATCACAGATGAGTTCCATGGGAATGAAAACCCACAGTTTTTTTACTCTTGATGACCACAGAGGCTGTAACCTAAAAACTACACACAGGATGTGATTTACAGAGTAAAAGCAAGAATATATGTTCAGACACTCAAATGTGTCTGAACAAGGGATTTCAGGTTTAAAGAATAAACTTCAACATGAAATATAAACAAAGAAATACCTAAATAAAATAATCTCCAAAAATCACTGATCATCAATACGCCAATGTGCATTAATAACATTGAAATTTCCCAAATCCCAGCTCATAACATGTGGTCAGGATGAGCAGTGAGGTGGACTGAACACTGGCTGAACGGTTGTCTAGTCTGAGGATGGCAACTACTGGTATAGCCCAGGAATGAATACTGGCTGCAGACCTGCTCAACATCTTTGTTAATGATCTGGATTATGGGGCAGGTGCACCCTCAGCAGCTGCAGATCATACCAAACTGGAAGAAGTGAGAGATGCACCAGATGGTTGTGCTGCCATCCAGAGGGACCTGGACAGTCTGGAGAGAGGTGCTGGCAGGAATCTCACAAAGAACAAAGGGAAGTGTCAAGTCCTGCATGCAGGGAGGTACAACTCCAGACACCAACAGGCTGGGAAGCAGCTTGTCAGCAAAGCATCTGGGGCTCCTCAGGCTGAGCATGACCTGGCCACATGCCCTTGCTGCAAAGAAGGCAGATGATGCTCTGTGCTGCATCAGCCAAAGCAGGGCCAGCAGGTCAGTAAAGGGGATCCTTCCCTTCTACACAGCACTGGTGAGGCCACAGCTGGAGTGGTGTATCCAGTGCTGGGCTCCCCAGTGTGAAAAAGACAAGGAGAGTGTCCAGCAAAGGGCCACGAAGATTTTGAAGGGAGCATCTCTCCTGTGAGGAAAGGCTGAGAGAGCTGGCACTGTTCAGCCTGAAGAAGAGACGGATCTGGAGGGAGGGTGCAAAGAAGAGGGAGCCAGGCTCTTCTCAGTGCTCTGTGACAGGACCAGAAGTGATGGGCACACACTGAAACACAGGAAGTTTCCACTGAACAATAGGAAACAGCTTCACCGTGTGGGTGACTAAGCACTGGCAGAGGTTGCCCTGGGGTGTTTCTGCTCCTGAATATATCTGGACATGGGCTGGAACAACTGGCTGTAGGTGGCCCCGCTTGAGCACGGAGGACACGGGACAGATGACTTCCAAAGGTTTGTTTCAACCCTCAACCATTATGTGATTCTGTGAAACACTCAATGAGAAGAATAAGCATATTGTTATGCTTGAAATGAGTGTTTAATCTTAACAAATAAAACCCAAAAACCAAGCCAAACAGACATGCAAACAAAAAAGACACTATCTCCATGAGTTACATTTTTTCCAAACACAAATACTTTGACTGATTGGCCAGTGAACATAATCTGTTCACAATCTACTCAAGTAAGATGACAGGTTAAGTGTGTTTACACCTATTTGTTTCAACTTCATTAAACAAAACACTGAATTATACATGGAAACCCCAAATTTCTCCCTAAACATAAAATTATTAATCTGCTTTGTAATTAGTCTAAGTCATTTGCTCCACAGTTTTTGAAGAAAAAAAGAGTGTTCACCTTTTAAATTTTTATAGAGATAAATCAAGTTTATGAAGTCAAGTTAATGCACAAGCTGTATTTACAAATATGCCCACTGATCTTTGCAAATGTCACTAACAGAAAAATTATTTTCTACACAAATATTTCTGATGCTGTAGCTAATACAACTTACAGAGCAAATTTCCAAAATGCGTACCTCTAAATGCACTAACATCTCCATAGTGTACCTGGAGAACAAAGTATCTGTTACCCGTTTCTCCTCCAACTCTGAATCCAACACCTAAGAGAAGGAAAATGTATTGTTTTCAGAAACAATTAAATGTAAGATGATTCACCATCACTGATAATATAAAAAAAATACAACTCATTAAAAAAATACAACTGGCTAAGAGTGAAGGAGTAGAAAATTTCAGACACCACTGAAGAAAACGTCCTGAAACGCAGGAAAACTACCAGCACATGATCTCAAACAAAGAAGCTAGGACCATAACTTAATTATGAATGAATAAGTATCTGCTTTATGCAGAGAACTCTCTCAATCAAAGAACATTAATACAGATTTTATAAGAATCCAAAAAAAATGAAGTCATGTAGGACTTGGTGGAACTTTCATTTTTCATACAACCTCTGCATGATACAAACTAATTAACTTACGAAGAAGGCATTGAAAATGAGAAGAGAAAAAGGTGGGCAGTAAAATATCTTTTTATTAAAATTCATATTATATGTAGAAAAAATCTTGGATGAGAGAAGCAAGTACAGGCACAAAACACAATAGAAAAGCTTGAAATAATTTGAAATAATGAAATTGCAAGTTCTCACCATCACCAAAAGGGATTTCTCTAAATCAATTCTACAGTGAACATTTTTCAAAAGAAGCAGAGAAAGCAACTTCTTCGTATTTGGTCAGAGAATCCCACATAATAGACAAAGCCAATTATAAATGGGACTGCAGCCTCTCTGTGCACAAATGTGGTATCTTCATGAATACTCCGTACAAACTTTGTATTTCTGCACAGCTTACCAATAAGAAAAGTACTACTAGCTGGGGTTCAACTTCAGCAAAACTTCCACAGAAGCCTCTAAATACAAAACTTCTATAGAATCCTCCATGCAACAATCTTTTTTTATCTTGACATTCTGATAACCAAATCAAGTAACGTTCATGTTGATAAATGCGTAAATGGATTATTTAAATAAGCATTTTCATGATACTGTCTCTGGCTATGAAAACGGGCAGTAAAAGATGAAAAAAACATACTTAAAATTCAAGATATTTTCAGATCAAGGATATACTGATGATAGATATTTCTAAGACCCTTAGTGGTTATTACAAAGAAGCACTTCACCCTGTTTTGCAGACATCCTACTTCAAGTGGCTTAAAATGTTTGGATTTAATTCAGCAGAGTTGTCTATCATACAAGAAAATGGGTATACAAGCATGTTGCTCAACTGCTCTAAAGCATTAAAAACAAAAAACACATTAAATTGTCAATGTATACTTTAAACAAAAAATTCAATGTTTTGATTGAACTTGTTTGTGTCTTCCCAAACAAACAAAAATATTTTAATGTTGTTTGTGTGCTACTGGAAGATACATATATGGTAACCTTCTAGTAACATATAGTACGAAATGCAAGATTAATGCTAGATAAAAATAATCAGTATATTATGATAATTATTTCTCCCTCTGTCTTTTATACCCCCTACAGAAACCCAAAATGGTAGAGCAAACAAAATGACAAAAATCCACAATATGTAGCATAATACATTTCATAGTTAATGAAGTTGATGTTTAAACAGTTTCTATCAATTAGACATAATAAAAATATTATAGGATGTTCCCGGATATGCCAGGTTCTTACTTCCATGTCCTCCTTTTTCCCCTGCCCTTGCACACAAGAACTCCATATTAAAGGGCCAATACCTTTGGGCAGCCTGGTGGGTGGAGCATTTCTTGCCCAAGCATATAAAATGTTAGATTTATCTTTGCATGTTCCTTCATCACAGTCCCTAAAAATATGAGGAAAGAAAAGGGAATATTATTTTTAAAATTCTGAATTCAGAAAACAGCAGGTGAATTACATGCAAAACCACTAACTTCAAGATCTATGAAGATTTTTTTTGAATGTATGCTGATTAAACACAGCTCTTTTAATGTAGATTGCTTTCTTGGATATTGGTATATGTTCCACCTTCTTTTATTTCCCTCTGTTTGCATTAAGACAGTTAGACAGTTCTGATGGGCCCTGCCAGCCTACTAATCAGTGATGGAAAAAACGAAGAAACGTTTTATGGTCATGAACTGTATGAAAATTTCTGGCATTATTAACTCAGGTGATAGAAAATTACAATGGCTGCCACATTTACCCAGAGGAACAGGACTCATGCACAAAGCAGAAAAAACCCTACAAAACATAAAATTGGTTATTAGAATTTTATTTAAAAATCACTGTTAAAAAAAGTGACAGGAAGCTGTATATGAACCCAAAGACATGAGGCACTCATGCTCTTTACTGTACTTAATGTGAGCTCATTGCTTTAAGTTAATTTTTATTCTACTGCACGATTTCTTGTTTTACAAAATAGAAGAATCACACACATACACATACACAAAAGAAACAATCACCAAAAAAATCCCAAACATACCAAAAAACAAACAAAACAAAACCCTAAGGGAAAACAAAAAGAAAACAGAAGAATTTCCAAGTCTACAGGCCACAATCAGGTCACAAATATTTACAGTAACAGAGAGCTTGAGTTGTCCCTAGCCTCTGCAGCTAGCATCTTGCAGGTGACACTGAGTGTGAAGAACGAAAGACTCCCAAAGACTGGTAAATTCTAGATACATTAAGTCTGCAAGAACTGGTAAACCTGAGGCAAAAACACTACCAAATCTGTAAAAGGCCAGACACAGTTGTACAGGAAGCACAATGTACAACACAATGTACAACACCAAGACCACACCCAAGAAGGCATTGACTGTTCTATGTGGGTGGAGGCTTCATGATGATACACATGGATAATCAAACAAGGGGCCCTAAGGAGCTTTCCAAACACCCACCTAGAATACACTTCTCCCTCTTGATCCTGAATTAGAGAAAAGGTTTATTTACAGGTGTATTTGTACCTTCTTCCAATGGCAAAGCATCCATGGCCTTGAGCATGGAGTGTAGAAGTCATCCCAGAGGTGCAGCATATACAGGTATGACTTTTAGAAAGCCTCACCCTGGAACTATTCAGACTTCATCAACAGACTCAAGCCAGATGCGATGAAGGTTGGCACCCGTGCCAATGTTTCACTCTAAACCAAAATGGTACAGACCCTGCTCTGTTTATGACTGCTTGTAAAATGACACCTGGGAAAACATTTGTTTCAGCCATCTGAAATTGTGAGGAAAACAGACTACCACACAGTGTGAGGAAGAGTATAAATACACAAAAGACCAGGACATCTAGCAGATGCAGCTCAATCATATTTCTGTTGAGAATGGATGAGCCGTATGTGCAAATGACGATGATGCTTTCCAGGTATCTCTCAGAGATAACCAGCTCTTCTGGCACATGTATCAAATCACCTCAGCAGGACATTATGCTTTTCTTTGATCCCAGTGAGCTTTACTGCAGCCTAGCTACTGTATTTAGTTCTGACTGAAAGCTCTGCCATAACCAGAAGAGTATCAGAGAAAAGGGAACACACCACTTGTTTTTTAGTAGTTAAACGCACAACATGCAGCTGAAAATTAGGCAGCTTCCCACTGCTACTATACAAAAAAACCTAAGAGACTTCAGGGATCTAACCTGGTACTGAGCTGCACAATTTGGAAATTTCTAGAAGAGATTGTTTAGGAGGAATGCCAGAAGGAACTACAAGCATAGTCACAGCTTTACCACCCCACTTTGGGCCCAACAGTCTTCAATTTATACCACAGTATTTCTAAGAATACATTGACTAGGAAAAAACCATCTACAGGCTCCTTCAAATTTTCTTCCGAGAGGCTACCAGACCGGAGGGAGAAGACTGCAGGGGACAAAGATGAAATGCAGACACTGCCCTTTCATTTTGTTTAAAAAATAGTCAACCCTCTCATTTCACCATCAATGATAATCTTGAAAAACATTAAGTTTTCAGAAAAAAAAAAATCCTAGAAGAGATTGCAAAGAACAGGTAATAAGATAAACAGATTGAAAAGCAGGGAGCTAGTAAAAGGTATACATTCAATAAATGAAAAATCACTGAAATTCATACCTTCTTTATCATACAAAACATTACATTCAAAACTGAGTGAGTGACACAGAATACTTTAAAAATGGACTATAGCTGCATATTACACAGTATTGTTTTAAAAACTGATTTTGACTCAAAATTTGGGATTGAGTGGGGTAGGGGAGAGTTTACTGACTTCTTCTTGGATCTTTGCATTTTTTGCAAATTCTCCTGGACTTCTCAAAAGCATTTTCCCCAGTCTTGAGTAAGCTCAAGAGCTGTTTTTATAAATGGCACTGGCATTTTGACTGATTACCTAGACTGAAAGTAAAACATTTCATTGTGTCAGCAAGACCAGTATTTGGCTATCCCTTTAGCACATTTGCATTGGTTATGGTAACAAATAATTTATTTTATATCTTTCTCTATTACACTGCACTCCTCAAAAGTAACGAAGACTTTAAAAAACATCAACTGAGGTGACTAAGACAAATCATAATTTTTAGCTCTTGAATGTTGCAGAACATTCTGAGGCAGTAGCAATGGTAAGAAACTACACCTAAAAATAAAATTCTTCCTACTGTCCCCACTCTCCCGCATGCAGTGAAATGAAAGTCCTTCACTGAACTAGTCATGACATCTTTTGCAACCTTTACTGAACTACTGATGTCAAAGGTGTCCAAATCCATTCTTTCCTGAAAACATAAACAACCAGTCTGATAGAGGAAGTACCAGATGGTCATCGATGACCTGAACAAATGCAAACATTTGTTTGCACTAGATGACTATTTAAAGCTGCCCTGCCTGATCTCAAAATAAAGGCTATGCCTATGAATCAGCTCATTCATGAGAGCTTATTTCAGCACTAGGTTTGACACAGCACAAGACCTGTCTTGCAAGGAGACTCACAAGTTCTGAAAAATTCAACATACTCTTTTAAAGCATTCAAGTACATTCCTGATTATCTACAGAGAATCTGAACTTATCAATCAGTTCAGGCATGTTACTTCAATTTCAACACAGTTTGTCAGCTCAGGCAAAACTTGTCATTGTGGCTGAACTGTTTTTAGATTAATTACGATCAAGGAATAGAAACAGCTATGCCATTCTTTTTAATGCACTGAGCAACACCTGAGGCAATGAGCCCTGGGAAACTATTTCTTTTTCCTGTGGAAAGGCCTGTGTATTTTAAGAAGGGGGAACAACCTTTAGCATTTGTTCAGACAAAGATTCTAGCACATTGCAGTGAATGTTGAAACCAGCGCAGGCTCCACATAACTTGACAACCTTTTGGAAGGCCAGGGACATTTTCAAGAATAGTGTCAAACCACCACAAAAGGCAGCAGACTAGATGGGCATCATAGATTTTGGCTTAGCACTGCTATGGCCAAAGGGCAGCTAATCCCAACAGAGTCATCTGGCTGCTTCTCATTCCTCCCCACTCAAAACTGGACTGAATGAAACTTCACACCACAGGAAAACTAACTTTGACCTTGCATTCTGAATGTTCCTAAAAACCTATTTTTCCATAATACAACTAATCCACATCATGATGGTAAAAAACACAACTTGACTTGGAAAACCATATGTAATCAATACTGCCAGAACTTTGAAAAGGAAACTAGAAGTAAGAAAAAAAAATCTATGTGGCATGCCTAATTGAATCAAAGTTGGCTCTGTAAAAATGTTGAGCATGTGAAAAATAAGGGAAAGATCTTTCCTAAACAAGTCTTACAGCAGTCTGCTCAAATAACTGTTTTTTCCCTACTAGATGGAAGAGCAAGAAAAGTCGTAATTTGCTAGCCTTCACGTAACTAAAGGAATAGCAAATAACCAAACAAAATAAACAACAATGAAGACCAGTAACACACAGTCATCAGAATTACTTTAACAAAATTAGGTTAGAAATTTCTAGCACTCTTTAGTCTACTTTCTGTAGAAAACACATGATCATCTTTCTAGACTTTCAAATAACTGTGGGCAGAGCAAGATAAAAAGCTGCAAACTGCTGCAAAAACAGGGATGTGAAATGATGAGACAGTTAGTGAAGAGCTTTAATTTTGAGAAGCAAAGGAAATCCCAGAAACTACACATAAAAAATAGCAAGACATAATCAAAACCTGCACTTAAAAAATTTGAAATAGCAGATTTAAACACAACACTAATGTATTTGGTCTGGCTAAGATGGAGTTCATTTTTGTCACAGAAACCCTCACAGTGCTGGGATTTGCATGAGTAGCTAGAAAGGTGTTGATAACACAGCAGTGTTTGGGAAAGGTCTTAGTAGAGGCCACAGCCAGGCCAGCCAACCCAAACTAACTGAAGAAATGTTTCATACCATAATATTATATCCACTTAACAATAAAAGGTAGAAGAAAGGAGGAGAAGGGGATAGAGGGACATGCACACACACATTTGTATTTATGACATTTATCTTCCAGAGCAACCATGACTTATGCTGAAGTCCTGCTTCCTGGGAAGTGGCTTGGTGATGAAAAGTAGAGAATAAAATATTTTGTTTTCCTCCACTTCTGCACAACATTTGCTTTTGCCTTATTAGACTGTCTTTATTTTGACTCACGAGTTTTTTTCCATCCTGAGGAGTGGAGGGATAGAGCAGCTTGGTGGGCATCAGGTGTCCAGCCAAACTCAATCCACCACACCTAAATATGTATCTTGTTGTTTGACAGGTGGTGTTAAGTACAGCAATCAAGAAAAAAAGCAGCATTAGCTGCCACACTGCACAGGCTGTCATTGGTGAGTCTTCTGCTGGGAGAGTGAAGGTACAGCCAGAGAGCTCAAACTACCTGAACTTTAGATTCAAAACAGGGATTTCAGCCTGATTCAGTTTCGAAGAACTTTGTTTTTTGGCTTTGGATCCATCTCTTCTACAACCTCAGAACATTAGTTACATGTTACTTAGGCATTGTCTCGTAACTTCATCTCAACACAAGCTCCTCATCAATCTGTAAAAATCTTAATTCTATCATTTACACATTATTTCAAGGCTCTACTAAAACTACTTCCAGAAATATGAGAACAGCACAAGCTCCAAGTACAATCTACTCAGTTTTAAACAGGATGCTCACCTGTTTTTAAAAGGTCAGAATGGAAAAATTTTATGCTGGTGTACTGTTCACATTAAAATATTCAAGTATATTATATCATATGAGATACAATAAAAAACATAGAAAAGTTGTGAGCTGGGAAAAGAAATTAATAGAAATTCTGTGCTTTCAGTTTTGCTTTGGTCTGAACTTCTTAAGTATCTGCTTTTCTTGCACAACTGTGCAAGACTACAACATTTTCAATATTAGAACTATTGGTTATTAGGTAGACAGGAGATAAGACTTTTGAGGAAAATCTGTTGTGTATGTTTAAAATATTAAACAAATCATCTCCCCAAAACAGGCATTCAAAATGTTTTGGGGTATTTTTCCTGAAAATATATTCTACTTTTCTGTTAGTTCTAAATGCCAGGTCTATTACCTTTTTGGTAAATACTTAAAAGATAAATTATGATTACACAACTCTATCAAAACACCTATATTAAAATTGTTTTACAGTTCAGAATAATTCATATGACCTTTGTAACATCAGCAAAAATACCTCATCTGCTCTCTCATGAAAACCTACAGAAAATTTGCAAAATTACTGGACAGACAATTAATTTCCACTCATCTTCACATTCTCTTCACTTCGCCTCCACACACCTATTTTACTGGCATTGGGTGTTTCCCTCTGCTCTCACTGCTTAGCCATTTTGAAGGGCAAGTCAACTACCAAATCACTTGATAATCTTCTTCAGCTTATCCTTCACTCAGTTTCATTCTGAACACCTGCTACACAGCTTCATACAGAGAAAAGCAGCCAGCTATAGGCTGAAGATTAGATTTCTTGGTATTCAATGACACTCTCTTTACTATAGCTTCTGCCTCCTCCTCGAAGACAGTCAATTAGTCATGAAGAATATGGAGCTGGTTAAAAAAAAACCCAAAGCACTTTAAGTGTGGAAAGATTAAATTGTTATACATTTCTTCTTCATTTCAAATTTTCCTACTTTTCCAAGAGATTCTGACAGTGGAAGAGGTTTAAGCAATTAACACTGAAAAAGAGTTGGTTAATAACAAAAGCAAGATGCAACTCTTACCAGTAATTTTCAGTAGAGGAAGGTTCATTACATCCAAAGAGTAACATATGATGGACTGTGTCCATGCTGGCATGAGGCTTAAAGTCAACTGAAAAAAAAAAACAGGGCAAAACAAGTAAGCTATCCATAATCTCACCATAAATTACATAACCAAGATCATCTCGTGCCATTATTCCCTGTAATACTACAAATAAGGCTAGTACATGCCCATCCATTTATTTCTGCATTCCACTTACACACACACGTTCCTAGAATTTTCATTCAATAGCCTTCCTTCTAAGCTAAAACATGGCACTTCATTTATTTATTAAGAAAAAGAAACTCTTAAATTCCCAATCAAGACCATGGTATTTGCCACAAAAGTTAAATATGATACTTAGTTAATATATCAGTGTATCCCAAATGACAAAGTTTTATGGTCACCTGCCTAACTGCAGTCTACCTTTGAAATATGCACTTCTGATTTAATACTCTTCTACTTCTTTTGTACTTCATAAAAAATACAAACAAGCAGTAAGTTACAGTTAAGAGCAACTAATTCTTCTGCATTAAGTGATATCTTCTTCCAGTATTCTACCTGGCTTACATTTTTCCTGCATCTTTCTTGGGACAACAGTTCCAAGAAGGGATTATGACTGAGTCTCAGTAATACATCAAATCCTTTGGAATTAAAAACAAGATTTGTTTAAAGTCAGCACGATCTCATTGCCCAAATATTTCTCTTTATTAGAAACTTAGATGTGAATGCTCACGTCTCAAATGTCTGTTCTTTAAACTATACCACAGATAAAACACTGGTTTGGTTTCTCAACTACTTCTGATCCTGTTTAGCACCAACATAATGGGAATGATATTGACCACGAATGCACAATGATGGCATTTCTAAAAGCAAACTACATGATTTGTAAAAAATATGCCGGTTGCAGAGGATGCAATTTTTAACCTTGTACTACAGCAGAAATTCTGAAGACAAGTTACTCCTGCCCTTCTGCCCTGTGTACATGTACATAGACAGCAAGGAGCCTGCAAGTAACTTCTAGCTGTTAACATGGGGAGATGGTGAAGCTGCAAACCAGTGAAACATTATTCTGCTTCTGAAGTTTATGGCATTACCTGCACTCTGAAATCAGTATCTTAACACAGAACTGTGGCAGGGTTCCTAAAATGAATAATAATGTAGGTTATTGTCCCAGTTTCATGGGAGGAAAAATAACAAATAGCTTCTAACCCAATTTCTGGAGCTGAGATTTGTTCTGGTAAGTAAGGAAAACCAGCCAAAAGTTAAGGCACTCAAGTCAAGTTTTAGCTTGAAGATGGGTGGCAGACTGTAAAGAAATGAGCATGCCACAGCTGAGGGCTTGGTCTGGCAAATAAGAGATGTACTCAAATGTCCTGAGAAGGTACTTTGAGTGATATATATGAATTCAGAACTACAGAAGTTGCCAGCATGAAGGAAATCTAGAGACCACCCAACATCTTTATTTTTCTACAAGCAAATTCTACTAATTTCATAGGTAAAAACCTAATCTGTGCTATAGGGACAACTTTTGTTTTGATGTTTTTATTAATAATGATTAGAAGCGAAATCATGGTTTTTTGCATGGCAGAGGACATGTGTCATTCTGTGGAATTCCTACCTCAGATTTCAGATGTTTGGGGCATTTTAAGCTGCTGTTATCCATACTTCATTGTCAAAACAAATACTTATAAAAATCCACTCTAAGTACCACTTACAAAGACACCCTTCTGCTGGGGTTGGCTCAGCAGGAGAAAAAGAAAACCCCAGCCTAAGGCTGTGGGAAAACTCTTGTAGTTATGGTAAGCAAAAGGCTCACTCCCAAGATCCCCCCTGTTCAGTTATGTAGATTGTTACTAAAAAGTTCTCAGTTCTCTTTTTTACTATTAGATTCTTTTCGCTGCAGAAATTATAATATTCTTCATCACCCGTTCCCACTGGATGTCTCCCTCAGACCTTGCCTCAACCTCCTCCCTGCACCCAAGTGTATAAATATCCCCGCTGTACCCCTGACCCTGCTTTTTCCTGGTTCATTCCTAGTACACCACGTGCCTTTCTGTTTGTTGTTTTCACCTCACTAAAATCCTTTTTCTGAACAATATGATCAAAGCTGTCCCTCTCCACAAAAGTCGCCAGAGCCATTTCTCGGAGAAACGACTGGTCAGACTGTCCAGGCTTGGACTGGGGGGTTTCAACCTTCAATAAAGGTAAAATTGAAGGTTAGGCCTGCTAGCTGCTAAAGCCACCACCTGTGAGGCTGCTTAATACTGTCTCTCTGTTTCTTTTTATTTCTCTACCACTCTCCCATTGCAAGTATTTATTCTAACGAGTGCCTCAGGAAGTCTTTTATTCATTCCACATAGTGCCTATTACAATGATATCCTAGAGCATGGAAAGGACCTTTAAGTACTATTATAAAATTTATTACAAATACCTTACTAAATGCTGTTCTTACTAAGGAAAAAATAATGCACCAGAGCTAATAAAGCAAAATCAGATTTCTGGCATACACTATTATAGCTGATACACCTCATCATTGCTTAAGGAAGCACTGAAAAACCTCAAGTCAGTCTATGAGCTTAAGACAGCTTTGTACAGGTGATACAGTATGGTACAGCTATTTTCTTAGCAGCACACCCAGAGAGAAAGTTAAAAGAAACAAACAAAAAATCAAACTAAAAAATCCTTTTCCAAAGAGAAGGTTAAAAGAAACAAACAAAAAATCCAACTAAAAAATCCTGTGTTGCAAAAGCCATATAGATTAATGTGGGATTCCGGCCAAATGCAGTACCTGCCAGAGAATAAGAAAGTGGCCAGGGTTTGAAGGGACCTTAAAGATCATCTTGTTTCAACCCCCCTGCCATGGCAGGCACACCTTCCACTATGCCAGGTTTCTAAGAGCTTGAAGGTGGCCTTCAACACTTCCAGGGATAGGGCAACCACAGCTTCACCGGGCAACCTGTGCCAGAGCCTCACCACCCTCACAGTAAAGAATTTTTTTTTAGCTAATCTGAACCTACTGTCTTTCCTTTTCCCCTTGTCTTGTCACTCCATGTTCTTTTAAAAAAATCTCTCCCCATCTTTCTTGTGGGATGAAGGCCACAATTAGGTCACCCAGAAGTCTGGACAACCTCAATTGTCTCAGCCTTTCTCCATGGCAGAAGTGCTCCATCTTTCTGATCCTCTTTGTGTCCCTGCTCTGGACTTGCTGTAACATTCCAGAACTTCCTGTGCTGGGAACTGTCACTATCAAAGGCTTAAGAAATATCAAACAGCATTCTATTTTCCTGGTTGAAAACGTACACATTTTACAGTAATGAACAGAAGATTACTCAATAGTTCATTTTTTTAATGCATGGAGAAGTGATACAAATGATTACTAAAATAACAGCAGCAGTTTTTGTATACATACTAAATTGAAGTCTGACCTAATTTCTTGATCAAGTACTACTTAGAACTACAAACTCAAAGAGAAACAGGAATGAATAGATCATGACTTCAGTTTAACTGTAACAGTGTGTACTTAAGCTACGTATTTAAAAAAACAACTTCTAGTAAGTTCATCTTTACAAGCAACAATTCAATTAAATAAAGTTGATAGATTTTTTTTTTAATATTACTGTCCTCTCTATCACAGAATTAACTTTAAAGAAATTCATCGAGAATTCAGTGTCTGGAGTTTGGCAAATTAAGGAGACATTAGAGGCCTCCAACAAAGTGAAGACATCATTGCTGGGCAATCGGAAAGTTTATACATGCCAGAACAGAGTAACAAACCTAGAGCTTCTCAGAGTCCTTTATGGATGAAAAGTAATAAACCATCTAATCACTTCAATCTGTGTAGCTGAAAGTAGAAGGCTCAATTTCACTTCTACAGCATAGTCTGACAGACAGGGACTTACCATGAGTCAATAAGAAAAAGACATTTATTTACTGGTCATCCATATAAATTAATGTAAACAGGTGAAGATGACAGTCCAAGTTTTTTGGCTGAGTGGCCTGCTATCAGACTCAATTTTTATGAGTTACTATAGAGTACCCTATAGCTATCTCTACAGCTAAGTAATGAAAAACTAATTTTTACCAATGCCTGCACCATTAAAGACTCACCTGAGTTTCTGGTTTTGGCTACTTATTCATAGACATTAATCAAACAGGATGCAGAAAAAAACCACAATGAGATGTTTTAAAAATCTAACTGGAGCAATACTTCCTTGAAAAATTACATATTAATCTCACTCACTAATAACATTTTACATAATAATCTCACGGACATTTCACTTCACAAGAGCAAAAGATATGTTCCTAGCATAAACCTAAATGTACACCAACCCACCGCACAAAAAAAACATTCTCCCTAATCAAATTTGTCAGTAGTTACAGCCCTTTCAGACAGAGAAACTGGTCCAAACAGAAATTTCAGCCTTTAGAATCTGACCCTCCACTAAAAAACATAATACAGAAAACAGCATCAGCAAAAAGATAGAGATGCATGACTGAAAGAGATCTTTAGGGCAAAACCTGCTCAAATTCTCTTTCCAGCTATGAACATTTCATTAAGTGTGATTGACTCCTTCCTCTGGTAATGTCTGAGAACTGACTCTGAGTAAGTTTGTGAATTCTGGTACAGCATCCCTCCAGTTCTGACGTACAAAGTTATACCCACAGTCCCTGTGCAAGCATGAATGCTTACTGATTTTCTTCAGGGAAATAGCAAACTTGAAACCTGAGTTCAAAGTCCTTAAAAACACATTTAATAAAAATACTGAAAAAATGTTACAAAAAAATTTCTCCTTTTTATCAAATGTAGCACTGACCACATACTACACCAAACAAGAAAAGGAAACAAAGCACAAGACATTTACTTAGCAAAAAAATTGAACTGAAGGAAGAACATTTAGCTTTACCACCAAACTGTCTCAGGAATCTAGTTTATTGTTTCAGTTATGTGTATTCACACATTCTCATGTTGAAGCTCTTCACAACAGACAGTCTTCTCAATACATCACTAAACAGCAACCCAGTGACAGTTCACATGCAAGTTTTCCGGTTTTGTCACAAAGCAAAACAGTATGTTCTATGGAAAGTTAATTACACCATTTATTGGCAATGCAATGAAGGCAGATTCCACTTAAACCGTAAAAAATATAGACTCTATCCTTTTAAAAAGAATAAACATTCTCTGTGTGCCAATCTTCTGTGCTTATTTTCTGTGCATACAAAATACATGTATGCAAATTAACAGCTTCACAACACTTAACAGTATTCAAAGTAGTTAAGAAAACACTTCACTGAGCAGCTAATTTCTTAGGTGATGATGCCTATTGTAAAAACATCTTTCATGAAAAAATTTAGTTTTCTATGTAGATATTTTATAACATAGGTCATTCTACATTCTTTCTACTCTCTGCAGCTGGATATGACTGAGTCTACTCTTTCTAATGATCAGGTAACTTTCAGTGACTATGATGACTCCAATCTGAGTCTTTTCCATGAGGAACACTTTCCAGTGATTTTACTAAAGCAAAATGGAATGAACATGAGCTTCAGAATGACCATACACCTATTCATTTTGTGTTGAAGTGAAAAAAGAGGAAAAAAAACCAATAATTATCTTCTACTTTTAAAGCATACAAAAATATGTGTTTGCAAGGAATGCTAGCATGGGAACACTTAATGTTCACACAACAAGTTGGGTTTTCTTACAGATTGTTCATTGAGTTCCTCTTGTTCTTCAAAGCTCTACACAACAACTAGAATGGTTTCTCTGTCCAGACACCTTATTCTACTTTGTAATGACAGGTTCACTCAGGAACAGTGATCACTGGAAAGGTGACTAAATACTGTAAAAATCAGGTGAAGAATGTACACATTTTTAGGTCTACAGAAAAAAATAAAATGGGTTGCATTGCATGACTGGCACTAAAACTTTGCATAACTTTTAAGCAAATTCTTTCAGTAGGTCCTTTTAAGAATATGCACACCATTAAAAGAAGTTTATGTTCCTTTAACACAAACAACAGAACTACGTGTGCAGCAACCTAATAGTGGATTAAACTATGGAATTCTTCAACTCAGTGAAACACAAAATAAAAGCTGCTTAAGGAGGAAATTAGTAGTATTGCCTTTCTAAAAATCAACAAAAGCAGAAGAGTCTATTGCACATACAGCACAGCAAGCATAGCTTATTCAAGAATGAACACTCACTCCTTTCCTTCTATGTTAATTTTTCTTTCTGGAGTCATACTCAGAACCAAAATGTGAGGTCAGATTCTCACCTCTTTACAAAACAGATACATAGAGAAAGCACTGAAAAAATTTTAATAATTTCTCTTAGTTACTGTAATACAACATGAAAATCAAAACACAATATTCTGTCTTCTGAAAGATTTCCACAAGAAAATCCACACAGAACAACAATCTCATAAAACACTACATTAAAAACTACATGGGATTCTCACCATACTTTTATTAAGCGCAGGTATCCTAAAATGCAACAAAAGTGTAAAGGAAGAAAAATATTGTTTCCTTTTATACAGTTCATAGCATGTTCTGAAAGCAAAACTATCGTCAGCCAAACCAATAAGCCTTATCTCTATCTGAACAACTGTATGTTCATGGCAATAAAGTTTTAACTACTGCAAAGATTTTCTGAACAGAAGGTGTTCTTCTGCTGATCTATATGATGACAGTATTTGTAATGCATTACAGCATTTCCTCTACTTGTCTGCCATCTTATTCATGCCATGGCATTAAAAAAAAAATAAATAGGGAGAGGGTTATGTTTCTCCTCCAAGTAAAATCTTTCAGCAGTTAACACTGACTGTAAGTGCAAAGGATTTACAGCCTGTACCAGAAGGCAAAAAAACAGTCTATTCAGCAGTGGAGAATTAAGTATCCAGCCAGAGACAGAAAGCCAATACTTTACAAATGTACTGTTTGGTGCTGACTGCCAGAGGCATCTGCATGCAGCTCCTTAACTGCTATTACTCATTAATCTCCTCAGATACAGTTTTATCTTGATTTTAAGTAGCTCCCTCTAGGTTTGTTTCTGCATTAGACACGACAAATGCATTTTGGAAACTCTGATGTTCAAAGATTAAGTTAATATGAGTCAAAGGGAAAAAAAGAAAATGTTGAGGTCCTTAAAAATGGCTTGCTTATATCCAATACTCACCTACATAGGCTTCATCGTCCACCGGCAGGGGAACTGACATGCAGAGGTAAGTATCAGACTGTTAAAAGAAAAGAGAACAGAAATTACCTTTAAATTGGGAAAATTTAGAATTTAAAGAATAGAAATAAAGCATCAAAATTCCCTACACTTTCTGAAGATGAATGTGGGAATACTAAATAAATTAATATATACAATAGGACCATCTAGAAAAAATCATACATACTTTACGAGATACTCGGGCAAATATGATGTATGTTACCTGGGTTACTACTATAAAAAAATTCATTGCCACAACGAGTGCATATAACATGTAACAGAGATCAGGCTATAAGGTTATCAAAGTGGCTAGTAGGTTGGTAGGTACACTATCAACCATTTTAAACCTCTTTTTCCTTAAATGTTTTCTTTCCAACTTCTAAGGCTGTTTAGGAAAGGAAATGTATCACCTACTGGAATTTCACTAACACCCATGAGCTCAAAATCTGACAGGTCTTCACTTTTACAATGATATCTAAACAGATAAAGTTAAAAATCCCGCTATGAATAACTTCAAACTTCATTTAAATGAAGACTCTGTGGATAGGTGTAAACAAGTAAATGCAACTGAGAAGGAAGGTGCAATGCTGATAACAATATGTGATTACACAGAGCAGTGATTTGCACAGATAATAAACCATTTTTCATGTTTTTGCTAGAAAATGGGATGGATGAATGGAGGTTAATTGATCCAATTTATTTGAATGCCTTTGTGTACTGCAGTTACATGCATTTTCACAGTTAACATATTAAAGCCTTCTAGAAATAGAAAAGGAAATATTCTGTGTTTTCTATTTAACCAGTGTTCAGAAGACTTCTTTTTTAAAAGCACAACCTAATTTAGGACCTTATATTCAAACTCTGAAATGGCAGCAATGCTTCACACTGTAGAAATTAAACGGTTTCCAATGAATGTTCATGCATAGTACCTGTGCCAAAAGAATGGACAACTCCTATATAGGTAGAGCACTCCTAAGTCATGTAAGGGGTTGGTTGACATTCATGCACCCATGGAACAGCTACAGTTATGAACAGTAAGACAAATCCTGGCCCTCCTACCCCTTCAACATGCCCAATAAGTCACTTAAAAAAATCCAAGGTTTTAGGCAACCTTTCCCCCAGCCTCGACAATACAACACACAAAAAGAAGGGTTTTTGTAATAGGAATCTGAACTGACTGATCTCTTCGTATCTGTTTCTTAGCTGTTCAACTGATGGCTCCTCAGGTAAAATCAATAAAACATAATTATAAACGTGCACCTGGATGAACTGAGAGTACCTTCCACTCTTTCTGATGGAGAAGTTTAATATTTTGCTGCAAAGAAGATCCAGTAGAAACCATACTTCTGTTTTGCACTTGCTGAAATAACACCTCTTGCTTTAAATTACATATTCCAGAGGGGTTTTTCCCCAATAACTTGAAAACTTCATTTTCCCTTCACTCCTTTAAAAAAGTGCTATCTGCAACAATGAGTCATCAACTACTACAGAATAACATACTGCTCTTTTCAAGCATCTGCAGCCCTCTAAAAGAAATGTAGACCTCTTAATGATATATACAATTCCCTGCAATGGCTTACTGCAAAAAGAAAAAAAAAATCATTCTTTATGTTGCTTAATGAAATTAGATGTGAAAATGACAGTGGAATCTCAATATTTTTATGTGAATCTTAAAAATGCTAACGCTAAATTTAAAAATCTTAACTGCCTGCACTTTTACTCACTTGGCTCAATAGAATACAATACACTTCATACCTTAAAGTGTATAAAATCATAACTTGTTTATAGTAGCTTTCACGGAGTATTTTTAAGTAAAAAATAGTGGGTCAGAAGTACTACCCCTTTTAAAGTGCTTTTTCATTGTTTTCCTTCAGCTTGCTGAAGTAGCAGCAACATACATCTTAATGTAATTAGATTCACTGGTGCATCATCCAAGATATGGTGTAAACTGCAATTCCATGTCTTAGTAGCACAGCCAGAAATAGTTCACATTATAAAACTTCAACAATTCAGTTTATGAAACTAACATTGTACAAATAAAATTAATTCAATTAAAAGATTTTTCTCTCATTTGAGGCTACTTTTTTTTGCCTACTTTTCTCCAAAAAGCACATATAGGTAAGTATCTATAAAACTTATCCTGTTTTTTTTCATTTTATTTGAATGATATTGTAGGGAAGGCTTTATTTTCCTAGCTTATTGGAAGAAGAGAAAGTGGCAAAAACTGCAATTTTCTCACCTGCTTAGGTGTCACCGCAGGCATGCGGATATCGAGTGCAAAATCTGACAGACCAAAGGAAATCACCGGCTGGTCACTTCCAAGGCATTCACTAGAAAGAGATCTGCTGGTATCTTTATATCTTAAGAAGAAGGAAGAAAGATTTTTTTTTAAAGTATTGATTTTCGTTATGTCTTTCTTAAAAGAAGGGTCCTTACAGAACTAGTAAAGAAGTTAGACAATGCTGGGTAGTTCCAAGAGCGATCTGAAAATTTCATCACGAGGAGAGGAAAACATCTTAGTTATGTTCAGTTACTTCAGTAAGTACTTAGTAGTCCTTACTGAAGTAGTTCCTCATCTGAGGAATCAGGCGACTAGTTTGGAAAATGTTAGCTGAAAATATAACCTATTATCTCATCCTGATAATTGTCTGAGGCACATGGCTGTGCAGATAGAGAATTAGTTCATTACAATACGTCAAGTACTATTAATAATTCACATCAGTTTTGGAGGGGTTTTTTGAGACTATGATTTATAATTCTATACTAATTAAATTTAAATTACAAAGGGGAAACTTAATCCAAACACTATTTGAATTTTGGCATTTATAGCAACTGCTACGCTACTACAAGTAAAATACTTTTTATTGAGCAAAATAAAACAGTAAACTTGGCAACATCAAATTCTGTATTGAATGCAACATATAAACGAATTGTAAGAAAAATGTAGATCACTATAAAGAACTGAATAGTAAGACATGAGAAACATTGATGCAACACTGATACAAGTTTTGACTGTGTATATTCATGTATACAGAAGCAACATGGTACCCAACCTCAATAACAGTAAAATTATTTTTTCAGGAGCTAAGAGGCTTTTTCTCTTGTCTGCACTACATTAAAGTTTACCTATGCAATTATGAATTCAAACAACCCCTAAAATTCTCAGGGCTATTCAGCTTAGTTAATGTTTTCTTGTTAAAACATCATCTTATCCTGCAAGCTAATTCCATATCTGAAATATATTTACTCCCTGTATAGCCTCAAATAGAGCTGTAGCATTAACTAAAAAAGGTGTATTAATTGCCATTTTATCCTTCTATCTATGTATCACCTTTAATGAGCAACCCTATGGATAAAACATAAATTTCTGTCTTCAGTATGACCACAGGGCCATTTCAAAAGTGCAGAAAGAAAATTCAGAGCAATGATCAAAACTGAACAAACACCATAACACATTTTTATCTAAGACATGCTTTTTCATACTTTTGTAATACTGTGATTGCATGCATTCAACACGTAATATTTTCGTGCACAACCCACCTCTTGAAGACTGAAAGTGGGCTTCTGAAACCCAAACAGACGTATTGAAACAGAAGAAGCAGTATTAGCGGGTTGTTAATGAAGCCAGCCATGTCCACCCTGCTACTTCTGGCCTGATTAAGCAAGCAGAAAAAGGGCAGTGCAGTTCTATCAGCTGTGATCCTGACAATCAGGTGGCAGCAGCAGCAATATCATTTCACTTCTTCATTATTATGTGCTCTGCAGGCATCCTCTAGCTTCTGACAGACCATCTGTCTTGGAAAGCAATGCACTGTAAATCAGGAAGGTGGATAATACTATGTTATCTTTCTTATTAGCTGTAAAAAGCTGTTGAAGAATCTTCCCTTGCAGACAGATGACACTGTACTTCTATCCACTTAAAGAGCTGAAGAAGACTAGCACTCCTGATGCTTTCTTCCCAGGTTGTGCAGTTAAATCTGCACGTTACTTATCAATCCACAGCATGGGAGACTTCAAGTGGCATCACAGAAACCAGCATCAGACATCCTTCAGAACCTGTAAAAATAGAAGGAGCATAAGGATGACTAACACATTAGAACACCAGCTCTCAGCAAATCGCTGTTGAGGCATTTAATATATTAGTAAGTTCTTTCATAAGCTTTAGCCCAACCCAGTAAAGATTGCACTGGTTCTGTTGATTGCCCCTTTTCCTTCCCTGCAAACATGATCAGAAACAGACACATTTCATTTTGACACACAAAATGTATTCTCAAACATATTTCACATGATGGGAAGAAATATAAAAACCTCCTCAAAATGTAAAACGGAAAGTATGGAGTATTTCACATACGCAAGCACTAGTATAATGTGTTCTACAAGCAGGAAAAAAAGGTACCAATTTGACATAGCAAGAATCAAGGTTTGTAAATTTTATTAACTATCACCAAATGTTTCTGTATATATTGGAGACTTGGAGAATATTTTACTTTTAATTTAACCTGTAATAAACCATTATGTCATTAATAAGTATCTGTTTCTTATGTGCTTTAGCTACTTTTTATATCCATTTCAGGAAAGAGATACTTAAAAATTATTTTTGGGAATACAGTAACCAGAACTGTTGACATCAGACTGCTTGACAAAACTACATGAGTAGTTTTCTGTCCTTTCATACACTGAGGGTACACCATCATAAACCATTAGTCTCTCTCCCGTTTAACTTCAACTGTTCTTACTTCCCCATTTTAGTATACACAGTATTTAATTCCAAAATTTTAATATTTTTTAATAATTACGCTAGAAAATTATACCATGTCTCACTGAAGACATATATATTAGTATTCTTTTATTTTTTGAGAATTCCAGTTTTGGGAGAAGGAAAGCTTCCAGTCATTATCAAAATCTTTTACTGTACCAGAGTACAAGTAGAAATTCTTCTAAGTTAGTACAAATTACTAAGTAGGGTATTCTAAATCAGTATAAATACTAATAAGAAAAAATCCACCCAAATTAAAATATTTTCCAGCCCCTGAAAGACATAGTCAAAATACTTCCATAAGGATGAAATAGAAAATAAGGATTCTGACATGAAACCATTGAAAATCCACGTATTTAAAAGAAGAAAAAATTACTCCCATTTCAGGGCACGTGTACCAAAAAGGCTTCTTATAAATCCAAAGTGCTTAAGCATAAACTTAGCAGCCATACTGGCTGAATAGTCATTGCTTGTTGCTACAGAGCTACACTAGATTTGCATTGGACCATTCGCAAGATTTAAAAATCTGATTATGCTAATCAACATTAAACTTGCAAAGTTTATTCACTGAAGGATGGCAAAAAAGATTTAGTCACAAACAACTGAAAATATTAGTTTACAGCTTATTAAACACATATTAGTTTTCAACTTGCCAAAAACATGTCAAATCTGTCCAAAACCATTCATGCAAGCAATGATACAATCTTAATTCCTTTTTTAATGTAAATTTTCATGTCTCCATTTCTTTATTAGAAGAAATTATCTAAATCATTTTCACTGGTGAATTATACAAATCTGCAACACATATAAAGGACTATGCTGTAACGAAGACCAAAAATCATTTAAAAACAAACAAACAAAAAAGACAAGTGTGACATGCTGATATGCTTCACATAAGTTAACTATAATAACATAAGGCTTGACTACTTTCACTCTTTAAGGAATAACTACACAAAAGTAACTGTTCAATGTCTTTATAAACTACCTGACCAGAGCTTCTACTACCTTTCTTTAGTTGCATTACCCAAGAAATTCTGTCTTTTCTTCCCATACCATAGTGGACATGCACTTGACAAGCAAGAAATCTGAAGAACAGGGACAGGAAGAATACAGTGAGTTGTAACATACACAGAACTACAATATTCTGATTTTCTTTTAAATATGAAAAGGTATTTTCCAATAACTAGAAATAAGAATAAATGCTTAGTTTATGTCAGCTTCACTATGTCTGAGATCTTTTACATCAAGTCTGTTACAAACATCTACATGGTATACAGTTTAATAAAGGAGATTTATTTAATATAAAATAAATAAAAGGAAGTAACTAAGAAACCAAACCCATAGTCCCTCCTCATCTGAAATACAAGGGTTTCTTTACAGCAGCTTCCAATTCTCACTACCAGTTAAGCATGGTAATAGCAAAAATCACCAGAACACATCTTAATGTTAAGAGAATATGTGACAATTTGTGGCTGACCACAGGAGGTGGGGGTAAAGCAATAATTTGGAATAGTCTAAAAAAACAAAGAAATTAGGTTCCAGTGAGATAAATACACATCTGTATATTCTCTTTAAAAATGGCCCAATTTCATCCCCAAATGCTTTTCACAGTATCACAGTATAACTAGATTGGAAGAGACCTCCAAGATCATCAAGACCAGTCCATACCCTAACACCCCAACTATACCATGGCACCAAGTGCCACATTCAGTCTTTTCTAAAATACATCCAGGGATGGGACTCCACCACCTCCCCACGCAAAGCATTCCAATACTTTATTATTCTTTCTGTTAAAAACTTCTTCTTAATATCCAACCTATATCTCCTCTGGCGCAGCTTGACACTGTGTCCTCTGGTTCTGTCAATCGCTGCCTAGAAAAAGAAACCAACCCCCACCTGACTACAACCACCTTTCAGAAAGTTGTAGAGAGGTCACCTCTGAGTCTCCTTTTCTCCAGGCTAAACAACCCCAGCTGCCCCAGTTGTTCCTCACAGGGCTTGTGTTCCGAGCCCCTCACCAGCCTCGTTGCCATCCTCTGGATGTGCTCAAGCATCTCAACGTCCTCCCTGAACTGAGGGGCCCAGAACTAGACACAGCACTCACAGCCTCACCAGTGCCCAATACAGGGGAAGAACGACCTCCCTGATCCTGCTGGCCACACCATTCCTGATAGAGGCCAGGATGCCATTGGCCTTCTTGGCCACCAGGGCACACTGCTGGCTCATGTCAGCTGTCAGCCAGTACCCCTAGGTCCCTTTCTACCGGAGCACAGTCCAGCCACACTGTCCCTAGACTGTAACACTGCAGGAGATTATTGTGGCCCAAAATGCAGGACTCGACACTTGGATTTAGTAAACCTCATGCTATTGAACTCTGCACATCCATCCAACCATTCCAAGTCCCTCTGCAGAGCCCTCCTCCCTTCCAACAGATCAACACAAGCTCCCAGCTTAGTGTCATCTGCAAATTTACTAATGAAAGACTCAATGACCTCATCAATGTCATCACTAAAAATATTGAACAGGACTGGCCCCAGCACAGCCCCCTGAGGGATACCACTGGTGACTGGCTGCCAGCTGGATTCAGCACCATTCACCACCCCTCTCTGGGCCCAGCCATCCAGCCAGTTCTTTGTGGACACACTGTTAGAGGTCTAGGAAAATTACAGCCAGGAAAATCATTCCCAGGCTGAAGTGTCTCCTGGTTCTCTTAGATCCCTTCCCAAGCTGATAACATGTTCCGCTCCGGTAGGGAGATTTCTTCCCAGGATGATAGTTTTGTCAAAATAGAATGGAATTAATAACATAGATTAACACCTGGTGTTGACCGTGGGACCTGTCCTGAAGTATTGTCCCAGAAGAATTTTCCCAATTATCCAATGAACTACTGTCTTGTCTTAGTTCAGTGGAACACCCTATAAATATGAACCACATTCTCAATAAAAAGCCTTCTTTTCCCCAAGGAGGTCTGTGTTGCTATCATTGCTTTCTCTAGCTCAGTAGTAACAGCTCTTAACCCAGCAAAGAGTGTCCCTGTCCAAGTCATGGGCTGCCAGCTTTTCCAGGAGTATGCTGTGGGAGACTGTGTGAAACGCCTTGCTGAATTCCAGGTACACAACATCCATAGCCTTTCCCACATCCACCAGGCGGGTCACTTGGTTGTAAAAGGAGATCAGGTTGGTCAAACACAACCTACCCCTCCTAAACCCATGCTGGCTGAGTCTGATACCCTGGCCATCTTGTAAATTCTGCATGATGGCACTTTAGTATAAACTGTTCCATAACCTTGGTACTAAGGTCAGGCTAACTGACCTATAATTATCAGGATCCTCTTTCCCACCCTTTTTATAAATGAGTGTCACATTGGCCAGCTTCCAGTCATCTGGAACCTCACCAGGACTTTTGGTAAATGATGGAGAGTTGCTTCCGAACTCATCTGCCAGCTCCCTCATCACCTGGGGATGGATCTCATCTGGTCCCATAGATTTATGAATATCCAAGAATCTCAGCAGTTCTCTGACTGCCTCCTCTTGGATAACAAGGGGACCATTCTGCTCCCTAACACCATCTGCCAATCCGGGAGGACAGTTATCCTGAGGACAAATTGTCTTCCCACTAAAGACTGAGGCAAAGAAGGCATTAAGCATCTCTGCCTTCTCCTCGTCCACAATTACTAAGTTCCCTCCCCCATCCAACAGAGAACAAAAGTTGGTCTTATCATTCCTTTTACCATTAATATACTTGTAGAAACATTTTTTATCATACTTTACAGAAGTCGTCATTTAAAGTTCATACTGAGCTTTGGCCTCCCTATTTTTTTTTTCCTGCATGCCCTAGCAGCCCCCCTAAATACTAAATTAGACAGCTGACCCTCCTTCCAAAGATGATACATCCTCTTTTTATTCCTAAGTTCCTTCAAAATCTTGTTGCCCATCCAGGCTGGACGTTTGCTTCGTCAACTCATTTTTTGGCCCTCAGGGACAGTCTGTTCCTGTGCCCTCAAGACTTCTGTTTCGAAGCACATCCACCTCTCCTGAACTCCTTTGTTTTTAAGGGCTGCTCCCCAAGGAACTCTTTGAATAGGTCTCCTAAATAGGCCAAAATCTGCCCTCCAGAAATCCAATGTAAAAGTCTTATTGTTCCTCCTGATTCACCAAATATTGAGAATTCTGTAATTTCATGATTACTGTGCCCCAAGCGGCCTCCAACAACCACATCTCCCACCAGCCCATCTCTATTTACAAACAACAGATCTAACATAGTTAGTCCCATGGTGGGCTCATTCACCAGCTGTGAAAAAAAGTTATCCTCCACATACTCTAAAAACTTCCTGGACTGCCTCTTTTCTGCTGTGTTAAGTTCCCAGCAGATGTCTGGCAGGTCAAAGTCCCCTACAAGAACAAAGGCTGATGATCCTGTGTTGTGGTTTGTTATTTGATTATTGAGATTTTACTGTTAAGACTTTACTGTTCTTTGTTTTGTAATGGTTTACCCCTAAGTTGTTCCCCCTGGTTTCAATTGTAATGGTTTGTTCCCCTCCCGCCCTAGCCCTTGTCAGTCAACCCTGCACCCAACCCACTTTCCAGACTGTTCCCTGTCCGTCTCCCCAATCTCCTCCCAGAGCCATGTCAATCCTCCCTGGCCCCTCCCTTTCTTCCCAAATGTTCCCTGTCAGTCATCCTATCCTTGGTACTCTATTGGTTATATATTGGTTTCCCCACCCATGTTCTTCCTGATTGGTTAATCCTGTACGCCCCCAGTTGCTTTCATTGGTCCTTGAGCTGTATGAAAGTTCATGCGCACCTTCTCCCCTTGCCTCTGGTGGTTCCTCCTTGCTGACCCCAGACCTGTAGCCTATCCTGCTCCAATAAACCGTCTCCTGGACCTACCAAAGGACTCCTTCTCACTCTTTACTCTCCTACAGACCAGCTGCTGTCCCTGTAGTGTGGGCTACACACCCTTACCCCAGATTCTCTGTCAAGATTCTAGGGAAGGGCCACTCGTGTCACAGGCCTGCCTGGAGCTAGCCAGGGTGTCCAGCTCGAGTGGACAAGTAGGCAGGCCGTGTCAGTCCTGAAACGTTATCTAGCTGCTTACAGAATAAGTTGTCCACCTCTTCTTCCTGGTTGGGTGGACGATAACAGACTCCCAGTAGGATATCAGCCTTGTTAGCCTTGCCTTTAATTCTTACCCATAGGCATTCAACTCCATTATCATTAGTTTCTATACCTTTGGCATCAAAAACCTCCCTAATATAAAGGGCCACCCCTCCACCTCTTCTCCCTTTCCTGTCTCTTCTGAAGAGCTTGTAGCCATCCAGTGCAGCACCCCAGCTGTGTGAGTCATCCCACCATTTTTCTGTGATAGCAACCACATCATAGCTTTGCTGTTGCACCATGGCCTCCAGATCTTCTTGTTCATTACCCATGCTGCGTGCATTGGTATACATGCACCTCAGCTGGGCTACTGATTTCACCCCCAACTCAGGCTTGCTACCCTTGGGCCTGCTTTCAGACAGCCCAACTGCTTCCCCTTCCCCCTTTGAACCCAGTTTAAAGCTCTCTCAATGAGTTCCACCAGTTCAGAAGCTAAAATCCTTTTGCCCTCAACAGAAAGATGGAACCCATCCAGTCCTAGCAGGCCAGGCACCGTGGAAGTTGCCCCATGATCAAAAAACCCGAAATTCTGCCAATGACACCAATCCTTGAACCATGTGTTAATAATGTGAGCTCTCCTACTCCTACTGTTTTTCTCAGCTACCAAAGGGACTGAGGAAAAGACTACCTGTGCCCCTGCCCTATCAACCACTTGACCCAGTACCTTAAAGTCCCTTTAATTGCTCTAATACTCCTTTTTCCAATCTCATCACTGCCAGCCTGGGGTATCAACAGTGGGTAATAATAAGTGGGCTGCATCAGCCCAGGAAGTCTCTCAGGGATGTCTCTTACCCAGGCCACAGGGAGGCAGCACACCTCCCTCTGGGATAGGTCCAGTAAACAAATGGGGCCCTCTGTTCCCCTCAGAAAGCAGTCACCCACTATGATTACCCTTTTCTTTTTGATGTTAGAGGTGGTGACCCATCTTACAGATGAATAGTAATTGGGAGCTTCAGTGGTCAGATCATTTTCTTTGAAATCATCTGGCTGACTCTCTAAATCCAGGGTCTTGTACCTATTCTGAAGTGGCACCTGGCTAGGGCATGGGGGTCAGGACGAATTTTTATTATGGCCTCCCCAAACAGGGATCCACTTCCACTCCCCTTCATCAACCAAGTGTCCTCCTATTGCCTAAGAGTGAGAAGTCTGGGAATCCTCTGACTCCTGGTGGGCCTCCCTCAAAGATGGGAGGGCGGAGTTCTACCAATCAATTTCCCTTTCGTTTTCCTTAATACTCCTTAGTCTTTCCACTTCCTCCTAAGCTCGGCCACCAGTGAAAGATCATTCACTTGTTCACACCGCAGACAGGCTTCTTCCGCAATGCCCCCTGATGATCCACTGATAAGCTCAAACACTCCACATGGGAAAGGGTCTGTACAGACACATCCTTTTTGGATGTTCTATTTAGTTACACACACTTGTACTTATTATAGTTTTCAATCACGTACAGACCATTACTAACAGAAACCCCAAAACCAACCAACCAACAGAAACAGAGTAAACAACACACAGCAGACCTTGCTAGCAGGAAGGAACCTGCAACCCTGCCTGCTTGTCCTGCCTGCATGAACTGCCACACAAACTGCTATGTCACATTCTCAGAGATGCGCTGCACTCTTGTTTGCCCACTCTCGAGGTTTATCAGCTGGATGAATATGAAATATGAGGTTTAATGTACCTAATACTTCAGATTAGATTCCTGCACAATGAAATTTTACATTTGGAAGGAAAGAAGAGGACAAAACTTAAGAAGGCAGCACTATCCTGAAGTTATTCCAATGTAATGTTAGGTATTATGGAATTCAGAAAAATATGAGATGAGGGGAAAAGTATCAAAAACAGTGAACATGTGAGATTCACTAATAAGATTACATAATTTAGGTTCATTATGTAGACATATAGATACCACTGTTATGCTTTCAATTTGGGGTTAGAGATCCCAAGTGAACAGGAGTAATTAAATAAAAAGACATAATTAATGACAAAGACTACAGTGAAAGTAGAGAAAGGGAGATGAAAATTAGATTGGGCAATGCAAGCATGTTATTTTATCTCACATGCTCCACCCAAACAAACTCAAAAGCAAGGGAGTAAAGAAAAAAAACCAGCCTAAAGCAACTAGCACAAAGACTGAATGGGGGCAGGGGGAAGAGAGGCAGGCAAGAAGGAATTCAAAACAGAATGCAAAACAGAATAACAACATATTAATGTGACATTATACAAAATTAGAAGTGTGTCTTTTAAAAGAATAACAATTAATTTCCAAAAAGCAGCTACATTAAAAAAAAGTTCTGTATTAACCACAAGTTAATAAAACACATTATAGTATTTTCTTATTTTCTGTTTAGTCACTAGAACATTTTATATACAGTACCAAGAGAACAAGCCAGAAGCAGAAACCATACTCTCAACCACCACTACCTTCAAAGAAAACAAAAATTAGAAGATTATCAAAATTCATGGGGATTAATATCCAAGTCTATCACAGATGGTAATTTCTCATACATGAATCTCTGTCTTTGTTTCTTATGCAATGAAGTAATGGAAATAAGCAAAGATTCTTTGCATTCTGTCTTCAGCTGGAGCCAAGTTCACATTTTGTCTCAGGTAATATTTTAAGCTTAGACAACAACTGAGTATACAAACAACAGCTAGGTCAACAAATGAACTGCAGCTAGGCCTCCAAGTTGGAACACTTCACTTCTAATAACATAGGATAATCAATATGTTGTGGGATCTGCTTAAGGATTAATTAATGCACTAAATGCAGCCACCTAGGACAAAGATTCATAGGAAAACACATTTCACAAGAAGCCATCAAATTAGACAACCTCTTGATCCACAACATCAATAAAAATATCTCACAAAACATATCTAAAGATTGGGAGAAGATGTATAATGCAGATGACAATGGACTAGGACAAGTGACTGATACGTTGTGCTGCTATGCAGAAGTATCCTGACAGGCAGGAGAAATGTCCTTATCTTGACCCACAAGGCTCTCATTATATTTTCTCTCCCCTGCCCAGCTCAGAAAAGGAGTGACTGAATGGTTTGCGATGGGCCCCTGGTGTTTAGACAAGGCTAACCCACCAGAAGGATTAATGGTACCTTTGGCTGCATGAGCCATACATGGCCAGGACATCACAGAGGGGATCCTTCCCCTTGGTGCTGGTGAAGCCACACATGGAGTGCTGTGTCCTGGACTGGGCTCCCCAGTGTGAGAGACACGGGCATAATGAAGAGAGTCCAAGCACATACCATGAAGATGCTGAAGACACTGGAGTATCTCTCCTACCAGGACTGGCTGAGAGATCGGGGACTGTTGAACCCCGAGAAGAGAAGGCTCAGGGAGATCTCCTCAAGGTATAGAAATATATGAAGGAAGCAAAGACAACGAAACCAGATGCAAATTTATTCAACGTCTTTATCAGTGATCTGGGCCAGGGGATCAAGTGCCTCCTAAGTCAGCTCACAGATGGCACCAAGGTGGGTGGGAGTGTTGATCTGGAAGGCAGGAAGGTTCTGGAGAGGCTGAATCAATGGGCTGAGGCCAGTGGACGAGGTTCAACAAGGCCAAGTGCTGGGTCCTACCCTTGGGTCACAACAACCCTCTGTAGTACAAGACTGTCCCATGGAAAAGAACTTCCAACCATCTATTATAGTTGTTGGCTGCCTTGTATTTTCCTCTTCTTGCTCTGCATTTGTTCAGGAAGATGATGCCCTCCCCCCCCTCCCCACCTCAGCTATGTATTAATTTCGCATCAGATCAATTGGCCAGTGTGCCATCACAACAGAAAAGGTGTGAGCATACACCTGGGGCTGTAAACAATCCCCTTGCTTGGGCAGCAACCCAGAACAGATTTGGTGTAATGTTAAACATATTTTTTAAAAATAAAAATTGTAACTTCTCAAATGTAGCTTGCATTTTGGTTTAATTTATGTTGTGCAAATTCCCATCTTCTGCTACCAACAAAAACCTCAGATATGAATACCAAAGGAATAATAAAAAAAGAGAAACATTATTGCTCTTAATGTTGCTTTTATGAATCTTCTCCAAAATTTGTTCTGCTGAGAATAAGTATGATGCCTATTTTTAAAATAAGTATTTTATAAAGAAACCTACTGCCCAGTCCATCACAGGAAGGACAATATTAATACATTGAATAAAGGACTGTGATTTGAATTTTCTTGTATGCATTACAGCAGTGAAACTGGATTAATTCTAACAGGATTTATTCTTTGACTGTTTTCCAAATATGTTGAAATTAGACAATGCGTATTTCCCATTTAACCACAAGACTTAAATGGTAATTAATATTAAGCTCTCCTTAAAGGATTATTTACAAGGACAATACAACATATGAGAAAAGTTCAGTATCTGAATCTAAGCTTATTTTGAGAGATTCTGATGACCCATGAAGCATTTTTATGGGTTTCCTTCTGGGAAAGTAAATTCTACTTACTATCTTAAGATAGACTATCTGTACCAAGAAAAATAATAAAGCAAAATCCTTCAAATGCTCTGTCAGTTCAGTAAGTATGGTAAGTTTTATCCACTAGACAGATATTTTTTGTTGTTTTATTAAATTAATTGAAGTTTTATACAGCAAAGAAATGGATGATGAAGAATTGTCATTTACACTCTTCCCTTTTGGAGATCAGTATGTTCACAACACAACTTGCAGTTTCCTAATTGCTGTAACAAGACAACATCATAAACCCTATGGCCCCAAGACATAAGCAAACAGTATTCATTAAACAATAAAGGAAGCATTCAACTCTATTTAGTAAACAACTCATACAGCAATAGCAGTAATGGAAATCACAGATAGATGCAAGGAAACAGATTATTATATATGTTTATGCAAATAAAAAACAAGGGCATTATTTCTAGGGAGACTGGGCAAAAATTTTTAGAATATATAGAAACTAAAAGCAGCCTCAGATTTTTTTTGTGAGCTCCAGGATATGCATGCGAAAACACACCAAAAAAAAAAAAACCAAGGGAAGCAAAAAAACTACAATTCAAGGCATCAGAATTGCTGTCACCAAACCCTGCATACAGCTGTCACCCCCAGCATCTCCCAATCAGAATGGACAAACTTAAAAGTTTAAGCAGATTTGATTTTGTCAGGTACACTTCGAGAATTTTTAAATTTTTAATACTCTAAGAACTCCGTGGAAACAGAAGAAAATGTG
>VWZS01004590.1:36737-116482 GCA_013397075.1 Rhabdornis inornatus
TGACTGTTTTCCAAATATGTTGAAATTAGACAATGCGTATTTCCCATTTAACCACAAGACTTAAATGGTAATTAATATTAAGCTCTCCTTAAAGGATTATTTACAAGGACAATACAACATATGAGAAAAGTTCAGTATCTGAATCTAAGCTTATTTTGAGAGATTCTGATGACCCATGAAGCATTTTTATGGGTTTCCTTCTGGGAAAGTAAATTCTACTTACTATCTTAAGATAGACTATCTGTACCAAGAAAAATAATAAAGCAAAATCCTTCAAATGCTCTGTCAGTTCAGTAAGTATGGTAAGTTTTATCCACTAGACAGATATTTTTTGTTGTTTTATTAAATTAATTGAAGTTTTATACAGCAAAGAAATGGATGATGAAGAATTGTCATTTACACTCTTCCCTTTTGGAGATCAGTATGTTCACAACACAACTTGCAGTTTCCTAATTGCTGTAACAAGACAACATCATAAACCCTATGGCCCCAAGACATAAGCAAACAGTATTCATTAAACAATAAAGGAAGCATTCAACTCTATTTAGTAAACAACTCATACAGCAATAGCAGTAATGGAAATCACAGATAGATGCAAGGAAACAGATTATTATATATGTTTATGCAAATAAAAAACAAGGGCATTATTTCTAGGGAGACTGGGCAAAAATTTTTAGAATATATAGAAACTAAAAGCAGCCTCAGATTTTTTTTGTGAGCTCCAGGATATGCATGCGAAAACACACCAAAAAAAAAAAAACCAAGGGAAGCAAAAAAACTACAATTCAAGGCATCAGAATTGCTGTCACCAAACCCTGCATACAGCTGTCACCCCCAGCATCTCCCAATCAGAATGGACAAACTTAAAAGTTTAAGCAGATTTGATTTTGTCAGGTACACTTCGAGAATTTTTAAATTTTTAATACTCTAAGAACTCCGTGGAAACAGAAGAAAATGTGTAAGAAAAAAAAAGATGCAGAAAAGATTTAACTACTACTTCATAATGTCATCTTATTGAGCAGCCTTTGCTTAAGACTTGGTTATTTGCCAACAAGTAAAGCTGTCCTAGGACTACCTTCTCAGTCACATTTTACTCCCATTCCTAAAGTAAATACAACAAATGCCACTCCTCAACTCCTCAACTCTATGCACACAGGTGTGAGACAAAGAAACACCTCAAAAAGAAGGGATTTCAATATTGCACAATCTAGAGACACTTGCCAGCGTGCTTCAGACCAAAATAAAATTAATGTTCTTGGAAATTCTGGACACTTACATCAATTTCTGAATTCTAAGCTAGGATTTTTCAAAACATGATATACAGTTCAAGGTAAGATTTTTTTACTCATTTTTCTCCATCACCATATTGTAAACTATTTGGTATAAACTTGTTTAGAACAAGGAATTGTACTTTGTTTGATAGAACAGAAATACGTAAGCAACCACCAAAAAAATTCTTTGCTGTTCATATTAATACAATTGTGCTTGCATTAGTAAAACAGGAGACTTCAAGCAGAAATTCACTTTTACAGCCTGAAACTGCTTGAAAACTCCTGATCTTCTCTTGGGAGTCACATACAAGTTTCAGAAGTCTGAAGACAAGACAGCATGTATTGGTTCTCCCACTCTGCATTTTAATAGCATTTGAAAAGCATTTTATTCACAATAAATCACCTTCTAATGCTTCTGCTTTGACCAGGTATCAAAACAGGCAAAATTCTCTTGTCAAGAAAGACAACACTTTTTACAGAGAGACAACATCTTAGCAAACTGCTAGTTTCATATAATGAAAAATTGAAGAAGATGCATGGTACTAATTACTTGCTTAAAAGGGAAAACACGTAAGATGCCTCTGCTTTCATTTAATTACCAGATCACTATCAGTGGCACAACGCAATAAGAAAAAAAGTTCACTGAAATGCCCTTTGTTTTCCCTTTGTCATGCAAAATTAGGAAATATTAAAGGGAGAATGTTTTATAGAGTAAGGATTAGCCTCCAAGGATAAAGCAGATGAGAGATAATTTCATATACTTAAGTNACAGCACAGAAACTGAGAGGGGTGAGAACAACTGAGAGAAACAACTCTGCAGACCCCAAAGTCATTGAGGAATGAGGAGAAGGAGATGTTCCAGGCACCAGAGGTCCACCTGCAGCCCACAGAGCGCACGCCAGAGCAGGCAAATGTACCCTGAAGGAAGCTGCAGTTCCTGAAAAGTCAATGCTGGAGAAGGTTCCTGGCAGGAGCTGCAGCCCATGAGGAATCTACACTAGAGCAGTCTGTTCTCAAAGAACCAAACCTATGAAGAGAATCCATGCTGGAACTGGAGGACTCATGGAGGACTCATGGAGGACTGTCTCCCACAGGAGAGACCCCACTCTGGAGCAGGAAGAAGCATTATGAACTGACTGCAACTCTCATTCCCAATTCTCCTGCACAGCTCAGGAAATGGGAAGAATTGAGAGTGAAGTTGAGGCTGAGGGAAGCTGGTTGTAAGTATGTTCTTTTTCTCAGTATCCTACTCTTTTTAATTGGTAATAAATCAAAAAATAGAATATCTGAGCTGGAAAGGTGCCCACAAGGATCACTGAGTCTAACTCCTAGCCCTGCACAGTACAGCCCCCAAGAGTCACACCATGGGCCTGAGAGCATTGTCCAAAGGTTTCTTGAATTCTTGAACTTCCCACTGCAGGGACAGACTAAGTTATTTTGTCAGATTATTGAGTTGGAGCAGCTGCCAAAGGTACTAGATGAAGCTAAGCACTGGAAAAAAAAGAAGAAAGACACTGTGTAGCTAGGAGTAAGGACAGCAGCAGGAGCAGGAATACTGCTAATGCTAGCAAGCTTCTAACTCTCCTTGTAATGCACCTTTACGCCTGGTGTTCTGCAAATGATGATTCCTGGTTCAGTACAACATTCTCATAAGAATGCTCGAATGTTTACTTCCATAGTTTCTGTTTGCTCAGTAGGATGCTGGAATGACCTGTTAATCCAAATACTATCTATGACAACATCCCTCAACTCCAGACACACCCCCTGCAAAAACCTGCCTTCTTTAGACAATAAACGTATAGCTACTAGAAATAAAAATTAGAAAAATGAAGAACTTTTTTCTAACCCCTTTAATGGTACACCTCTTTTAAGTAATTCCAGGTAAAATCTGGAACATTTTCCTATATATCCAGTCTACGTCATGTAGTTAAACTGAGATTTACAGCATTGTAGCTTCACAGAAGTTATGAGCAATTTCAATTAATGAAAATAAGTCAACAAAAGTTTATTGAGGTTCATTTCAAAAGTAACATTGTAGTCTTTCCTTGCTCCACATGGCACAGATAACAACACTTCTTAATTAAGGAAAAAGATAATGATGAGAGTGGAAGATTAAAACAAAGTCATTGAACCCAATTCCATTCAGTATTCGTTAACAACTGAGCAACATAAGATCCATGCTAAAAGCAGGTAAATCCTCAACTAGTATAGGCCTTTTCATGACACACTTTTTACTAGTGTCCTGGTTAGGACAACTAGTTAAATGCACTGTTTTCAAAACTAGTATCCATAGGAGTAAAAGAAAGAATTATGTAAACATCAAAATAATGCTGGAAATTCAGCATCTCTAGAGATACAGATTTTCAGTGTCACAAAATATAAAATACTAAGGTAACAATACAATAAAACAAACAGTATTTCAGCAGAACAAGTCTTAACATTACACTGAATTTTAAAAAAGTATAAAGGTAAGTACAACACAATTGCCTGGAAATATACTAGCACTAGGTTTTTCTATTAAGTGCATAAATATAGGTACAGTAATAGTATTTAGTAGGACATAAATGAATAATCAAGAAGAAGCCCAAGTTTCTTTGCTAGAAGGCACCATCACACATGGGAAAACAAGAGTTCACAGGAGAAAATGGAAGAAAAACAAAGCATACCAGAAAGGAGGAATAAGGGAAAGAATACCAGAAATGAAAACCAGTGCAAGAAAGAAGTCCTGAGAACATACTATGCTCCACTGCTATGTACAAAACACCATGGCAGAAGTCAGGAAAAGGGACTCCACATTGGAGCAGGCAAATGTGCTCTAAATGAAGCTTCAGCCTCTGGAAACCCCACACCAGAGCAAGTTCTTGGCAGGTGCTGTGGCCTGTAGACAGCTACCCATTGTGACAGATGCATGTGTCCCCTTAGTCACACAGTACAGGTTCCAGAGAAGATAATAAATATCTGAGCCATTAATGGGCCAAGAATTCAGGTTTTATCTGTTCTCTGAAAACCCACAAAGGAGCAGAATGACCCAGTAAGCATCCATGCTCATGAGCTTAGAACACTGATCATGCGATTAAAAAATGAATAGCAAGTGGCTTTTCCAAAGATCATTTGTCAAGGAACAAAGGAAGGTATGGGCACAAGGAGTTTCATCCATACTTTTCCCACTGCATACAATTTGACTATGAGCAAACAACATTATTCCATAAATATGCCTAAGTGAACCTTCTTCGAGCTCTCCCCGCCAGGCAGCATGCACATGATCTCCCCTCTGGAGCTGGGTGGCTTCTCAAAGTTGCTCCCTGAAGAACAGAGACCATTATACAAAAGGTAGGTCCTTTTTCAGTGACTGATATCACATACAGCCTTGGTAGAATGGTAGCTTTGATTTGTGCCTGGCAATTTTGAATCATTTTTCAAATGATTGGGTCACACAGTAATAAGCACCAAACTGTACTTCACAGTTTTACAACATATTATTAATAACACTTTCACTAAAACCCTTTGACAGTGGTTCATTAAATTATCTAAACCACCAATTCATGACACTCATTAGGAGCATGGCCCTGCAGCGGGCTCACACTAGAGAAGTTTCATATGGAAAGACTGTAGCTAAGGAGAGGACTCACATTTAACAGTTCTTGAAGGATTGTATCCCATTTCCTACAGGAGGGACCTTGCATGGGAGCAGGGGGAAGGGGAGGAGTCCACTGCAATGTTAGATCCTATGGTCTGGCCCAAAGGGACCGGGTTGGAGACTCAACAGAAACACCTTACATTTATTGTGACTTGCATTTTATGCTACAGGAATTACTATGAAAGGACCTACCTCAACCAGTGGCAAATGAGCCTCACGCAAGGCAGCGCAAGTGCAGCTGTGACCTGACCTGGCTTTTGTGCCCAGGAACTCTCCACAACATACCTCTCTGCCTTGAGCGATCACCAGAACAGATGGAGCTCCAAGTCATGGACTGAACATACCCAGTGAATATTTGTGGGCATTTTACAAGGGTGGTCCATACACGAAGCATCTGTGTATACATCAAAAGACAGGAAGTGGTGTCTAAGTGATAATGATAAGGATGTATTGGATAACATGGGATCTGAGCATGATATGAACAGTGCGGATTTGGGGATGGGGTGTGGGTCTGTGGGCATAAATTGTACTGATTTTAGCTTGGATGGAGTACGTTTTTTTCCAAGTAGTTTATATCGACTTATGCTTTGGATTTGTAAGCAAATGAGCATTGAAAACACATGGGTGTTTTAGCTGTTGCTGAGCAGTGGTTACACAAAGCCAAGGCCCTCCCTGCTTATAATATCACTGTACCAGTAAGAAGGTTGGAAAGGACACTGTCAGGACAACTGACCCTAACTGGCCAAAAAGATATCCCATACCACAAAAAGGAGGACTGCAGGAACATTTGGAGTGAAGGCATTTTTCTTCCCAAGAAACCCCTACATGTGAAGGAGCCCTACTTCTTGCAGGTGATGAACACCGGCCAATGGCAAGGAGGACACGAATTCCTTATTTTGCTTTGCTTGTGCATGCAGCTTTTGCTGTCCCTGTCTTCATCTCAACCTCATGAGCTTTCTCATTTTCTTGTGACTGTCTTGCCCAGCCCACTGGGGGCCAGGAAGAGAGGATCTATGTGGTGCTAACATGCCCACCAGCCTTAAATCGCAACTAGTTTTATTTGCTATCTCCATAACACAAAACAAGCCAGAAGAGAAACAACCATGAAGGGCAAAACAAATAACCAGCATTAGCGTCTAAACTACTGTGAACATGTTCCTCGCTCTCTACAACTTCCACGCCAGCCTCCTGATAAGATTTCCTTGTAGAAATGTATTTTACTCTGGTTCTTGGAGTATGAAGGAGGACCCTCAAGCTTGTTCGTTTCCAGAATAAAGCCAATCAAGTGTTCTTCCTTGGAAAATGCTATTTGACTATACATTATTAGGACTAGAAAAGATGACACATGAAAAATACTAGGATACCCATCCCAACATCTAAATTTTAGACTCAATCCCCAAAAAAATTATTTTACTGCAAAAAATGTAATACTTGTAGAAGAAAGGTATATGAAATTCAAACTATGCAAGGTTGGACAAGACACCTTATTCCTTCTGGATACTAGAATTAAAAAAAATGTTTTAAATTTCATTTTTATAGAAATATTCTTTTCAAAACACAAGTGATTTAAATTACATTTAACCCCCTTTTCAAAAAACTGCAGGGGCAGAAAAATCTTGAAATCTAAGACTTTCCAGTAATTCCACTGTCTGTTTTGTCTCATGTAACATCAGGATTTGACTTATGAGGCAGAACATCTTCACATTTCTTTTACTTCCTTTAATTGTTCAGTCAAAAGTACATATGAGAGACGGGAAATCTATGTAAACTCTACACCACCTTCTCCCTCAGCATAACAAAAACTATTAAAGCGATAAAACTATTTATGCAATTAGTTTTCACATATGAGAGCAATGGCAAGTGCAATTTTAAAAGCTTACTGACATACTGGTTACTCCTGTTTCCCAGTAACCCTGGGTTTTATTAATTCTGAAAATCTTGCCTGGCACTTAAAATTAAAAAAAAAAAATGTATCATTTTCCATGAGTCATACATATTTTCTCTCTCCCAGGGCATGTTCAGTATTTTCAAAAATTTAAAGTTATCTTAATTTTAAGATTGCCTTAGCTAAAGGAAACACATTACTGTCAGCATTACTCACAGCACAGTTTAAAAGCAGACCTATCCTTGAATGAAGAGAAATCAGATACCTTTGAAAACAGAAGGAGGAAAGAGAGGTTACTACTGAAGGAAATCTTTCATGCTACAAGATGAGGTCCTTACAAGTGCCAGAAATTAAAGACACACTTTGCCTTTTAAAGATCTGACACCTAAGAGAAAAACTGCGTAAGATTTCTGCAAGACACTCCCCCAAACTTTAAAATGGTACGTTTTCTTACAGCAAAAATAAAGAAAAAAAATTTATGACAAAAGTGTTGATAGACACACATTCATTCACTTAAATTATGAACCATAAAAAAATTATGAATTATTTCAAATCAATGCATAAATGTTAAGAAACAAGATCTTGTTCTGTGGCAGATAACTGCACACCTTTGAGAGTGAGGAACTGCAGCAAGTGGAAAGAACAAAACCACATCACACACACAGAGGACTGCAATTCCTGTCCAACAATATTAAAAACTAACTAGATTTCACGTACTTACAATTCAGTTTTTATATATATACATGCACACAAGTTCAGTCCACCAACAAAAGCAACGAAACAAGAAGAAAGTTCCAAGAAAGTTTTTAGAAGTTTTGCTGTAGATGAAAGTTTCTCAGAACTGGGAAGAACCAGATTTCATGTCAGCTTGATTTGGTTTTGGGGTTTATAATAGAATTTAAAGCTACATTAAAAACCATGCATCGTGTATGGAGCTGCCAGATCCGGTCAGAAAGGTCTGCAAGATCATCTGTTCTCAGCAGGCCACTACACTTCACCCACATATTTTCAGGCAGGTATCTCCTACACTTTAGTTGGGATATACATATACATATATACACATACACACATATATATACACATACGTATACACACACACACATATATATACACACACATACACCCCCCGTTTATTTGACATTTTTGCAATTGTTTTTGTCCGGTAAGGCTCTCTTTAGATTTTAAATAGAATCTTGCACAGAATGGATTAAAATCATAATAAAAGAAGCAATGTCTTTGCTTCATACTGATTTACTACTGTTTTCCACAAAACTCTAACAGATGTGGGTATAAGATAATCATCATACTGCCCTTTCTATACCACTCTACAAAATCCTCAAGCTTTATTTTTTCCGACTCCTGCATAATGTCCACGATTTCAGGTTGAAGAAGAATCTTAAGACTTAGCTTGTACTTAGCTAATTTGTTGAAATCAATTCAGCTGAAAAGCATTTCAGCAATACACCGTTTGAACAGCAGTCTGGTTTAATGATTTCTGAGCCTGCATATCAGAAATCAAAAAATTTAAGCTCTGCATTTTACTACAGAGATTGCCTTGCTGAGATCTGCAGACACCTGGCAAGAGAAACTGGAACATGCTAGAACACAATATGGATTTTTCAGCTTTCTAAGTATAACCACTGTTCACTGAAAATTAAAATAAAATTTAGGATGTGCCAGAAACCCTCAACAGGAAACAAACAAAAAAAAGTTTACTTTTCCTAACCTGCATTCCTGTGAATCCCACTCATGTCTAGACTCTTGAATTCCACTATAGGAAAGAAAATGGAAGATAATTCTAGAGCTCTAAAGAAATCTCTTCAATATTGTTGTGGTTTAATCACAACTGGAAAAGGACTCAGTTCTTTGACTCAGTATCTGTCTTATTGCTTATGCCCATTCTTTTGGACTCTGTATTGGTGTTGCAAAGGAGTTACCCCTCCCCCATACAATAATGGCAAATATGTAGGTAGATATTTAAATGTCAAGTTTGATTATTTTTTTTTAATTTGGAAAATAAAAAAAATTATTAGGTAATTATTTTATGTACTTTGCCTTTTGCTTCAGAGTGCAATCTCTTTCCTGTGCTATTCTATCTGTCAAGTGATTATTTTGATTAGCTGAAAGGGCAGCAACTAAAAAGTCTGTCTTTTAAGCAGCTTGTGCATGCCAGCATGGCAGTATACTTCTCTAGGAAGAGTTTGTTAAGTAATACCTCCTACAAAAGAACAAAATTAGTCAGGAAGTAATTGGAAATACAGAATTTATTGGGAATTAACTCACTATTGGAGGAAAAGATTGGGCAGTTTCACAGACAACAGCAACAAGCTGAACATCACAGGAAAGATCCAAAGATCATTTTAACTATAGGCCAGCTCAAAAACCCTACCACTTTTCCCCTAATATCATTCTATTTAGAGATTACATGTTACGGAACAGAGCTAAAAGCAACCTAAACAAAGCAGCTTAGAGGCTGCAGTGAATTTTTGTGATGCACCTTCATTTGTCTATTCCACCTTCCTCCAGAACAGCCCACGCTTCTAACTGAACATACATGAGTGTCCTTTATCACTACGGGAATAGAGAATACAAATTGCAGAGAGAAAGCTATACTTACAGGACCGATTTTTTTGCTCGTTTGCTTAACAATATTCAACTACTTATTTAACAATAACAATACAGACAAACCATAAAACAATATCCCACAGAGAAAGAGGTGTTTCTTCAAAGATTGGCCTTTGCAGGAACAGGACAAAGGGAAGCCCCCAAAACACACAGCACAATGCTCACCCAGCAGGGTGGGGAAGTGCAGGAGTATCTGCAGGGGATTGAAACAGCCCTGGGAAGCAACCACAGGGATCAGGGCTGGCAAACAGGGACCAGGCTTGTTCAGCCTTGAGAAAAGAATGTTTGCGGCAGTTCTTATCACTAGGGGCTACAAAAGAGGAGACTACCCTTTCACAAGGAAGCACAAGGAAAAGACAAGGGGTAATGGGTATAAATTACTCCTGGGAAGATCCTGTTGGACAGCAAAGGAACATTTGCCATAATGAGAACAATCAGCCCGTGAAACAATCACCCATGGGAGGTGGTGGATTTCCCAATGTTGGACTCTTTTAACACCCATCTGGACAAGGTGCTAGTGATCTTGACTGGACCATGCTTTTGCCAGGAAGGCTGGATCAGATGATCCTTAAGATGATACTCTTAAAAATCCAGCCTATCAGAAGAGATAGGATTTGTTCACATGAGTGCAAGTCTAATCTCGTGAACTCAGCTGCAACATTTGTGAAAAGACTCACCCATGAGCATATGAATTGGAAACTTGGTTATGAGCCAAACTACACAACCACCGACTCATAAGTACACAGGTACGTTTGCAAGAAAATGTGGCAATGCCTTTTATTTGTAGTATAACATATACTCTTTTGTTTTAATTTTACAGTCAAGTTCTCATAAAGAAAAACTATTCTGACATTAGTTCAAGTAATAGCTAAGAAAACTACTTTGCTATCAAAAATTTGTACAAAATTGTCATTCTTAATTAAGAATATATTTTAATGTTCCTCCATAATGCAGTAGCATGAAATGTCTACAAGCTAGACATGAGACTGTCCCTCCAAAATCAGATTTGTGAAGAAAGTAATTTACATGTTCATATTTTGTCTAGTTCAACTACAAACCTTCCACATTAATGAACTTTATAAACCTGTAAAAAGAAGTTTTAGACTAGTAGAAGGAAACATTTTTAATTAATACACGAATGCTTATTTAGGGTATACCAATGAATTTTTTGATAATGTAAGAACAGTTGATCTAAAAATTTCCTATGTATTACAGTGCTTATTAGAAGTTTTTCCAAATACAACATCCACTCACCAGCTTGCATGCAATAACCTGTCAAAGTAGCATTTTAGCTCCTCCTAGACCACATCATCAGTTTCTTTAGCAAGAAGGCCCAAACATCCATTTCCAGTTCCCCACTCAGCAAGACTGATTTTTCTGACATAAGGTGAAAGCTACCAGGGGGTGAGGAGTGTGAGTCGAGCAGAGAAAATACAAAAGTCACACTGTATAGAAATAGCAGACACTATTTTGAATAGGACTTTTGGACGGAATACTTTGGACACAATTTTTTTGTATGTCCTATTATACTGTAAATTATAAATACATTATTTTGTTTTCCTAAATGTTCTTCTTTCTGGGTGAAAAACATGTATTTTTGCATGAAAAGAAAAAAGAACAGTACAGAATTTTCTAAAATTATCAATCTGAAGTTCTATAAAAAACATTACATAGACTTAGCTTACATTACTTCTTGCTTCAGACACATTTTTTCACATAAGTAGATTATTCAAGCTGGGGCCCAAACACTGAATCCCAACAAATTTCAGAGATGCAGTAGTTGAAAGTATTCAGGAAGGCATCTGAGACTAAAGTAAAAAAAAATCCACAGATATTTTTTCAGGTCATCATTAAAAATCGCTCACAGAAATGTTTCATTGTCACATTATAAGTCATCCTTAGCCATTGATAAAGTACAGAAAGAAAGCAGACTTTTAAATGCATCTTAATGTAAAATATTACAAGAAATTTGTACAACAAAATTTGCCCAGTTTATGGTGATGAAGAAGCAAGTTAGCTATCAGCAGACTAAACACACCATCAGAAAGGCAGTACCTACTTCTGCTGTTGAGAACAGTTTCAAGTTCTTAACTCTATCACCATCTCAAGTGGGGAAACATTTGTTTTTCTCTCTTTGGAGCTTACCTGCCCTAACTCTCAAATTAAGTGTGTAAGTTCCATAAACACACCATAAATCCATCATTTTCACCTAAATTGCCTTCCAGCAATTCAGGCCTGAAACCAAGCTACTAAAGAACATGGCATAGGGAGGTGAAGATCAAGGCTGAAGTCAAAGATGGAAGCCAGGTGACCAAATGACAAAGAAAGACAGTAATTCTCCATTAAACAGTATAATCGTCACAGCATTTTTCAGCTACAATCAAGAAATTTTAAGTGTTAGAAACAAGGGCACAATTTATATAGCAGAACCTCCACATGAGCAAGAAGAAACTAGTCTTTTTCTCAGGTCCAAATCACATCCTATGCTTCCCTTCCTTTTTTTTTTTATTCAAGGGGTACCTTCAAACTCCTTCAAATAAGATACGACTGTAGGTCTGGTGATGTTCAACACTCTTCCAAACATGGCTGTTTGCTCTTATCAGAGGTGATGGCCTCAGTGACTCAAATGTCTTCTTTTATCCTCCAGAAGTAGAAACTCCAACTTTTGAATCAGACTTTAGCACCATGAAGGGATGATGTCAATACATCTGTTACTCAAGCAAGCTTTTGGTAGGGTTTGGGTAACCTCTGTAAAGCTGTTATATTTTATAAATTGCATCATAAGCAGAATTACTTCTTCTGGTTTTTAAGCAAAATCCATAGAAACTTACTGTCACAAAAATCCAGATGAGAAACCTGCCTTTCAAATTATCTGCTCAGCAAATAATTTTGCTCAGCAAAATTATTTGTAGGGACATCTGTCTTTGTATTAAGACACAATCTGGTATGGCAATCCATAGAAGTGCCAGTGCCTGCTGGCAACATGCCTGCTGAAGAGGGTGGCAGGCACAGCAATGTGGGTACTGAGGGTCAGCATCCTTGTCTTCTGAATAAAGGACTCACTAATGCCACAGCAAACTTAAATCTGGAGTTTTAAGGTAAGAAAAAGAAAATTGGAATTGCTCTGTGATGATGAAATACAAATACATGCCAGAGATACTCTAGGGGAAGTTACTAGAGAGGAAGTTCGAAACTGGGATATTGTGGGAGGAAACTTCACCACTGAAACTCCATGGTCTAAACTGCACTTTGTATCCAATGATAAGGACACTGCAAACTGTTAGCCAACAGTTCGTTAAAATACTCTAAAATAAGAGTATGGATTTTAGATATATGTGTTCTTCTGAAAATAAGGCTTGAAAACTCAATGTTAATTTTCTCTCCTCAAAGCTGGATTACTCTAACAGCTACTCATGCCTTACTCATAGTAAGCACTTCCTTTGATAACACACTTTTACAATCACCTTTATCTAGTAATTTCCTTTAAGTCATGGTGTATATGAGGAAATCAAAGAGCAGGAATACAGTGAGTAAATTCTAGCTAAAGCCTTCAAGGAAGAAATTGTGTGGTGTATCATGGGTAAAGATCCGACATCTACCACGTGATGTAGAAATTAACCACACACTTCATTAGATCATTTCCTCTTGTCCTATCACTTATTACTCGGAAGAAAAGCCTGGCAGGCACCTGATTATAACCTGCTTTCAGGTAGTCAGAGAGCCATCATAGCACACCTAGAAGTCTAACTCCCAGCTTAGGGCTGTATGCATTGCTTGCCTCCTCTACATAAGCAACCTCAAACAACAGGAGTGAAAGTTTTCTGTGTAACTGCACAGCAGCATACACACAAATTCCCCAAGCACTGCTAGACAAGCTGTATCAGGATGCCAGGAGCCTGAGCTGCACAGTTGCACTGTAGATGCATGAGATTTCAATCACAGATAAAGGCTTTATCTATTAGCACTGTAACTGTACAAAATACATCAGCAAAATCCCACTATGTGTCACATAGCTTTTGTTTCCTACAGGCAACCTGATGAAGGATAGCAAACTACCTGGAACAAATAGAAACACGCAATTTTGAAGCAGCAGGAATCAGTGTCACTATTACAAGACAGCTCAGAAACACCACAGACTCCTTTATTCCTCACTCTGGCCCCATGATCCTTTTAAAGGCACTCAAATAAGGAGACAGCTCCATACACAGGTAAACTTTACAGAAGTGAAGGAGAATGGCTGTGTGAGGAAGAGCATGGAGGCAGCATAAAAGTGGTACAGAAAAAAAAACCCTAATGCTGTTTTAGTTGCATGAACCCTTCACGTGCTTTTAACACAACTGACAGATGGAAAGTGATCTTCATTTCCTTGTCACATGCTCACCACACAAGAACTCCACCCAAAACTTCATGGCTAGTCACTGAGCCATCTCAAATTTGCCATCATAACAGTTTTAATACTGTATATGAAATTACCATTAAAGTTTTTAAACAGGAACAGAGGACGCAGCAAACATTTTTTAGTAAAAAAGGGTAGAATTTATTCTAACACAATTTGTTGCTTTCCCCGTATGTTCAAATTTTCCTATCTATCCCCTTCTCTAAACAGGCAAGTCTATATAATCTCTCATTACTTGTCCTGTACTTTCACAGGTGTTTTGTATCAGATGACGAAACAGCTCTATCATTTATCAGTCTTGGCACTATACTTTGGCTAGAAAGAATTAAATCTGATTTAGCATTAAACTACAAAGAAAAACACTTTTACTTTCTTTAAGTTATTTACAAATCAGAGAGGGCTGATTGAATTTGATGATCACTGTTCGGCTTTTGGAGAATGACAAAAAAGTGACAAACACCATCAAAAAACAGAGCTCTGTTAAAACAAGCTATATTTAGCACTACATGAACAAAAGCCAGTACTGCTTTCCTTCATCATGACACTGACAGTACCAAACAGAATGCCTGACAGCTTTCCAGGAGGCTTTAGCAGCTACTGCTGATGCGCTGCAGAAAACAGACTGACACTGAAGCCTATTTGCACTATGTGCTTTCCTACCATCCAGTTTAAGACAGTTAAGCAAAAAAACATCAGTTACAACTGCCCTTCCAAGATGCTGCTTGAAAAAAGATGGAGCATGTATCTGAAGTTCATACTCCTGCTAAGCAGTGCTTGGTTTTAAACAGAGTAATCCTAAAGATCCATTAGCAAATACAGTGGGTAATCAAAAATCTCCAGTTTTGTCAGTCAATGGTGCACAAACTAAGAATCAGAACATAAATAATAGTGCCCATAAAAGAAATCAACAAATTAAAATCTGACAACTTGCTTCTGAAAAAAAAGCAGGTTTATAATGCAAATCCACTAGCTAAACACAAAAGTTTACCTATTTAAACAAGAGATGCAAAAACAACTTTTAAATATAATCAGAAAAGGTCATTTTCTTGTTCAAAACAATCTTATTAGAACATTCTCAAAAATGCATCTCACTGATAGCTACAACTATTCATATTAAAAGTGAGAAATCACGTATTTTTTCCCCATACCCTTTTGTACATCACATACAACAAATAAAATCCTTGTCTGTGTAGGCACCTCCAAGACAACAGACGTATCTTCATCTTTCTAGCAGCTAGCTGACTTCACTGAAGAGCTTTTTTAGTTGGTTGGTTGGTTGTTTGCTCATGCTCAGCACCAGGTAATACTGACTGCCACTTAGATGTACTTCACCTACAAGCTTCATCTGTGTTTTAATTACTATAGCAAAACTGTCCACTACACCTCCAACAGCTCCACAATTACTAACATTAAAAAACATTAAATTAATAACATTAAGAGATAAAAATTAGTAACATTAAAAGATAAAAAATCTTCTAACTAAAGGAGGTTATCCATGCTAGTCATAGTGAACTGCTTACAGAATAAACGGTTAAAATATTGAAATATTGATGAAGTTTAACAGCTTCCTGAAAAAAAACAGTTTTCTGTAAAAGTGGATGTTGAAAATGTCTTAAACTCTCACTCATAAAACAAAAATGAAAGCTTATAGTTTACACTCAAGTACAAAAAATAATATTATACTTGAGTATTTATCATCCTTTTTGAAGCATTCTTCTCTAAAATTCACCAATAAGGCTTTTAAGGCTACATTAACAATGACGAATTTCATACTCTGTTGCATATAATAGTGAAAGATAAAAAACGTAACCTACATCTGTTAAACATAACAAAGAACTGCACAATATTCAATCACACTTCAAGAGTAATGCACACATATTACAGAGAGCTGACACATAAATAAGGCTAAGAAAAAACTGATACTAGAAAACTGTTCCTAAAGAACACCAAGGATGCAGAGTATGAAACAGTTATAAAAACAAACTCTTTATATACTTCTCTATGAATGTGGGTATCATGTGTACCCTGTATATAATTTAGATATATCATAAGAGACTAATTTACAATTCCTTCCACGGAATTCTGTTCCTAGTGCTTCCATGATACAAGGCATTAGCTAATTGACTACAGATTGGGAACCAAAGCACAAGTTCACGCAAAGCCTCTTGTAACTGCATCAAGAGCTAAAATCAAGCCCACCCATACCACAGCACTGCTTGCAACAAATCATCACATCAATTCTTGCCAAGTCATGCTGCCCTCAATAAAACTCAGAGGAAGTACACACCACAACTAAATGGGACACTTCAAAAATCTTACCCTGGAGTTCACTGTCAGGTGGAGTATTTCCCAATTACATCTCATTTTAGTTACAAACAGAAATACAACACTTACCACTCGCAGTTTTTTCAAGATAACTTTTATTAATGGGTGAGCTACTGTAACCAACAAGTAAAATAAAATATACACTTTCATACTTACTTCTAATTGAAAAATAATATATTTATAAAGCCTCATTAGCTCTCAAGAACAGAATTGCTTTGTGATTCTTCTTTTTTTTAGCCTGATGAATTTTAAAAAAAATTGCATTAAAACAAACTCAAGTTTTTCAAAACAAAAACAAAACAAAACAAAGGAAATTGCCAAGTATCTTGGATGTATCATTCTTAGGATGATAGAAACAGGTTACAACAGGTACTTTTACTGCCCCAAACATGATGGCCTTACATCTTTTATGTCCCAGGATGCATAATTTGCTATTCAAAACAAACACACATGAAACCAGACAGTCCTCTTTCCAAGATTTCCTAAAATTATAAGTTAGGGACCAAGTGCCTTTCTCCCTTTTGTGTCTTTAATAGAATGGATGGCATACTTAGCTGTTCGGGTTCCTCTGTTTTTCTCTGAGGACGCCAGATGACCCTCACACAAAAGAAGAAAGCAAATCAGCCTTATATCTCCTCTGCAAAGCCATTGTTCCTTCAGAATCTGGTCAGTTTAGAAGAGGAAACAGCTACTATTTTTAGCAGTTTTGCAAAACTGAACTGATTAATACTCAGACAAACTGATTAATTGTTTCAGGATTCTTTTGTGAATTCACCTACATGGAACAGGATGGGGGAAAAGCCTAAAAGAAAGCACTCCACACTAGTCTGGCCATTCACTGAGCAGTTACCATATCCAAAATATCTACAGCAGTGAATACTTGAGCTGGCAGCCAGGCTAAACTCAAAGAGTTGTCAGCCAGGGAACACCTGAGGCACTTCCATTTCCAAGTAGATTTCTTTTTAAAGGAAAGGGAGGGATGGCATATTACTAACTGAAGTACTTTGCAGTGGGTTCAGATTTAATCTAGATTTTCTAGGAAAACCTCAAGAAAATTTGTACTGTAACATTCCTTCTGATTTTAAACATCAGAATGTGGCAACACTGCAGTTCTACAGTACTTTTCTGAAGAACGTGCTCCTTTCTTCCCTTTAAATACACATACCACTTCTCTAAAGGGATTTCTCTAAGAAAGCACTATGGAATAAACTACAACCTCCAAATTACATTAATTTTTAGTTAAAGAAAAAACAAGCAGACAAACAAATAATACTTTTAAAAAACACCCTAGAAATAGAATAGTGGTTATAAGAGTTCTGTTTTCTTGTAGCAGTCTGACCTTTCTTCTCAAGTGATGGACCCACTGTGCTTCTCATGCACTAAAGCTTCTTTAAGGCGTGTTTTAAGGACAAAAGCTGGTAAGAGACTCCTTACATATCATCAAGTAACAAGATTCACCAGCCTAGTTCTACCACTTGGCTCTAAAACAAGACAAACACTTCTAGACTGTCTCAGCAAGTAATGGAAGTCATACATGGAAACTTTGCAGGAAGGTGGAAGACTTTCATTCCTGTAGAAATCCAGATGGACTGGCTTAGTTCTAGAATTAAAGCTGACTTTTGATTCCCACCCTTTCCCACCACAAGGAGCTTACAGATCTACAACCAGAAGAGTGAAAATAAGATTCACGCCCAGTATAATGTGTAGCTTTCACTCAAGTAGATGTAAGTTGTTTTATCTTTTATAAGCCAAGATTCCAGCAGCACCTCCAACTGAAGTAATTTACTTCAATACTAACTCAATATAAAATAATATAAAAATAGCACTGTTAAAAAAAACCCAAACCAACAAGACAAACCCTCATCTACAGCCTCTCTGAGGTAATACATGATGTAACTTAGGATCAAGACCATTGAATCATAAATTAATGCCTCTTCTAGATTCTAACACTGGTTCTATTCTTAAGTTAAACACTCAAATGATTGAAAATAAGGCAAAACAATCATGTAGCTTCAAAATTTTTACCTTTACTCAGGGAAAAAACTCAACATAACATTAAAAAAACCTAAAACTTGGAGGGTATGGAATAGGGGGATTGAAAAAACCACAAGAGACCTATACAGGTTTGCATGTACAAATGAAGAACCTCGAAATGAATTTATAAGAAAAAAAGTATCAGTGAAGTCCCATTCCCCCACATGTAGAACACACTGAATACTGTCAAGGGATTATCTTAGTTTTTAAAAAATTCTCCAGAATTAGATGTGGTACATAAACATGGGAGAGACAAACCAGCTAATTCAGACTAACACAAGCTCTAGAGAATGCTAAAATGTTTTCCTTAGCACACTATTATTTTTGTTGTTTATTTACCTTTATAGTTTTTCCTCTTAAAGATCATCTAAGCCACCTGTCACTACAAAATGATCATATTCACAGGATATGACAGTATTCCCAATACCAGAAGGCAATATTTTTAGAACAGGAGAATATAATTTTGGAAATCAATATGCTAGTTACCAGTCAATATGGAATGGAAGTATTTATAAAAGCCTTGAACTTTGGAAATCCACTCAGGAGAATGTCAGTTCTATCTATCAGTTCCACCTGTTTTTTATTACTATTACTGTTATTATTATTATTATCACTACACAGATGTAAACAAACATGCCCTCATGGTTCTAGACAAAAGAAAAGCACTTAGGAAAAAAACAGTCACAAAAAAATTCTGGAGATTGTTCTTCCTTTTCATACAGCTACACTGGGGAAACTGTATCTCGGGGCACAGCTGAAGCATGATTTTTGGACGAATGGGGGGGGAAGACAAAAAAGACAGCTGTTTCATAGTTGCTTATGGATTTTTCTGCATTTTTAACACTCCTAATTAAATCAGCCAATCTTACAGAAATACATGAATGCTTATCTACTAGTAATTACATTTTGTCAAAACAAAAATATTAGGTACTTTTCTGTAAGCAAATTCCAGTAAGATTAGGGCACAATTTTTCTCCTATTGACTGAAAGACCAGGCAAACCACAGAGCCTTCACTGCCCCATTCCATATGCATGTGTATAAATAAATGTCAGAAGAGACAGGAGTAAACTTTGATTCTGAAAGACTATGCATTTCCTCCATTATAATTAGCTTCTGTGCAAACAAATACAAGCTGCATGCTTTAAAGATGTAAATGTTCAAAACTGCTTAAAGTTTTGTGCTGGAAGAAAATCTGGCCACATCATGCAGACCAGGAAAGGCAAGGTGGTCTCAGTTCCCACATTCAATCATGGTGAGGTTAAGCATATAAACCCACCATGCATACAAAACATATCTATAATTGTACACATGACCAGCCATGGGGCAAGGAGGGAGGTAGAAGGGAGGGCATCCTAATTTAAAACCAGCACATTCCTAGTGTCAGGCCTTGAACTCAATTTCCCTGTTCAAACAAGGTCAGAAATTTATCTAGGATTTCTATCTGAATAGTAACTTCCCTAAATATCAGGGAAAATATTCAGAAACTGAGAACAAAATCGCATGTGCCAGCCAGCTATTTTTTCTCACAGTTGTACTTGAACAGGGAGATTTTAACCCATCATGATTTTAGGGTACAGCTGTACTTACGGCTAAGTTGATACAGCAGAATATTCTCAAAGCTAATGCTCTGCAGGGCAATTAAACCAGTCTCCTCTACTATGACAGACTTTGTGAGTCCACAGATTCCAGTGGAATAGGTTCATCTTGCCAGCTGGTGGAAAAGCTCTTTGTTTGTTACAGACTAGGTTTATGTTGGATCAACCCAATAAACAAACTCACCTCATGATTCCTGTAGGGAGAAAAGAGCACCAAGAGAGCAAGATTACTCTTTTCAGCATTGAATTAACTTAACATTCTGAAAAATTGTTAGCATCACCTTAGATAATGTTCTAATCTATTCTCTTGTTAGCTAATATAAACTGAAAGAATTCCCAATTTATGGTGTTAAAGTCCTTTTTTTTCTTCAAGAACTTTTCCTCCAGCCTATGTTTAAGGTAACTATCTCTCTCTTCACCATCTTTTTGAAACTCACTCTAATTCTGTGATGTCCTTCTGTAGGTCATTATTACAGTATTATTTGAAAAAAGTACATTTCTTTTTTTAAAGTAGTCCTTATCCTTTCCCCTCAGTCCTCCTGTAATCCTGCTTGTTTTCTGCTCAGAATGGAGAAAACATAGCAATGATTAATGACACCATTATAATGGAAGATCCAAGAGTGCACCCAAACATGCACCCCTATAAATGACCTAACAGGGTTATAGTGGAAAAACAAACAGAAACCCTGTTTGTGTAATGAACTGTTTGAATGTGAAATCTGAACACAGAGTCAAAAGACTTTGACTTTGATGGGAGGAAAAACAAATCAACTGCATTAATAAACACGAAAAACAAGCTCCCAGCTACTACTACGTCATTAGACAGACACTCATTAAAGAAACACATGTATTACATACCAGCTGTTTGTGTCTAACATGCCAAACTGAAAACCAACCAAAAAAGTTGAACAAAAAACCAAGCAAACAAAAAAGAATGAGTTAAAAACCCCTAGTTTAACCTCCTAAGCTAGAACAGAAAAGATGCACAATTCCTAAAGCCATAAAGGAAGACACTACAAACAATTAAAAACTGCATTAAATACATAACAGACTATATTTTTTAAGTGTAACATATAAAAGTTAATAGATATGAGAATCAGGAGTTGATTTCTTCATTTCATCTAAAATATTCTTCTTTTTTATACTAATATCCAAACTAATATCTAGGCAGCCAAGAGAGAGAAAAAAAATCACATATATCTTCATACTAGAAAACAAAAAATCCTCAGTCCACAAGGAATTAAAGATACTCAAAAGGCACAGTATTGTCACTAGATTGTCCTTCGTATTCTTCTAACACACTATATCTATTGCAATTAATAGGATTAAAAACTGTCACATAAGTCAGTACATACTAAGCATTTGGCTTAAGAAATGTCAATAGAGGACCCCTTTCCCCAAAACAGACTGAAGTGTCTAAATAAGCCAACGAAGTTATGATCGAAAAAACAGAAAACAGGTTAAGAAAAGTTATTTGCATACTGTATATGCATGGGGGGAAAAGGAGAGGTATATTGGTGGATTTGTACAATACATACCTCCTTAATGTAGAATTTTCTGCAACATCAAAAGCCTGTTTTAATATGACATGGTTTTGTTTTAATAATATTTTTTTAAAAAGTGAACATTTTTCTCTCAGGTAATACTCCCATTACATAATTTGGATGATCTTCTTATGATTAAAAATAAAGCTCTGTAAATTTTAACTGGTAAAAACCTTCTAACTATTTAAGTCAATATTTTTACTTCAGGGATTTTTACTTTACCTTTTTTTCCATAATTATGAAAATTACCTAGACTTTGTCATCACATTTAAATTACACAAAGCTATGCAACTGGTTCATCTAAAACACACTTTATACACTTAGTGAACAATGCAATGCAATTAAAAAAAAAAAAAAAGGCAGCACTGAAACTTCTGTGTGAGGACACAAAAATTATTCAGTATGAAGCAAAAATCACTTACCTTCCAGTCTCATGAATTACTAAAATAACAGTGGATAATAGAGTGTATGGAGAGATGCTTATGATCTTTAGCGACAGCTGAATAATCTCCATGTAGATGCTGTGAACAGACCCTGTACGTATACTGACATCATCAGTAAAGACTTTGAGGCAAAGGATACTATGGTAACCACGCAATGGGCTGAGAGAGAAGCCTTTAATTGCTTTAACAACTTCCTGAGGCTTGTACTACTAGGTTTACATTTGCTCAGAAAGAAATGCAGGCTGTCACAGAGGTTGTGAGTGTGGTACCATGCAGAAAAAAAACCCTGCACTGAATCCTGATTCTATTAATTGTGATGTGACTTTTTAAATTACAAGTGTCATAGCTTGAATCCATTACTGAAGTCTTCTGACATCTGCAAGATCTGTCAGGAGTCACAGGTCAAGTAATACTGTCAGGTAGCAATTTTATAAGCATTTCTGTTTTCTCTATTTGCACGCATTGACACCATCACACTGAGATACTACCTTCTTCAAGTCACAGCAGAATTTTAAGTGTAGAATGTTCTTCTGCACCAGGCGGTAAAACAGCGTTTACAACAAAACCTAAAGTCCAGCTAATCCTAAAGCTCAGGTGTGATATAAAGTAACATGCTGTGAAACAAGGTGTTTATCCCGGTGTCACGTCTCTTTCAATTTCAATGACTTCAACAAATCATCTAAGAAGGACAAAATGCCGGAAATACTACCAGCAGTGACATGATATGGCCCAAAGATAGCTGAATAAGATGATTTTGGCTGTTTTCCAGAAAACTGGATTACAGTCTCTTCATTTTGCACACAAATAGCTCAGCAGACATTTATTTGATTTCTCAAAACTGAAGAATAACCACATGACTAACAATCCAACCAGAATTAGAGAGTTAGTTGAGATTCCCCCAATCTGGAGTATCTAGAAGGGCTGCCATAAACAATTTTTTAAATCAGTGTCATTGTTTCAATTCTAACATTAATCAAACCTTTGTGAAGAAGTTATGCTTTCCACAGTTAGGCTGAAAGTTCTAATCATCAAATGCATAGGTTAAGAACACCACTGGGCCAACCCCTTTCACAACTAGATGCCATTTGGTCTTGCCAACCAAATTTCATGGCCCCCTTTTCAAGCACAAGTGCAAATTCCCTCAGATGCTTCACACACATGCTGCTTTTCATAAGGAAACTTTTCTGCAAAGACACACAGTTTCAAAACCATTGATCTAAGGAGTACAGTACATTGCCCTCCACCCCAGTATCCGTATGTATATAATGCTACGCACACTCCAGGGGAAAGGCAGAGAGGGAACAGAAGCAAAAAGCAGCTGGAGACTTGCCTTTATCACGAAGTTACAACTCAGTTAAATTCTGGCTATCTGCAGCAATGCAGAAAACCTTAACAATGTTGATCCTCTTTGTGACCAGTATTATGTCTCCAATGGACACTAACAGCACTCACTCATGCATAAATACAGAGAAAAACAGCAGCTGAAAACCTCAGCTCAACAAAAGCAGAAGACTGTACCCTTTCTGTTCTCTCCAACTCCGATGTTACAAGCAAGGCAGCTCCTGTTAGGAAGCCCAAGAATCAAAAGAGCCAGAGCAGTATAAACAGTGAAACTTCTTCTAAATCCAAGGTATATGAGATGCAAAGGTGCTTACCACTTCAAATTAATTTCCAAGTTAATAGCTTAAAAAAAAAGAAAAAGAAGGAAAAAAAACCACATCAGCCTGAAGCCAAATATAAAAGCTTGTTTTAAAATTGAAGCACTAAACTTCTGAGTATTGAGTGGAAAATATAGTTACAAAAATGAAAATGAAAACAGACATGATTTTAAATTGCTAGATTACACACTGAGCCTTTAAAGTGACATTTTTCCAAAATACATTTCCCACAATCTCTGTCCTGTTTTGGGAAGGATCAGATAGTAGCTACAGATCTAGTAAATTACATCCAACTTCTCAGAGGAAGTAATAATAAATAAATCCAATAAATCCAACACCTCAGTTGTTTTGATTTAGCAGCTAAGTGACTGCCTCAGTTTTTTCCAACTAGAATCTCAGGTAGAAGTATTTCTCTGGGCCAATTCCACAACTTCCTGTTAATCTCTAGTGAACTCACCTGACTGCTTTAAAAACTAAATAAAAGAAAAGGCTTCATTGTCCAGTTCTTGAACAGTAACTTGATTTAGTATGGAATGTTAATACTGTCAGGGTCTGTTACACAACATCCCTCTTGCAATTTCTACAGAAAAACAACCAATTTAGGCTAGGTATCAAGTAGGGAGATGGGTATTGGAGGTAGATTAAACATACCAGATGACAGTTTTTAATTTTCTTAGTATTTCTTTGAGCTGAAGAAAGTCTGGTTTCAAGAGGGGAAAAAAAATAATAAAAAAGAAGAAACGACAATAAGAAGTCATTTTATCTTTGTATGTCTGTAAACAGGGACAAGTTTAGAATGTTAGCACAGAACAGGACTGCAAATAATGATGCAATGGCATGTAGAAGAACCATCTTGATATAATTTCTGAGGCCACATAGGTTTCTTCCTATGATTAAACTTCTAGGACTATTATACTAACACTTCGCAATCATTCAAGATTCTCATTTCTACAGTAATAGAAAGTATCAGAGAGTAGCTCAAGCAATCACAACAGCATATTCTGGAGTCCTGCTTTTATTAAGAGAGATTTCAATCTATTTCCTGGCACTCTTCCACAAATCCATACCCAAGAAGGTAATCTGAGGGCTGGAGCATCTCTGCTCTGAAGCCAAGCTGAGAGAGCTCAGTATGAACTGTTCAGTCTGGAGCAGGGAAGGCTACAGGGAGACCTTATAGCATCTTCCTGTACCTAAAAAGGGTTTACAGAAAAACTGGAGAGAGATTTTTTTTAGGACTGGAGAGGATTTTTTTATGTACTGTTATTACAAGGAGAGATGGCTTTGAACTGAAACAGATTATGTTCAGCTAACATACAATAATATTTAGATAAGCTATGAGGGTGGTAAGGCACGGGCACAGGTTGTCCAGAGGCAGCATGGATGCCCAATCCCTGGAAGTGTTCCAGGCCAGGTTGGATGAAGCTCTGAGCAACCTAGCCTAGTAGCATGTGTCCCTGTCCATTGCACAGGAGTTCACACAAGATGATCCTTAAGGTTCTTCCAACCCAAACCACTAACAATCCTATGAGTTTCTATAAAATCTCCCCTTCACATTGAAATCTGGGCATATGCCCTTTAAGGCAGTAACTGTATACTTGCTCAACAGGTAGGTATAGAACAAGCTGTAAGAGATACCAGCTTATACAGCAATGAACATTTACCTCATGGTTGAAATATTGCTGAAAATAATAATAATAAAGTATTTAGATAATTATATGTCAAAACAGGAAATACTACATTGGTATAATACATAAAATCCCATATCATCAGCATGATGGAATGTAAGGGATAACGAATACCAATTTAAATTAGAAAATATTTTGAATTAGGAGATTCATTGTGTTTTATTTCATATATGTATACCTGCAACTAAATGAGAGAGATTTCTTTAATTTTCTATAATGGCATGTCACCAAAACAGAGCTACAGTTCTTATCACAATCAACATCAGTGGCAAAAAGAAGTCACTCCAGCAGCAACTCCTTACTCTATAGCATTGGTCCCTGAACTTGGTCATATCATGGAACAAACGCACATTAATATAGAATTGTGCATTACAGATATACAGAAATATACAATAATATACAGAAATTGTATACAGAAAAGTATTTAAATTACTTCATGTGGTTCTACTCTCAAGTCTCTGCAAATCTGGCTCTTTCTTAGCACCAGTTCCACTTCAAACATTTGGACTGGGCAGTCCTAGAAGGCTTTCACAGAAATAGCATTAAGAGCAGAATGCTACCACAACTTCCTTTTTACAGGTATTGTTTATTACTGCACGTATCTTCACAATAAACATATTTTCTGATCCTGTAATGCTGGAAGAGGGGACCACTGTCCATAAAGTTCTGGAATGACCACCACCATCAGCAATGTCTTCAAGGAAAGGCAGGGGGTGGAGAGCAAAGCAAGAGCACAACTGTGTTCTCAACAGGCCGCCTCGTTTGTCTCAGCCACACAAACCTCTTCCCCTTAAAGGTCTGGAATACATCCTGTTTTTCTGAGTCTATGCATCCCTTTAATTAACCTTCTTTAAAGAACACCTACTTCATGGGAAATGGGCAAATTTGCCGTATGTGAAACTGAGGGATAAGCTACAAAAATGAACACCAGAAAGAGACAGGACTTCACTTCTAAAATAGATACAGTGTAAAGTATTAACAAATTGTACCTAGGCACCTGAATTGATATGTTCATGTTTGGAAAAATATAATTGCTCTGTAGGTCTTTTCTACACTTCAAATACAGCTCTGGAGACTAAGGTCTACACATAACACTGAACCCCAATGCCGACATGTAACATGTCCTTGTAACATGGATCCCTGAACCACACAAGCAGGGTTTTTTGTAGAAAACAAGACTTCGTGTAATTCTGATACATTTTTTAAAGGACTCTCAGTGCACACAAGAGGCATTTTTAAGCACAAATATAAGATGTCCTTTTAAATCTGTAGGGGTAGAACAGTACACAACACCATTTGAGAGCAAAAAATGAGGCACTTGCCAAGACTGCTGTCTTTACTGTTCAAACTTCCTTTCATTTTACATTTCTGTATTTCAAGCAAACATTTCAAAGTAAATCCTAACTTCGCATCATCTAAAAATTTTAGTCATGCTCTGTCCAACTGTTTCTCACAGAGACACTGAAAACTCAATAGATATTAACCTTCTTCCACCACCTTAACTTTATACATGCTCAATGACCAAACGCCTTCTGCAGCTCTGCCGATGGAATGATAACAGAGCTTTTTATAAAAATCTGACAGGAAAATTTCCTGCTTTGCCCACCATTTCTTTACTGCTTTGCTGGTTTGAGGGCTGACTAAAAAAGCACACCAAAGGTCAGCTAAATGCTACAGAGAACCAAATACCCATACTTCAAAATTCCTCATTCCACTCTACTGTCCTGCAGTAACTTTAATTCCAAGGAGTATGTTCAGTTTACACCGCCTCCAAATCTCAAAGAGGTCTCAGTGACACATACATACCTACCTAATTCTGGAATCAGAAATTTATCTGAAGAAGGGCTTTTTCACAACTACCTCATTTTCAGATGCCTCTAGCTTTTTTTTTTTAATAGCAATATGAGTGATGAAAATACCTCAGCCTGCTTACGGCATAAGAATAAATGACATCCCATTAACATTCCCAACCTCAAACTCTGCCATTGTAAGATGCAGTTTGGGTCAGTGGCCTTTTGTGAGTTACCTTTCCAGACAAGCAACCTCTAAATGAAAAGAAAATTACAAAATCTGACATGCGGCTACAATCTCCCTCCTGTAATCACAAAATGTCTGACAGAGGGGTAGGTAAAAAAGATTAGAATACTGGACCTAGTTTTCATTCTGAAGCGATTTAGTTTCACACTAAGTGTCTTGCAGATGAAATGTGTTATTTCTGTCTTCCACAAGCTCCTCTCTAGCCTCTACACAGAAATATAAAAGGTCATTTTTGATCAAGAAACCTTTAATATTTATTTACAACATGTCAATGCCTTTCAGAACAACTGACAGGCAAGCTGAGAAAGGCAAGACACATTTACTAATTTAGCGCAGCTGAGACAGACTTCACAGCAAAATGAGCAACTTACACTCCTAGTTATTATTTTATTTTGGCCCTATAGGTGAGCAAATACAGTTTACGGTTAAAGCTTTATTTTTATCTGAAGATGACTCAAAATGACCAAATTTATTATAAGACAGACATTCTTGATTTAGTCAATTAAAACAACAAAGGATTTGTACTGTCGATAGTGAAATGAAAGTTGTGGTAATGATCTCTGCAATCAAAAGCAATACATAAAGCTGTAGTATTTTCTCAAATAAGGTTTCACATATAAACCAGAAAGCACAGATACAAAAAAATAGAACCAATGTCACTACATCATGTTTCTGCTACTGATTTCTTTGCCCTATGCATAATAAACCTATGTAGGTATAAATAATGAAAATTTATAAATTCTTGACAGAGTAAAAAACATTAAAAATCGCTTTAGATGGGGATTTATTATTTAAATGAAGCTTGCTTTGTCAGTGTGCAGGAAAAAAAAAAGTAAACAGGAGCAGAGAAGATATTTTATTTATAGTATATTGGAAAGAAAGAGCTAGATGCTAAGAGAAGCACGACTTTAACTGACCTTCAAATAAATCACCTTTGTGCTTATCTGCATGCAAATCTATTAAAAGATTCTTCTAGTATATTAGCCGTCTTTTAAATACAGCAACACAGCCTACATACAGTTAAAATCCTTGGCTGAAATACCACAATTTCATTAAAAGCATATTCCACTTATATCTAAGAGCTCTAAGACCAGTGCTGCTCACACTGCTAATGTATTTTTTTCCAAGTTTCATTTTATGAGTTTAAATATCAGAGATGGTAATAAAGGACGTACTTCAATGAAAAATGACTTCTCTAAACAGAAGGGAGATACTATTCCATACCTGTTATATTCATTTCCTACCTAGTCAGAGTTCTTATTTTCTTTTTCAAAGCCTGCCACATCCTAACCCTGAACTCTCACAGATGCTAGAGGTTTACAGTAAAATCAGCAGTCCCCAACATACAGCTGCTCTTCAAGCAGATACTATAGGAAAGAAGATTGGGAAAAAACTTAAAGAAAAGAATAATTACCTTGCAAAGGCTCTTGATAATCTTAACTCTACACTTTTGCAAAACAGTAAGGCTCAAAAAAAAGATGATTCCAAAGGATCATGTTACAGATGTAAAAAATCAAAACATATAATAAAGAACTGCCCAGAGCCAGCAAAAGGCAAAACGTCACCTGGCCGTTGCCCAAAATACAAAAATCGAGAAGACACTATACTAGCCAGTGCAGCTTTAAATATGATGTAGATAGGAATCTTTTGACGAGAAACGCCAAGAAGAGCACGTCCCACCCCATGACGAAACAAGTGGTGGCTTTCCAGCAGCCAGGGGGTTTCCCAGGGGCAGAATATATGAATTATCCGGCCACGCCTACCCTGGGTGGCTAGTCAACTACCCAATGATCTCACCCTTTTACCCCCAGGGGCACAACGCAAGGTGGCAACTTCCAAATTAACTTGCTTTTTACAAAATTGTCATGTTGTTGTATCTACAGGGGTGATGGGAACTTCACAAAGGAAACAAGACTTTTTAATTATAGACAAAGAAAGGAATCACATTTTAGAACTTGTAGTTTTTCCATCCATTGTTTCAACAAACTGTAATGAAGAACTAACAGTTTTAGTTCAAGCCTGGTGCCTTCCACTTGCTATTCCAGCAAGAACATCAATAGCTACAGCTATTACTTTGCCACCCAATATAGAAGAACAGCTCGCTGAAAGCCAACAGATGTCAATTAAGAATATGAATACAGCACCAGATGTTTTTTGGATAGAGCAGATAGGCTGCAATCAACCAAAATTAACCTGAAGTTTAACTCATAATAACAAAACTACTGAAATTACAGGTCTCCTAGATACTGGTACTGATATTACAGTGATTTCCTATTTGCTTTGGCCAAAGGACTAGACTTTAATTACTCCCTTAGATCTTATTACAGGTATCAGGGGAGCCACTGTTTGCCAGCAAAGTGAATACATGATCACAGTCAGAGGACCGGAAGAAAAAACAGCAACCATCTGTCCCTTCGTGGTGCAGAAGCCCCTCACAGTGTGGGGAAGAGACCTGCTGTCTCGGTGGAGAGTGAGACGAAGTGGATTTTTGAAGGGGGCCATGACAGCACTCATCACCCCAAAGCTGTCCTGGAAAACTAATAATCCTGTTTGAGTAAGTCAACAGCCCCCAGAAAAAAAAGAAATTGAGTGCCCTCAAAGAACTAGCTTGAGAACAACTAAAAAAAAGCCACATTGAAGAAACCAACAGTCCCTGGAATTCATCAGTGTTTGTCATCCACAAGAAAACTTCTGATTCCTAGAAGCTGCTCCAAGATCTCAAAAAAAATCAATAAAGTAATAGAGGATATAGAACCTCTGCAACCGAGTCTCCCTTCTCTCTCTATGATGCCAAGAGACTGGCCTCTTGTCGTCATAAATTTAAAAGACTGTTTTTTCAATATTCCACTTCATCCAGAAGATGCTCCACAGTTTGCTTCTTCAATTCCAAACATCAACAGCCAAGAACCCCTACAGAAATACCACTGGATAGTCTTACCGCAGAAAATGAAGAATTCACCTACTATTTGACAATTGTTTGTGGCTCGAGCTTTAGCTCCTGCTCGGCAAAAGCATCCTCGAGCAATGATTTTACATTACATAGACAATTTACTTATTTCAGCTTTGACTCAAAAGAAAGTAAAAAAAAGTTCGTGACAGTATTGTCACAGCAGTCCAAAATGCAAGACTTAAAATCTCCACTAAAAAATACAAGAAGTTTCACCATAAAAGTATTTAGAGTAAAGAATGACAGAACATTCCATCAAGCCTCAAAAAATACAACTCCAAACTAAAGTTAACACCTTGAAAGACCTGCAGCAACTTTTAAAAGAAATCAACTGAATCAAAGACACTTTAAAAATTACCAATGATAAGCTTGCTCCAGTTTTTAATTTGCTCAGAGGGAACTGTGACATCACTTCTCCAAGATCTCCAACAACTAAAGCACAAAGAGCACCAACTCTCCCCGATACATGTTGTTTTATAAAAACTTCTCAACCAACTAAGACGCAAACTCGGACCACTACTTCTTAACCTATTAAAATTCTAGTTCCTTAGCACGCCAGGCTACATATAAACTACGTACATGGCCTATCTTGTTCTAACTGAAAAATGTAAGCAATATTCTTAACTATAGCTTTATTATGTCTAAAACTAGGTTCTTAGAGCCTCCACAGAAAGACTAGTATCTAAGACTATGTTCTTCAACCTTCACTAGAACATGTACTACTCACCTGGCATCCAAAATCTTTATCCACTAAAAGCACTTAAAACTTATTCCACTTACTTACTTACTCATTCCACTTACTTACTTACTCATTCCACTTGAAGTGTTGTACAGCTCACAAGTTCTGTATCGACAGCAGTACAAAGAAATGGTCCTTTAAACTACAAGGTTATAACCAAAGATTAGTTACAAAGACTAGCTAGAATTTATCTATGTTGAGACACTTAAGGGGAAGTAACCAAAAAAAAAAAGTTAATGTTTTAGTCCTCTTCCTGAAGCTTAAGGTTGCCAAACAGAATAAAACATTCACATAATGAATCCACTGAGAATACTAGCAAGTTTTCTACTACTTCATTGTGTAAAAAGTGAAAGAACTGGTGCTGGAAGCTAATTACTTACTCCTAAGCAGCAAGAATAGGACAAACCTTAGTAAAAACCATTTTGGGGAAGACCCAAGAAGAAAACATTTCCACAGATTAAAGATCCTCTCCAATGATCAAGCAGTGCTGTGAGATTAAGCACAGACACTTGAGAGAAACTATGCCCGATCAAAGCAACTTTTCCAAAATAAATTGCTACATGCTTGCAGCTAATTTCTGATCCAGCAGATACTGCAAGAAATAGTCACAAGTAATCAGCTGAACAGACAACTTCTTGCTACATTAGCTAACTATGAAATACATTTTTCAGCAGGCAAAAAGATGGTAGAGAAACACAACAGTATCAAAACGAATAGTAACTAGAGTGCACACACAAGACACACATGGCTATGGCAACAGTAGAAGTATATCCAACAAGTTGGTAAGACTTTTGTAGGTGGCCAAAAGAACATTACCAGTTCTGCAACACATTGCTAGCTTTGATGCCTATCAAAAAAAATAAATAAAGAGACTAAGTATGTAATTTTGTTTCCAGTTTGATTAGATTCAAAAGCCAGGTAAGGCAAGTGGAAGGAGTGAATTGATTACCAGTTTACTACACATGCCCACAATTTCCACTGATATGTATCATGACAGAAACTACACAAATCGATCTAGTAATACAGATAACATAGGATTTAATTATGTATCTCCATCATCCTCACACATCCTTAGGAATAAAATGACAAGTATCAGACACAGAATACCATTAGAAGATCAACCTCCAAAACAGAGATGTCTTTGGAAGACCACATAAAAACAGTAATGGATGTCTACAAGCAGGTACGAATAATTTTTTTCTTCCTTTGCCACAAGTAAAGGGTGTATCTGCCAATGTGCCCCATGCCAACCTGTGCTGCATGCAGATGGCTGCCATGAAAGATACATCCTTACTTCCCTGTCAGAGGAAGATACACTGTGAATACTCTTGTAGATGTATCCTCTACAACAGAAAACAGTTAATGCTCTAAAGTAAAATGCTCTAAGAAAAGGAAATGCTCTAAGTTTTACTCCCGTCTGGAATCCCAAAATACAAAATTGACAAGAAACTATTCTTTATGAAAAAAAAATTATATATATATATATAAACAAGGAAAATATAAAAATAGACCACAAAAACAAATCAAGACAGTGGATAGACTGAGTATACCTACTGTTTTCCTATTCAGTGGGAAAAGAGCACTCCCGGAATACCAGAACCATTCCCTACCCCAATTTGGTAGCTCACATACAAACCCTGTATCAATTAACTAGCTCTGGGTCTTCCCCACGAAGGTGAAATGGGTGGCTGAGATCTTACAGAAAGTTAACAAACCTTATATTGTGTTGGCAGTACACTGGAGCATTCACATATGCAAGTGGATGATGGTTCTGATGCTTATAGGCCTGAGGTCTCTGCATTTCACAGGGTCTCATCCCTATACCTAATAAATAAACTAATTACAATTAATCACTTGGAGAGACAGGGAAGGGGAGAATGTAGAAACTTGTTATACTTTGCTATTACAGGTGGGCTCCTACTTGTCTTTCCTGGCAAATGTGCAGGTAGCTTAAGTACTGTTGGGGTTTGAGTTTTTCCCATTGTTATGCTAAGTATTTTGGGGCTACACCTTAGTTCAGATAGCTAGAGTAACAGTTTCTCTTGCGGGGTGGGGGCAGAGGAGGAACACCGAAAAAGGAGAGGTGGGGCAGGGGCCTGCTCTCTCGCTCGCGGAGTCGGAAAGACAGCTGGCGCTGCTACCTATCACCCTTCCAGCAATCCCAACACCAGGAGCCATGTTCCCTGCTGTCAGACATCGCACTGCTGCCTTCCCACTTCATCCTACTACCTCCAAGCACTCTGCCGAGCACCATGACCGACACCATGAGGGGGGGAGCTGCTCCTCCATCCCTCTCACACCTGGGACGCCGCTGCCATCACCCAGCCCTCTTCAGCTGTGCAGGACCTGCCCTGCCCACACCACCGGTAACTGAGCACAGGGAGAGGGAGCCTGTGGCCAACAAGGACTGGAACTGAGTTATACTGCTCTGTTTTGTTGTCAATTTTTGTAGCTGTTGTTTCTTTTGTTCGCCTTGTTAGATATATCAGTAAAGAACTGTTATTCCTACCTCCCATATCTTTTGCCTGAAAGGCCCCTGATTCCAAAATTACAATAATTGGAAGAGAAGGAGTTGCACTCTCCATCTCAGGGAAGGGACTCTTGCCTTTTCTTAGCAAATACCTGTCTTGCAAACCAAGACAAATAAATGAATACATTACTGGGTATGACTCATTGGCAGGAAGAGTTTTCAGGGTAACAGGGAGGCAAATATTCTTCTGGGGTTCCTGCTATCACTGTGAGAAAAGCTGATAGAGATCCTGCTGATTTGGAAACTTCCTCAAAGTGGATTGCATAAAAATGGTACAGGCTAGCCAGAGGCTACCTAAAGATCATCCAGATCATTACAGCTGTCAGAGGCTGGAGTCATTGAGAAAACCCATTCACCACTTCAGCAGGCCCATCTAAATAGTTAGGATGCCTGACTGCTCCCAGAGAATAACAGCTGGTTACTAACTGCTAAACAAGGCCACACCACACAGAGATGAAATGCCCAAGTGCTCTGAGCCAGTGAGCAGTATCCAAAGCTGTGGCATGGGATGCAGTGAAGGCTTTCTTTGGAATCCCATCTGCTAATGAGCCAAAGTAGCAATCTACACACTTACATCAGGTTCAGCAATGCACCCCCACAGTACTGTCGCCGAGGTGTCTGCAAAGAGCCACAACTTGCCATGGGCTGATAGCCTGGTATTGGGAAGATGTCAATACTTCCCCATGCTGTAAATTACTCTGTTAGGGAGATGATGTTGTCCACATCACCGAACAAGAAGTGGGAGAAGCACCGAGCATTGTCACTGAGGCAATGTAAAAACTGGCTGGGAATGTAAAAATGTAATGTAAATGTAAGGCAATGTAAAAAATGGCTGGGAAATGAAGCCCAAGAAAATTCCAAGAACTGCCTGCCACAGGAGCAGAATTTGGAAGAATAATTTGGCAGACACTTTACTGAATGTTGCCTAAATCAGCTGAACAAATCATACTTTATATAGCAGAAATGGAAAGTAGAAACACAGAAAATTCTTGGTCTAGGATGGTTTCAGAGGCAATTTATACCATATTTGGCCCACACATAAAAGTCATTATATAATATAGTAAGAATAGAAAAACAGGTCACGTGGAAACGGTGCATTTCTAAGCTTACATCTCCCAGTCAAAACAAAGTGCCTTACAGGAGAAAACAGGACAAATTGCCTCTACTTTGGGCACAGCAGTTCCCACCATATGAGCAACTAACCCAAGAGGAGAATGTTTCACTGACTGGACATCAAGAAATGTGAAAGAAAAACTGCAGTGGAAAGCAACATCTTTTGAAATGGTTGAACAAACCCTCCTGAACTATCAAGGAAAGTGTGGAGCAAGCAATATGTTAAATTAATGGCTGTATCTACAGTGCTGGAAGAACAATCAGCTTCAGAAGTCTTTTTTCTGGCTCTTGGACAGTATACAAAGGGTTCACACTGTGGTCTAGGAAATGACACGCAGGTGATTGGATGATACATGGTAAACCTCATCCAGGTTTGGTGTATAAAAGTATTGCTTACTTAGCCATGAGAGACATGTAGATGCCTATACTGCAAATCATGGTGAGCTACTGCAGGAACACAATGCTGATGCTGATCAGTTACCTAAGATATGTATTTCTGCAATAACCACTAGTGAGGATGTGTTAGTTGAGTGGACTCTCCTAAGAAATCAAGTTATTCAGGGGTATTTGCCTTCTACAAAAGGGGACAAAATAAGAGGCAATCTTTGCTCCAGAGAGACCATTCAAAATGTCTTTTAAGAATACCTGCAAATAACAGAAGCAAGAAAAACTGCCACAGCAGCCCAAGAGAAAGATAGAGCACTAGGTGGTCCCAGGCCACACCTGACAGACATTACACTGGGCCACTTCCAAACGGCCAGGGTTTGCAATAAATACCAGTGCTGGTAGATATATGTACAAGCACCTGACTGTATTGCCTACCTCGCCTGTGAACTAGAAGGTCACTATGAAATGCCTTCAATTTTTAAACCAATGGGTTAATTGGTTAAATGGTTAATTGGTAGGTATTCTCACTTTCACTAAATCAAATAAGGGTTGTAATTTCCAGGAGAAATTGTCCAGGTAACATGAGTGTATCACATATCCCCATCAACCTTGCGGAGCCAGTTTAGTTAAGCATACTAAAAGACTTACCAAAAACCAGCTGTGAATTTTTCCACCTACTTGCCCTACCTGGTGGATTTGGGCAACAGTGCTGACATGCACATTAATAATTCCAAATAGAAGGGCATGAGTCCAAGGTAACAACACTTAGAAACTACTGTCAGGTCATCACCACACAGCAACAGACACCAAGTTCCTGTCTCAGGCAGAAGAGAGGGGTGCATCTTGGTACTGGAAGGACAATCTCGTTTACAGTGATCCCCACCAAGATACTGGCCCAGGTGCCAGAAACTATGCCCTTAATTTTCAGGACACTCTGCCAATACTCCTTAATATGTTCTACAACATATATTTTGCAAAAATTATGCTTCCTGTTCCTTCAACAGAGAGCAGACATGGGCATTCTCCCTGGGAATTCTCACAGTTATATTAAACCTGCAGCGATATCCGTTGGCAACCTGAGAGTGATGATCAGTCGCACATGCCCAGCATAGTTCTGGGGACAAAGGACATTCCAGCGGGACTAAAAGGCCAACAGAGCTGATCAACACCCAAGTATGACCACAAAGGGAGCCTCAAAAGTGGGTATGTGGGGGAAGATCTCCATGCCCTTAGGATCCATTGCTTTACCTTGCCCTTGTTATGCACTACTGATCTCTTACAGAGCAAAATAATTCTCATCAGTGATAGTTACTAACTTTCTTTCATACAAATTAAAATGTTCAAACACCTTTGGTATGCTGGAGTTAATAAAATAAGTCCATTCCATGAAAGAAAGACCGTAATAACTCACTGCCACTACGTGAAGAGCCAATTTAATTTTGATTCTCTCTGAACACATTGTCTGAGGCCTGTGGGAGAAGGGTTGCACATGTGCCATGTCCAGCAGGCAGCTAGGAGAAGACAGGAGAAAGCCTTGTCTCTGGGAAGATTTCGCCTGGCAACCATTTCATGTCTCACATGGCAGGCAGCCGGAGACCACTAGGGACACTGCATCCTCCTCCAGAGGGGTTCTCCAGCCAGATGGAAAAAGGTCTCCACCCACGCACTGCAGCGGGACATTGGATTGGGCCAATGGTCTCCTGTCAGCAGGCAGACCTTGGGAGGAGACAGGGACATAAAAGTAACTGTGTCACAAGCTCTGGGGCTTTTTTGAGTCAGGCTTTTTGAGTCAGGGCTTTCTAAGTTGGGGCTTTTGATCTTGTCTTTTTGCCCAGGCTTGAGGTCTGCTTCTTACTCTGTCTCTAGCCTGGTTTTTTGCCCTTTTTGCCCCGGCTCCAGCCTGCCTTTTGGCTTTTCTGCCCTCGCGGGACCTTCCCTCTCGCTCAGCATTTGGCTGGACACTGGCTGACCTCCAAGTCTTGTGTGTAGCCCATGTCCTGCCCTACCCCTCGCCTGTCCCAGCTGCCGCCTGTCCTGCCGCCCTGTGTTCCTGACCGACGGCCTGCCTGCTTCATTCCTGCCTTCCTGCCCGCCTCCAGCCCTGCTTCGCCAGTCCAGCCCGCTGCCAGGATCTCCCCGCACTCCTGCCCAGCGCTTCGAAGCTTCCAGCCAAGTGCCCACTCCCTCCCCTTGTGTCCTCCTGCCCGCGGCCGCGGGAGCTGTGGAGCCGTCCGTGCCTCTCCAGCGCAGCGTGCACACTCTGCTGACACTTGGGCGTCCATGGCACTCCCAGCTTCTGGGGATAATGCCTGCTTTTTCTCTTTGTATCTCCTCACTCTCTTCCTTCTTTTTTATCTTCCTTCCTCCTTTTTCTGTCTGTTCTAGTCCTCTTTAGTAGGGCAACTCCCTCTTTTTTTGTTACCAATAAACAGTTCTCAGATACAATACTGTCTCGTTTGACTTATTTTCATCCTAGACCATCTGTTTTCAAAGAACTCTCAGCTCCCCACGGTGGAACACAACACAAGCTGTGAAACTTGTGACTTATAAAAAATATGAAAGATAATTGTCCTTCCTGAGAAAATTACATAGGAAATTTCTTACAGGAATTTTAAAGTAATTTCACATAAATTACTACATTTTACTTCAGCTTATTAACTACCAATTTAAACCTAGTTTAGATTTTGAGATCACATCCTAAAGAAAAACACTTTCAGGTGTGCAAAGCCATCAGTAAAAACAGCCTCAAACCATTTTCAGAACTGGACCCTTACCATGTAGCAGCAGGTGGACACAGCACACAGGTGGAGTCCAACCTAGTGTAAGAGACATGGACATACAGCACAAGACCAAACACAGGATGCAAAGATGATTGAGAGACTACAGCATCTGTCACAGGAGGAGAGGTGGGACTGTTTACAGCCTGAAGAGAAGGCCTGCTTAGGACGGAGTGAAACCACATCAATACACATAAACAAAAGCTTGATCAGCATGGGATGAAAGCATGTCAGACTTTCCTCAGCAATGTCCATTGACTAGAAAAGAGTCAACAAAGATACATTGAATCAGAAGAAATTCTACATGCAAAAAATAATATACTTGCTCATTATAAGAGTAGTCAAGCATGGGAAAAGGCTGCCAAGAGGAGCTGTGGAGACTCCACCTACAGAACTAACCAAAACCTGAGTGAACAGAGTCATATACAACCTGATACAGCTGGTCCTATTTCACTGATGGTGGAGTTACACCACATCATCTCCTGCTACCTCAACCACTCTGTGATCCTGCATTAATCTCACAGGGAGAAAGCTGGGTGAGACAGTCAAAGAACAGACAAAAAAACCCTTTTTTTTTCATCAAAAAGAAACAAAATTGGAAATCACTGTTTAACTAACATTCTGCTGTCATGTGTAATAAAAACTATGTTATATACAAACAGTTTTTAAAAATAGCTAGGTTCTCCCAAACCAGGTACTACAGCAAGCTCTTCTGAAAGGACTACAGTAAACTAACATTCTTAAAATGGTGATTAAAATACATTAACATTGTCTCAATACAAACAACAGTAAACAAGCAGAAAGCAAAAAGTATTTCAAGTCAGGATAAAAAGAACGCTTTAAAATCCAGCATAAATCCTTAATCTTTTCCACAATGAGATTGGGATTCTCATTACCATAAAATCATCTCCTTAATTTGAGCTCAGTGTGCAACATGCTCGCAAAAGGAATTAAAACCATCTGAATTTAACCAACCTGAATATAAGTAATCCATAGAAAACCAAAAAATATAGCATAGAAGTCCGCAACAGAGCTGAGATTTGAAACAAAAACTAGCTTTCCCACCTCCCTTTAAGGAAGTAGGCAAGGCTAACTTGATCTGTTTTCAAATTCCTTTTCTTCACACCTGCTTTAGGGCACATGAGCAAGAGAGAACTCTATTAAAAGCAAGCTGACTTGTAAAGTAAAATAACCACTGACACTCTGGATCAGTCACAAAGCAGTAAGTACTGTTGTTATTGATAAAACACTGGACTACAACCACCTTCAGTACCTGAGCAGATGTAAAGCAGCAGTTTCACAACGAGTTAACTCAACTGGGAAGGGGTACAGGGAGGAACCACCAATGACAGATGGATATGTGCTTCCAAAAGAAAAAACTATGGCTTCCTGAAAAGATGAAGAAGGTAAGCAAAATTATATACCAATTATGCTGAATTATGAATGCATCTTAATGAACGTCACAGAACAAAGCATTTGACTACTCTCAATAACTATTAATGTAATCCTTTAAAAATCTGTTAAAGACATGAGAAGTAATACATTTACTGTGACAAGGGTTAGTTGTATGACCCATTCCACTCAGTATTTCCTTTTCTCTTCCACCTGACTTCATGTTAGTCTGATTTTCAGCCTTACAATCTTTCACTTCAGTTTTTTTCAGTCACTAGTTCATATAAGCCCGTCTCCTCTTCCAGTGTTCTTGTCTTGATCCAGATTCATGTCAGCCCATCCCGAGAGTTCTCCCTCTCCTACCAGGTCATGGTCCCAATAGTACCTACAGATACTACATTTCTTTGCACAGACTTGACCCCCATTTGCTCCCACAGACTGACCTTTAACACAACTCTTCCTCTCCTCCCCAGCTCACCTACCTCTCCTTATGTTCTCTTCTAGTCTATGTTTGCACTTGTCTTATTCTCTTCACATCAAAACAACACCTCAAGCTTCAACTGGAAGACTTCACCACTAATATTCAGTAACTTGTCAATGTTACAGTCTGTAGACCACATGAATGTACTGTTGGAGGTATTAGACAGCCTTCTAAGCCTTCAAGGGTGACCATCATCCAGTAGTTTAGAAACTTACCTTAGACCTACTGCTACTTGCAAGCACATTAATTCACCTTAGTTTCAATAAAGGTGCTATATTAAAACTGAATCAAAGAGAAAAAACAATTTAATAGATTCTGAAGTAAAAAATAATTAGAAATAGAAATTAGAAACAGAGTGGCAGAAAAAATTAAATATAAACTTACTTACATTATCTTAGCACATTATACCATCTTTCTTCAATGAAAGAAAAGGTCATTCCCCAAAACAAAAGAAAATGCAGTGGAGCTGCTCAGGGGTGGGGGAATTAACTATTTTTTCATCCATACTACAACATGGTGGATTATTAAACGTGAGGAAAATACTTCAGAAGATGTGAAATAAAAGCCCAACCCAAAATGAATGGTTAAACAAAGACAATAGAAACAAGATTACAAGTGGTAATTTCATTAAACGTTTCATAAATAAAGCCTTGTATTTGTATATTTGAACTTCCTCTGATTCAGCTTCATTCCTCTTCCTCGTGTTCTATTACTGTTCCCCAGAAAGAGCAGATCTGCACCATCCACTCCACTCCCTCCCTTGAGGAAGCTGTAGTCTGCAATGGAGTCACATTCAGACTTCTCTTTTCCAAGCTGAACCTAATAAGCTCTTAGTTTTCCCAGTATGTAAGTGAAACAATCTGGATTTTTCAGCCCAATACCATGAAGTCTAAAAGTAAACATGACTGTTCTCTATACAGAAGTATATACAGAGAAGGAACTAAGAATTAAGCTACTGAATGATACTAAACAAGAACAATGAGTATATATGAAGACTGTGAATAATTTGGATTGAAAAATCAGACTCACATTTTTGAAACAATCCAGAAAGAGTATGCTGTGGGCCCTAATTTTTAAGATGAGTAATTGTGTTATCATATGGATCAAAGGACATTACTTAGACGTCTTTGCAACAGAAAGCAAATGTACAGCTAACAAAGCCCCCCACCCCCCAATTTTATATGTGGATGGAAGGGATAAAAGCAAAACAAATCTTCTATAGTTTTGTAGTAGCCCTCCAGTGTTAATCTGGTCCGTGCTTTAAAAAAAAAAAAAGAAAAAATTTCACAAACGTTAAGTTCACTATATAAACATTTCCTCATAATCCATTTTTGTTTCCAAGTACGAAAGACTAATAATTCCTCTTCTGTTCAAGTATGAAGACCAGAGGCACACACACCCCAGAAGACTGAAAGCAAGTAGGCCACTTGCAACATATGAACGTCAGAAGAAAACTTTTTTTTCTTATTTAAGTCTTGACTAACTAGGGACTCTGACACAGAGACAGACAATTTTACAACAGACAAACTTTTGAGATACCATTGTTTTCTAGGGATTTCTACATTAAAGTAGTTGTACTTTACTTTTTGTACTAATTGTACAGTAAGGCACACTAGGACCATGAATGCTCAACAGCACAGACTAAAACACTAGAACAGGACTGAGATAACCAAGCGGAACCATAACATCCGAAAAGAATATTGATAACTGTGGAGTGGAACTGGGAGGCAGTGATGGAGTATGAGACCACACCACATTCATGTATCGGCAAATATGATATACTCATTATCACCTTCAGCATTCTTTGTCCAAATGGAAGATAAATGCAGTAAAGATCACGCAACATCATTACCAGTCAAGAATAAACCAAAATACACAGTGAGGACTTGGTAGCCAGCATCCCTTTTTCCCTTGTCTCCGTTACTGCAAGTAATCATACTGATGAGATAGCCATCTCTCCTGGTCTTCATAAATGAAGGAGTATGAAAGGTTGAAAAAAATCTATGAGATTTCAAATACAAGTTTATGAAAATTAATTTGTTCAAAACTAGAAGTCATGTTTCCACCTATCCAGTGATCCACTGTGAACTGCTGCACTTTCAACTCTCATCTCATATGGTGGCGCATTCTGTTTGACTATTGCAGAACCTTGGTATCTTAAACCAGAGCATTTGCCAAGCAACATCTGCTGCCTAAAATCCAGGAACTTCACCACTGCAGCAGGAACAGCTTAAGTTATAATTTACTGCCTTTTTGTTTCAGCAAAACATACTTTGTTCTTTGCAAAAAATTCTGAGTTCTGCTGAGTGCTTTCATTGCCAATAATACACTGACGGGCGGTGGAAACGCAAGAAAACCTTCCTCTACAATGCAGAGCAAGTGTTCACAGGGCTTGGAGTACTGCTGCAACAGAGCTATTCCAACTAATGACTGTCTTCCTTAGAAACACACTGCCTGACCTTCACCTATTAAACGGGAAAAGCTTGCTTTTTTCTGGCTTTTCTTGCTATACAATCTATGTGTACCCTTTCAGAGGCTAGTGTTCAATTTCATTCACATTCTCACATAGATTTGAAAGAGAATCTCTGCCCAACTTATGTTTCTCAACACTAGTAATAGTAAACCCCAAAACTTTAGATGTATACCTGAAAAACAGTGCTTCAAAAACAGCACTAACCATAAATTTTGTTTCCCATATATACATGATTTTTGTGAGTACTTGTTCTTTGCTCACATGGCCCCAAGTCATATCTCAAAATCCTACTTGATTTCACTCTATGCTTCCAGAATGTTGTTGTAATAAAAGCACTCCACACTTGCATTTCCACATACCTTTAATACAAATTCACACTGAAATATTTATTTCACGTAAGTTAAAGTAACCTGTAAAATTTGAGATCTATTAAATCAAGCTTTTCAAGTACAACATCTTTTTACATCTTTCTGCAGGAAAACACTTTTAGTTGATTCAACAAGCCTGAACAATATATAAATAACACCGTCTCCTCCTTACCTTGGCCCATTGGAAGAAACTGAATTTGAGTACAGGAAAGATTGACAGGAAATTAAATAGAGTCCTTCACTTACCACAGAGAAATGGAGGGGGTATTCATTAAGGAGTATGTTATAAATTCTAATTATCTTTTTGCTGCCCTGCACATTTCAATTTTTTATGTTCTGACTACCTTAGAAAAGGAAAAAAAAACCAAGAGGAGAAAAAGAGGGAGGAAAAGTGTGAAAGGGAGATAAAAAGGTGAAAACTGGTGAGGAAAAGCAAAACAGAGGGGGGAAATGTGAAAAAGAGGGGGAGATGATGGAAGTGGGGGAAGGCAACAAATGAGGGGGAAGGCGATGAAAAAAGCATTGGAGAAAGAAAGTAAAAAAGGGGAAAAAGAAAGAAGAAGGTTAAAAGGAGAAAGAAAGAAGAGAAAAAAAGAGAAAGGGGGAGGATAAAAAAAGGGAGGGGGGCAGGAAAAAAGAGAGACAAAAAGGAAGGGGAAAAAACAGAGAGAAAAAAGAAGAAAAATACTTAGTTGTGCCTTGAGAAACACCTTGCATCCATTTAATTGACTCAAGCTCTGGAGCATAAAGAAACTATTTCTCACTAGTTAGAGAATGTACAGTGTTTCTTTCTTTAACATTAGACTGAACTTGGATGCCTTAAGTAGAGCTATTTTTTAAATTATTCAGAATATTTTGACTAAACAGACTGTCATACTAGACCAGGCTGGTAAACCAGTCTAGCAACAATTTGATCAGATCAGCCAGCACTATATCTTGTCCTCAAGACACAACACAACTAACATGGTATAGTCTATAGGTGCCATACAGATTATGGTAGATATGGTATAACCTGCTATTTTAGGTATTTAATTCTAATTGTTAGCAATTGTTTTAAAGTATACTCTAGAAATACTTTTTTTAACTTGTTTGGTTTCACTTGTGATACGTTTCAAAACTCTTGTTTGTAGTAGTCATAACTTTGGATAGTACTACTATAAGCATCCCAGGAGATTTATTTCATCTTGAATATCACAAGCAACAGTTAGGTCCAATTAAGGATTAAATGGAAACCTGAAAAGTTATGAAATTCCTTTTAAGTACAGTCTTAGTTGCAATGTGCATACCATCATTTTTGAGTATTCAACATGAATACTTCTGTCAATCTATAAAATAAGAACTTCAGAACAAATCCCAACCTCTTGGCACCTTTTGAGCCATTACTACATGTAAAATGGAAACAACATGGTAAGAATTGTCTTCAATACACATGCATTTTAAAACAGAGTTCCTCTACATTCACCTCTAAGGAAACAAGAAAACATATCCTCTGATAATTTTGTGGTATCAGCCACATGCAGGGAAATAACCTCCAAAACAAGCAGATTCAATCCTATCTTGTATTATTTGATACTTGGCAGCCCTGAGATTCTCTCACTTGACAAGGAAGCAGGCAAAGCATCAAAATGGTGGGTTTGTATTTTGGATTGGATCTCTGAGATAACTTTAAGCCTGCTTGAACAGACACTTGCACAGACCTCTGCCTCCATATGTCAAAGGAAGTATCTGCTTTTGGCTACTTGCTAGCCCTTACCTCCTAGATCTCTCATTTTCACCTGTCCCAATTGGTAAGACCAGCATATCAAAGAAGCTAGCTGAGTACCTAAAGCCTAAATTCAGCCCACTTTCCCTTTTTTCTGCACACACTAGTCAGCAAAGTAGTCAGCTTCAGTCTTCCAGCAAAGTTATTTCTGAAAACTAGCTCCTGATTTCAGATTTACAGTACAAGACAGACTCATAATTTTAGATCTACAGCACAAAACAGAAATATAAATAAGAATCCAACACATAAGTACTTCAAAAAAATTACGTTCAGTTAAAATTTTGGTATTAAATGGCAATTTTCTGAAAGCTATATATTTATTACCGATGTTTTTAATGTGAGAACCCCTGCAAAGACAGAAAAGGATGTCCCAAATCAAAAAGGAAACAAAACACCTGATTCATACCAAGCGACAGATCACAGACTTGTGATATTAAAAACACCAGTTATCTTCTAAGAAGATTTCCATTTCCATGCCAAACACTTTTTCTTTAGTACGTAGCTTAAAAATTATAATTAATGCCAGTGATTTTTATTTTTTTTTTTACTCCAATCTATAAAAACAGTCATCTGCAAGCAAACAGCAGGCAATGTGAAAAGAGTCTACGGTACAACCTACCAACCTGACAATGACGGCAATTCTGTGCAGTTCATAAGTCAGTCCGAGACCCGACCATGGCTTTACCCTTGCTGAAGAGCTTTGGGACCCACCCCTTCACATAGCAATTCTCACAGCACAGCCATGCTCTGGCAAGTGGATAGTTACCTGGCACGCTCAAAAATATGTGCAAATCAATTTGCAAGAGATTGATACACAAAATCGCCATATTTTGATAGTAATGCCTGAAAGTAATAGATGAGTTTTAAAGAAACAGAATGAGGAGTGAAGGCTTGCCAAAATTTAAATAAATCAATAAATAAATAAACAAAAGCGCTCCCAGAGACTATTGGGAACCATAACCAACTCGAAACAGCTGGAAGTCTAAACTAACAAAATGTCTGCACTTGAACGCTTCCTATGGCTGGACACCCAGAAGTGAAGAAATGACAGCGCCAGCGGGGCAGTGCCAAAGTCCGGAGGGGCTCTCTCTCCGCATTCAGCCATGTTCCCACCGCCGGCACGCCGCCCGGCCCTTTAAGCTGGACCCCATGACGGGCGGGAGGCACCGGCGCCGCGATGACCCCACTGGCTGCCCGCAGGGGCTCACAGGCTGGCGGCGAAGGACGCCGCGGGAAACTTTGGCGGGCGGGGAGCGCCATGGCCCGGCCATCCTGGGGAGGCGAGTCCCTCCCGGCAGCCTCGCACGGGACACAAAGTCCCGGCGGGTGGAGCGGAGGCTCCGCCGCATCCACCCCCTGAGGCGGCGGTGGCAGTGCTCAGCCGGGGACGGGGAGGGCGGGATGGGGCTACCCCCGCCTCCCAGCGCCGCAGCCGCCGCAGTCCGCAGGAGAAGAGCTGCTCCTGGCACCCGCACGGCCGCGGCTCCCGGCGGTGCTAAGCGGCCCCCGGGCGTCCGGGAACACGCCTCGAGGCATCCGCGGAAGGCGCCGCGCCTCGGGCACCGTGCAGGGGAGCGGCGCCGTAGCCGCACGTGTGCCCTGGCAGAGACAGCGCCGAGCATGGCCGGGTGAGCGTCCGGCCAAGGCGCGGCGCCGGCACCGCCGCGGGGCTTGGGAGAATCACCGCAACTCAAAGTACCTCCTGCTTCTCCCCTCCCCGCAGCCCCCGTGCCCGGGCGAACGCGGCGCAGGTGGAACTCACTCAGGGAGGAAGCCGCACTGCACTGCCGACTCTCAGCCGACCTACCCTCCCACCGCCAGCAGCAACGCCGACACCGAGGTCTGTCACTGCGACCCTCCCTTCCTGCCCCGCCCCGGGGCGGGCCCCCCGAGCCCCGGCTCGCCCCGCCCCGCCCGGCGCGGAGGACGCGCCGGAGCTCACGTCGGCCTGGTAGCCGCGCCGGGTTGAGCCGCCGGGAGGCGGTGTCCGAACCCGTTCTGCTCTGCTCTGCTTTGCTCTGCTCTGCTCTGCTTCGCTCCGCGCCGCGCTGGGCCGGGAGCGGGGCCCAGCGGAGCGGTTGCCGCAGGGGAGGGGCTGGGCTTCTCAGGGGTAGGCCTGGAGGCCGCGGGGGAGGTTCGGTGTTCGCAGTGGAGGGACGGGGGTCCGCACGGAACGGTCTCGGGGTCCGAGGCGTGCGAGCCCGCGAGGAGGGAACAAAGTGCCCCTCCGACTGCCTTTGGGCAAGAACGGGCTGGTCAGTCCCGGGGGATGAAGCTCCTTCGTGCCGGGAGAGGAAAGGCTGTGGTTGCGGGGCCGCAGGCGGTGATCAGCGAATTGAGGGGAAGGCTCTGCAGAGCCCTGTGCGGGGTGGGGCTGGTGGTGGTAACAGCGGCTCAGGACAACGGGGAGCCGCGATATGGTATCCTCCGAGGTATGGGTGCTGGGGATGGCACAAGGCAGATCCTGGTAACGAAGGATTCAAGGCAAGCGTGCCTGTTGCGCTTGTAAGCTTGTCGAGAGCTCCGGTATACTTTAATGAGATGATATTTTCAGTGAAATTCATAACATAAAATAGCGAGCTGAAGCTTGGCCATGTGTTACAATGAGCTGTATCTCAACCACACATACCCACTGCATGGGACTGCTCAACATCACGTGCTAAACAGGTTTGCGCAGGAGACCTTCGAGAGGTTTATCTGCATAGGCAAAATGGAAGAATTAGGACCCAAATTTGTATTGTTTTTCAGGGGCATTGTGATGAAGTATTTGTTTATCAAACTGTGCTGTCCTAATGCTCCGTAAAAATATAAAAAATACGTATAGTAAAACATAATTCAGCCACCCTCAGATTAAAATAATAGCTTATTTTCTGAGTAATCTACCTACTTCTTTATGACAACAAATCTGGGTAATTTGGTCTGTGATGGATGTTTCACTATTTCTAAAAAAGGCTAGATGTGTTATTAAGATGGAGCATTTTCCTCATTCATATAAAATGGAAAATGCAATACGAATTAATTCTTTGAAAACTTATTAACATTTCTCAAAGTATATCAGTGGAGTTCTGGCTTGGTATGAATTGCCTCGTCCTTTTTCTTCAGAAGGGGAAAATTTGCCTTTGTGGGGCTATAGGACATAGCAAGCAATTAGTGATCAGTGTGTCCCATAAATTATTTCATTCTTTGATGACAAGAAATATTAAGCTCTTTGAACAGAAGTGGTGACTTACTGGCTCAAACTGATTTGCAGAGTCACACTAGCACTTTTTTATAGAGCTCTTTGTCACACCAAGCCACATCAGTTTGTGCCAGACTTCCCTTACATTATTGATCTAGTTCATGAAAATGAACACTGTAAGTGCAAAGGCCTGGTCTAAGGATTCCAGGACTTGCCCTGAGCAAAGCACATGGTGCTTTTGTGAAATAACAAACTGATAAACACCTATTGCTGAGGCAGGAGCAACCCAAAGGCTTGCCATTGCATTGAAGGGTGCAGCTTCGCAGTCTCTAACAGGGGGCTGCATCTGTTCTAGAAGTGTTTCCCATGCTAGCAGCTCTTATGTAAATTCTTTAATTGGTGTAGATTAATATATTCTCAAAGCAATCTTTGCAAAGGAAAGAATTGCAAAGGGCAAGAATTTGGAGGACCTCAGAATAGTCTTTAGCATGTGAATGTTCCATGAATTAGAAGGTCTTATTTTATGACATTATTTTATGACACTTTTTCTGTAGGCTGGGGCCCTACCAATTCAGTATTTTTTCTAAGTGCATGACATCTGGCTTACAGGTAGTAATAAAAGGAATCAAAGTATTTGGAAAAAAAAAAGCATTGCAAAGATATATTATCAACTCTTTGAAAAGAAACTGGGAAAGAGACTGACCTTGGGGCCTACAAAGAGGATAGGCTTTAAAATTTTCTTTCTGAATTTTAAAAGTTTTTTCTTCAAAATTAGAGAAAATTAATTAAAATCTCAGCTTTTTATGCCTACCTTTGTATCAAAGTCATTAGTTTCAGTAGAACTTGTCAAATCTACCACTTGTATTTATGGCTAAGATAAGGCAGTCTACCTTAGACTTCATGTTTAATGACTCTATATCATTCTACTAAATTTTGCTCATACTGCTTTCATTACTTCAAGAGCTGTTTTCATATTGCTTCACAAAAGCAATAAAAATGAATACAATAAAATGTGATATTTAATTTTATCTCCTGAAATCTGAGACTTGGCTTACAGTGTCCTGTCTTTTGAATTTGAAAATTTCTAATATAGAAAAACAAAATAACTTTTAAACTTTATTCTGTGACTTCTGCTGTTACCTCCTAGTGTGAAGTACTGAAAAATAATTAAAGCAAACCCCACATCCTGTAGAGTACTAGACTTCCTGTGAGACTGATTTCACTGAGTTGAAAAATTATTTCTCATCTTGCCTGACTGGATATCTACTTTTATAATAGCTTTTCATGGGAAATAAAACTGGGGGGTTTTGTTTAGCTTGCCAGTCTTTTCATCTGCATTAGGTACAAATTCAGCAAGGACTTGAATTTTGAGATTAGGTACATGCTAAAGCAATTAATTTTAGACCTTTGACATGAAAGTTATATAAAAAGATATGTTTGGTCTGTGGTTGTAATCTCATTATAAAGTACTTGGGCTTCCTTCTATACAGGAATAAACTTAAATTAAATTAATGTCCTAAGCTTTTGCATGGTGGCTTATCTTGAAATTTTTCATTTTCCATGCCTGAACCATGCTAGACCATCGTGACCTGCCATTTATAGATCTGTGAGAAAATATTATTTCAATTTGTGCAAAACCCTTTTGAGTCTTACAGTCTTATTGCTTATACTTCTATAACACAATAATATTGTTTCTGGCAAGCAACAATAGTAAATATTAAATCATAAAGATCATTATTTTTATATATCTTGATGAAGTATTTTAGGTAGGTAAATTGATTCCATGCTCTGAGCTCTTTGCTTTGGGCATTATTTACTCTATTTTTGCCACAGATAGATAATACCTTTTACCATGTTTTCTTTGGATTTGGTTTTGAATTTGGTTTTGGTATTGTGTTTTGGTTTTGGTTGTGTTGGTTNTAAAAGTACAGACTGCATCATACACTAGAGAGCTGCACGGAGATTTTGCTTTGCAAATGGAGCAGCATGCTGGCAGCAAAAAGAATGAAAGCCTTTGAAGAGCTCTTTTGAGGATAGAAATCAGCCCATGATCTCCTTCAGGCTGCAATTTTATTCATCACTATTTCCCTGATTTTTTCTAGCACTCACCAATATAAATTTCAGTTTTAAAAAAAAGTCCCAAGGAAAGAGGTATATAGTATAAAGATACGTAACACAGCTGTTGTTAAAGTACTTTATATACCTTGGTATAAAGCAAAAATACACAAAACAAATACCTTTATATTGGAGGCTTAATTTTATACAGGTAAATGGATATAGGCAACAAATCCAGTTATGCAAGATAGCCTCCTTAGCAAAACTTCAACTCTCATGCAGTAAATGATCTCTGCAGCCTGCAGATGAGGTAAGCTTCTGGGCCACTGCTGTTTATATAATGCCTTTCCCATGTGTAAAGGATGTCCTTCTCTATCTCTGGTAGGACAGTACTTAATGAATAAAGCAATAATTCATGTTAATATTTTGAAGAGAAATTTTTCATAACAACATAACCTAGAGTGATGCTGTATTTTGCATACCACTGAAAATAGTTTCTAATTGTTTCAGAACAGGAAATGTTTATCGTTGTATCTCTCTCATCTATTCGTGCTGCTATCCTACATATACACTATCCTTTCAATCTTCAAACATAATATGGCTGAATATATATATGTGTGATCACTGGTGCCTCAATGCAAGTAATTCAGTTGTCATTAATTTGAATGTGATAATTCAAATAACTGTCCTTGGGAAATTGTGTACATTTCTTCTATGGCTTTTTGTGTGTCTTTAAATAATCTTACTCTTGCCCTTTTGCCTCTGGGATATCTACACAGGTATCTCTGAAGGGCTGGGATTTTTCCTGTACTTACCTTTTATTTGTTTGTTTGTTCTGGGAAAGAAAAAAGTCAGATGTCTGTGGTAATAACAAAAGACTTGCAAAAAAGTTGAGTTGAATTAGAACTTACATTCCATCCTTAGATTGTCTGCTAAGACTTTGGTGTAGGAAAACAGTGGATTTGCATTCATTGTTCATACTTAATTGTATTAAGCAGAGAATGAGAGTAGATCTCTACTAAACTAGGGATTTAGTATATCACTGCCAAATTCTAACATGTTATGTGGAAAGACCTGATGACTGAGCTGTAGATATGGTCTCTAATGAGATACATCATTCCAAAAGTTAATCTCTCTTAATGCAAAAATTCTTTTTTTACAGAAACAGAGGTACCAGTAAATGAAAATGTTTTAAGAAAGTCTATCAGTAGTCCTTTCTGCTCTGGAGGGTTGTGCTGATGTTATATTACATGCATTTAAGATATACTTCTGCTACCCTTTTAAGATTGAGCTACAAAATATTCACACATTTTGGAAAACTAACCACAGGCACACTGAAAAGAAGGGAAATCAGGTCGTTCTTTGTTACAAAGCCACAAAAGAAAAATAGCTATAATAGGAGATGTAAGAAGATAAAGACAGAAGAGTAGTGATGTCAAATTGTCCTTTGCATATATGTTCCTTATTGACTATACATATAACTGATTGTTTGCCTAGAACAAGGCAAAATCTGCTAACAAAGTCTGCTGTATAAAAACCAGATTGTTTAACTTTTAGAACCCATTTGTTCTATGCTAACATTGGTTTTTAAAGGTAGCTGCATTCTGAATTACATGAACAGAGATAATTCTTCAAACCAGAGGAATTCGTGCTGTGACAGCTGTATATAATTAAGCAGTTTTTCTTTTAAAGTGTGGAAAATTAAGCCCTTGAAAAACTCAACATTTAGCTGTGATTTATCTAGGGTAAATTTGCCAGTCTTGTGCCAGGCTTAAAGCACTTTTTATGGGTTAAGTCATGCATCCACACCCTTTGAAAATCCAGGTAGCTCAGTTTGTTGTGGGATAAATCATAGTGGCTGCCTTAGAAGTTAATTATTAGACATAATCAGTGCGAAATATTACAAAATGTAATATTCTGGACAAGGATGTAGCCTCAAATGAACATTGAGGGAGATTATTCAGGCATGAATATACAATGTGACCAAGACTCTGTGCCACATCAAACAGTGGTGGGATGTGGGATGGAAGTAAGCTTTCAAATTGTTTAAATCAGTAAAATAATCGCCCATTCAAAATTAATGAAAAAGGATGAAGTTATGACACTGGTAAGAGAAGCAGAGAAAGAAATGAAATGGATCTCTTTAATATTTACTTAATACTTTAGGTTTATTATTAGGAGTATTTAAATACTAACTGAGCTTCGCAAAAGCAGTGTAAAGAAGATAAAACAAAGTTTTATCCCCATTTTCTACCATGTCCCACAGACTCTGTAAAGTCTTCATTTCTCTAAGATTAAAAATAAAGATACGCAGTTGTGGATATAGAATGACTTTAACAATCTGCCAAAGTCACCATACTATTGCACTTTTATGGAACTATCAGTCAATAAGACCCTGAATTTTGGAAGAGCAAGGCTTCAGTTGTTAATGGAATTAGCGGATGAGATCTCCTGCTAAACTGGCCTCAGGGATACAAGAGCAGAACAGAGATGGCAACTGTTGTGTTTCTTGAAACTAAAATGCTTTGGGTCACCATGTGTAAGAAATGAGGCAACAAAGACAGGATAGAAGCATGGCTGAGTGAGTAAGAAGAAAATGCACAGGCAGTGGGTGCAGGTACATGTACCCTGAAAAGAGAAGGCTGGTGTACTCTTTTTCCTTATTTTTCACTGGCTGTCATTCTTCCTACATTTCCCAAGTCCCTGAACCTCAAGACAGGAACTGGATGAACAATGTCCCATCTTAAGAGAAGGTCAAGTTAGAGACCACTTAGGAAACCTGAATATATAGGTCTATGAGAGGAAAAAAGTTGCATCCCAGGGTCCTGAGGAAACTGGAAGATATAATTACTAAGCCTCTCCCCATTGTATTTGAAAAGTCGTGGCAGAGATAAAAGCACCCAGTGACTGAAGAAAAGGGCATAATACTCCTGTTTCTAAAAAGCATGTAAAGGAGGATTTATGGGCAATACTGACCAGTAATCCTCACTTTATTAAACAGTAAGATAGGGAACAGATTCTCCTGTAAGTGATGTTGAAGTGAATGGAATACAGAGAAGTGATCAGAGAACAGTCATCATGGCATCACCAAGAGCAAAATGTGGTGGACTACTCCAGTGGGCTTTAATGATGCAGGAACTATGTAAGTGGACAAGAGAAGATATACTGATGTGCCTACCTGGGCTACCCTAAGTCCTTTGATATGACCTTTCACAGTATTCTCTAAATCAGAGAGACAAAGAAAGGCCTTTTTACGAAGGCCTGTTGTGGCAGGACAATTCTTTTAAACTCTAAAAGCATAGATATAGGTTGGGCATTGTCATGCTTTGACACTGGCCCAAGGCAAGGCACCCACGAGAGTCACTTGCTCACCATCTCCTGCCACAGCTGGGCAGAGGAGAGGGAAAAGGAAAAAGAAATTAACAAATGCTTCATGAGTGAGATACGGACTGGAAGAAAACACTTCAAGGGCAAAAACAGGCTCAGCATATATTGAAAAGTAAATTTATTGCTGACAGAATCACAGAAGGATAATGAGAAGTAAAATAAACCCTTAAAACACCTTTTCCCCCCAGCCCCTCCCTCCTTCCCACCGACAGCTCAGGAAGACATGCATAGGGGTTTTGCTCAGTTCATCACCAAGATTTTCTTCCTCTGCTCCAGAGAGCAGTCCTTCCCCTGTGACGCCATGNACTGTGTGTACTTTGTTTTGATTTTCTTCTTAATAACGTCACCACAGAGGCATTACCAGCCTCTCTCATTGGCCCAGTTTTGGCCAGGAGCATGTCTATTCTCAGAGCCATTAGGGATTGGCTCTGTTGTACATGGTGGAAGCTTCCAGCAGCTTCTCACAGGAGCCATCATTGTGGCTGCCAAAAACCAGGCCATGCCAAACCAATAGAACCTTCCACATGAATGGAAGGGAGATGCTGATCTCTTCTCTGGTGTCCAGTGAAAGAACCCATGGCAATGACTTAAAACTGCAGCAGGGGAAGTTCCAACTGAGGATTAAGAAAAGGTTCTTTACTGAGAGATTGGTCAAGCAATTGAACAAGATTCCCAGGAAAACAGTCATGGCCCCAAGCCAAGTGTTCAAGACATCTTTGGACAAGTGTTTAAATTTTAGTTTCCTCTATCTGAAGTCAGGAGCTCCATGCTCCTCACAAGTCCCTTCTAACTCAGGTTATTCTGTTGTTTATGATTCTTAGAACTCTCCCACTCTTCAAAGAAAAATATCCATTTAAATGCCTGTGTTCCCACCTCTCTAAGTAAACAGCATTTCTGCTTTCCTACATTTTTCCATGTGCATAAGTAGACCTGGTCATACCAATAAAGACAATATCACAGTGATGATACGAATCACCCTAATTCTACTATTTCCTGCAATTCCAATGATTTTAGTAAAAGCTTGTTCCTGCTAAATGATTCACCTTTTTCTATATTGGATGTAGTATAGTGCTATAGCTAATATAACAGGTCTTAGCATTTTAAATATTCAGCTGGTTTAGATACTTATGGAGTAGAGTTAATTTTCTTCACATTGCCTAGTGTAGGGCTGTGTTTTGGATTTGTGCTGAAAACAGTGCTGATAATAAAGAGATGTTTTAGTTACTGTTGAGCAACACTTGCACAACGTGAATATTATTTCTTACCCCACCTCACCAGTGAGCAGGCTTGGGATGCACAAGGAATTGGGAGAAAAACAGCCAGGACAGCTGACATGGACCACAAGGATATCCCAGACCATATGGAGTCATGCTCAGTACATGAAACAGAAGGGAAAAGAAGTAAAAGGAAGCCATTTAGAGTGATGGCATTTGTTTTCCCAAGTCAGTGTTATCCATGATGGTGCCTTACCTTCTTTGGGATAACTGAACATCTGCCTGCCCCTGGGAAAGGGGAATGAATTCATTGCTTTCCTTTATTTGTTTGTGTAGCTTTTGCTTTACCTCTTAATCTGTCTGTATCTCAACCCATGAGTTTTTTTACTTTCATTTTTCTCATTCTTTCCCCAATCCTGCTTGTGGGAGAGTGAGCAAGTGGCTGCCTGGGGCTTAGTTGTCAGATGGGATTAAAGCACAATAAATATTCTTATATTTGAGTAAAAAAAATTAACTAGCTCCTAGAACCAGTTTTGATTCCCTGCAAAGTTTATTCTGAACTTCAAAATGCTTTCACAGCAAAAAGCTATAGCAATTAAGATGGATGTCTCTGCATAACATAAAATAAGGCTAATGAATCAAATGCCCACTCTGAATCTATGACATTGGCCTAGAAGTATTCCGGTTCTTTGATCACCTTGCCCATTGCAATCTTAGTATAAAAAGGGAAAGAAATAATTTGAGTGGCCGTAATTTCCAGCTGCTGAAAGACATAGAGCAGGAGCTCAGAAAGGATTGACAAATTGCTGTAAAAATTGCTATATTTATCTATGTTTGAAAAGGCGTCCTCATAGAAGAAACTTTATGTTTCTAACTGATTGTACAGAGCAGGTGGGCATCTTCTTGCCATCTGCTGTATTTCTAAGTCAAGAGCCCTTGAGGACATCACTAGTGCAACAGCAGGTTAGACTGATATTAGTCGAGAATTGCATGAGAAGAAATTAATTATTTTTCACAGTTTTTTTCTTGTGCAATCCATTCTATGGCTTCAGAGTGTGAGACCTTACCTTACAACACCTTCAGCATTTCTCCAGAGAGCTTCTAGTTGAGTAACTGTTCTTCTGTTAGCATTGCAAAAGGGGAGTGTGACAGTTGTGTCTCAACAACAGATCAACATTCAGACCAGGGGAAAATATGAAAGAGCACATTAGAAAATACTTCCTCTTTTGTACTAAAATTGATGGGAAAAGAGAAGGAAGAATGAGTTTAAGTTATGCAAGAACTGCAAGAAGCTTTTCAACTGTTTCTTCATGAAATAACCAAACTTTCAAATATACCTATCTTGGGTAAAACAGAGCCAAGTTGCATTGTTTCTCAAGAGTGGACCTGGTCGAAGGAGGGAAAGGATATGCTGAATTTACTAGTGATTATCTCAGCTTCTCCTTCAAGCTCCAGTGCTCTGGGGAAGACTTAAGGCAGGTTACTGCCTCAGATTTGTTCCCAGATTACTCCTGAAGTGCATCTGATTTCCAGTGTACTCAATGAAATGCACTGAAAATAAATCAGAATCATAATTCTCATACCCCACATGGATGGTTTACAGCTTCCTGGAGTAGCTGGCATAGTGATAGACTCCTGACATGAATTGCCTTTAATAAAAAACCAGAGAGTTCAGCACAGAAACTTAGCAAATTTTCAAAAATGCCCGGGAGAAAAAGTATTTCTGACCAGAAATTTGCAAGGTAGAGCATACAGAGGGGTAGTAATGGCAGCCTTGAAGAGAAAGTATTAAACACTATTTTAGTCCAATGTGTTCCAGGACAAGCAGTTTCATGACAGTCATTTGCACTGTCTGTGAAATGGGGATAAATAATACTTATCTTCCAAATCCATTGAGATATATGAAAGTACCTCTTTGAAAATCTTTTATAAAACCTAATATTCCAATAGCATTTGCTTATTAGCCTGAAATTGGCTCTCAAGTTGTTCTTGGCTTTTGCATGAATTTGATTTTGTGCCAAATAGACATTTTTTCTTCTAATTTGTGTGTTTACTTTAAGGCTTGCCCTTCTGGATGAAATTTCAGCCAGAGGCTTAAAGAAAATGCATTTATTTCTTATTTGCTGTATGTGATACTCTTAGCTGTGCAAAAGGAATGTTATGTCAGTTGGCATTTTGCCACTCAGTGTGGAAGAATGCTATGCATTTGCCTTCTCTTATTTAGTGTGGGTGTGATCTTTCTCGTTACAACTCTGTTGTGTTAAAGCATAAAAATATTGGATAGAAAAAAGTTTAAAGAAAAAGCATTTCATTTCAGTTCTGTGTAAAGTAGCACATGCTTTTATCTATCCTACCTTTAGTTACCTTTCTATCAAGCTTGGGTGTATGGTACATTAAGGAAATAAGCAACTTCTGCAGGCTGATCTGGCTCTCTTGAGCAAAGTATAGGGACAAAGACATTTCAAATGTTGGGTTTGCGCATAGGTCTGCAATATTTAAAATTTAATTTATCCTGTCAAAAGAAAATGCTACCCAGGGCAAGACTCAGAGCAGCCAGAGCTGGATGAGCACTTACACAAATGCACCCTGTTACAGAAGCTTGGCATGCTTCTGTCATGAATTTCTGATAGAAGCTAGGAGAGTGAAGAAGAGACTTATGTATTTTGCCTAATATTACACATGGGGAATGTTTCCAGTTAATATGTTAGACTTCTGGGCCTATCTATTTCACAAAAATTCATCAAATTTTGTCCAGAACTGATGCTTGAAAATCTTGCTCAGCCGTCTTTAACATTTTTAATAGAGCAGAAGCTTTAACACTAGGAGAGTTTTTATACATGGACTATCCGTGCTACTGTATTTCCCAAGTCAACAGCTGTGCTGACAAAAATGATTTTGAAATTAACATTTAAAGAGTATAAAAATACGCTAAACCACTTTAGAGATACACAGTTGTAAGCAAGGGCAGAATTTTCTAAGTAATTAAACTCTTATCAAATTAGATATCTAATGCAACATACACAGTTTAGGATGGAGATCTGCTGTACTAAAAAAAGATAGGGATGTCAAAAATTTATCGAGTGTACTATATATGCATAGCACTCAAATTCAAGTAATGAGATTCCAAATTTAATTAAACTAATAACTTCTTAGTATTTAGCCCAGCAAAACAACTTAGGCATTGAATTTGCCTTAAAATTCCATGTAACAACCAATTTGCTGCATAAGGTTCTAAAAGAGATCTACATTGAGTTATAAGCATAGGAAGAATATTAATTTGTAAAACAAATTCTGCAATCAATATTTTTTCCATTTCTAATTTAAATTTTAAGAAGTGGTTGTACTCTAAATGTTATCTTGTAATTTTTGTTTTGTAGTGCATTAAGGAAAGAAAGCAATGAGGTTAGCTGAAGCTGATATTACGCATGATCTTTCAGTTGTCTTGCAAACGTATGCCCAAAGCCTCTTATGTATGATTTATGCTCACTGCTTCCCTAGGCTTGGAAAGGATTAGCAGTTGTGCTAGCCTGCATAGTGGTTTTCATCTCCTGAAAAGTATGCATTAGGTATTACATTTAAATGCTCACTTATTTCACTTGCTGGTCTGGGGAAGAATTCAATTGTGGTTGCAGTTGCTGCTGTATCAGAGGGCAGACTTCTCAGTGCAGTTCTCCTTGGAAATGTAGCCAGCCTTTTTTTGTTAGGTGTGGGTATAATGTAATGATGTTTTTTTTTTTTTCCACTGGTAGAAAACTATTATGCAAAGTATAATACTTTATAACCATGTTTTAAAGGTATTTCCTTAATCATAGTGTATAATCTTGAGTTTCTCAAAACACAAAAGGTCTTATAATATTTTGATAACTTTAAAATCTGGAGCACATAGGAGTGTGTTGAAGTGTGAGTGTTTGGGGGGATGTATACATTTCAGCTGCCATTACAAGGTTTTCCTTGAACAGCTGCCTAGTCTGTATGCTTTTACCTTGGATAACTACCATCAAAACTTTTATAATTTCTGAAAATAAATCCTAATTATAGGAGGAAAACAGTTTAAATTATGTCACAAACTCTTCTTTTCTAAGGTTTCATCTTCTGGTAAAAAAGCATTTCCTTCACATTGACCTACATTGTTACTGCCTGAGTGTGTAGCCTCCAAACAGCTAAAATACTTGAATCAGTGTCTGTGACTCAGTACGTAAAGCACTCTCCACTAAATCTTCCTACACCTAGCCTTTTTTTTTTCTTTTAGCAGGCAGAAAAATGGAGAACAGACAATAGGTGAGATAAGCATTGTATTTCTTCTAGGGTGTCAATGAGAGCTTTCTGTTGCTAGACGCACATTTCAGCTCAAGACAAGAGAAGTAAACTGCCCAGCCACAGCTTCAGGACTCCAAAGTGTTTGGTGGAGCTGACTGAGAAAGCTATAAACTTGTCTCTACAAATCACCATACAGATGAATTATCAGTTTTGAGAGGGAAAAAACCCAAACTCAATTTTCCTTTACCCAGAATGCTCTGTCATTCAGGAAAAACAAAACAAAAAAAATCCTCATAAACAAACCGAACCAAAACCAAACACCACAAAAACCACAACCTCCCCCCAAAACAAAACAAACAAACAAACAAAAAACCAAAACAAAACAAAAAAACCCAAACAAAAAAGAATGTTTTAACCAAGCTTGCATATCACACCTTTGATCATCATTAGGTGAACAGATATGAAAAGAAAATAATCTGTCTCTATGCTTCATATATAAACTCATCCTAAGTAGAGGCTGAATACCCAAGCACAAGAAAATGTGCAATAAAGGTTTACCAATTCACCTTCTTTGAAATCTCTGTGTTCGTGTCTGGCTGATTTTCTGATTATTTACCTTCAGATAAGCTTTGGGAAATTTTGCTTTTAATCTTTGTGAAATGCATCCATAATTTGGAGAAGAAAAAATTACCATCAAAGCACTTAATGCTATCAAGACCTGCACAGGATTTGAACCAAGTTTGGTTGCTTGGTTTTTTGAGCCTGATGTTGGCAAAGATGCTGATCCTACATATTTTTTTACTTTCAAGTAGCAAAAATACTCCCCTAAACTGAAAATACCAAAACCAAATCTCTTCCTGAAACTGCATGCTCCCCTAAGCAGAGATCTCTTATCAGGTATCTTTGTAATAACCTCTATTGGGTGAAATTATCAATCAAATTCCAGTGAAGCTCTACTCATTTGCACTTAGTAGTTTTCCTGCTTCATTAGCTCCTGATCCCTCCATCAGCTGAGTGATTTTCTGTTTCACGTATTAGATGCTTATATTTGTGCTATTGAGTTTTGTAAATGCTAGGAAGAGGAAATAAGAGCACAGTTCTCTTTTATTTTCAGATTTACCTCAACAAATCCACTGTGATTTGTGCTGCAGACTGCAGCTCCACTGCTGCTGGGACCGCTGTGATTTATCTTTCTATGCAGGGGGCTTTTAGAGAAGCTGTAGGTGTTACAGAATGTATTTAGAGGGAGGAGAAGAATCCTGTGTCTAAGGAGAAAATATGTATTCCTGAAGGACATAGTTGAATGCCAGTATTTCATTTGTCTAGTCTTCTTACATAGTCTATTCTCTGTAACTATTCTGTCTCGGCTTCCTTTATTTGATGCAACAGCCATGATGGGACTGAAGTAGTAAGTACACGCTATCAGTGGTTAAGGAATAATTTATCCTGTTATCGTCATATTTATCAGTTGAAGTGCAATGCTGGTTATATTCCTCTTCTGAGGCAGATAGTACTAGCACAACATCACTCCCTCTGTCTCCAGGAACAGTCCTGTAGTACAGATCTGACATTTTAAAAATTTGATTCATATGGCTCAATGAGTTCAAACATGAAGCAGTAGCTTAGGTAACAGCAGTTTGATATTTCCACCTTGAACTGAAAGAAAAAACAGCTGTTTTTCTCCACCTCTTGCTACTAAGGTAATTGTAGGAACTAAACTAGACAGGTTTGTTGAGTGCAAGACAGTGGGAGAAAGCAGCTTCTCTTCTCTTCTCTTAGGGAACAAGGGGAAAACAAAACAAAACAAAATGAAACAAAACCGAAACAAAACCAAAATAAAACAAAACCAAAACAAGAAAGCACAAACCGCAAAAAAAAACCAAAAACAAATGTAATACAAAGGAACAATTCTGTGACTTTGGAAAGATCTTTTCAAAAATTTCCTAATTTCAAAGAAGAAAAACAGGGGATTTTATTTCCTCCTTCATGCCTGTTTTGTTGTATGGGGTTCTTTGGTTGGTTGGTTTGATTTTGGGATATTATTTTGGGGGGTTTGGTGGGGAAGGGGAGTTATTTGTTTTCCTTTGATTTTTTTTCTTTTCTGTGGGGTATGTTTGTTTGGCTAGGCAGGAGTTTTTGGGGTTTTTCATAAAATCATCCACCTAATATTCTGAATTAATAAAAAATTGCTGGCCTATGTATTGATAGTACCATACACAAAGCTCTGCTTCTGACATCCCAAATTAATTATATACCTAGAAGATGCAGGACAAGTCTTGCTGGAGGAGTAACATTTTTTCTGACTGTCACACAGACATTTTTTAGTAGATGTAGAAAAGGAAAGTTAGTCAAGTGCCTTTACCACAACACATTTCCTTCCTTAAACGTATTGTCTAAGTGCACCACATTACAAATTGCTGTATTGGTCACCAGTAAAAAAAAAAACATATAAGGGACTGTGGAAGTTTAGTTTCTAGAGAAGAGAAAACATCATCAGATGCCCCACACTTTCATTAATTCTGCCTTCCGGTGTGGCTCATTCTTATGGCTTATTGCCTAAAAAGACATAAATCCACTCACACCATTGTCTGAGCAAGCCTGAGCTGTGTGTTAGGACATTCTGGTGTGGGGATGTGGCTCCCTATGAGCCTGGGCCTCTCATCTCCTAGGAGGGCTAGGCTGCTGTGGCTGGTTTGGGGACCACTGAAGACTAGAGCAACCTTGCAGCAACATTTGTTCCAGACTCCACAAAACCAAAAACCCACGCAGTCATTCTACAGAACCCCACTTTTTCTCCCTCACCTCCACCTCAGTGTATAGAAATACTTTTTTTAATTCTACTTTATCTAGTTTTACTAACAAAAGTTCTGGTTTTTGTTATGTGAATATTGACATTCCATAATCACTTTTCCTGGGCAGAAGAAAAGCTGTGATGATAAGCTGTCAGTGAGGTCTTAGTTTCCATGTAATGGCTTTCATTTTAACATGGAAGCATTTGTCAGTGGAGTGTGTGCTGGAAAACAAGGTTCCATGGAGGGCAGCCAGAACTCAGCATTGTCTGCACTGACCTGCCGGAGGCTGCCAGGAATAGCAAAATAACCCAATTGTTTTAAGATAGCTGAGCTGCTGAGGGTTGTTTTTGATGATTTCTTTAAAAATATCTGTTTAATTCTAATAGGAAGATGACTATGGTGTCTGTCTGATGCAGTATTATTATTCAATTTTTCATTATTTCTTTGAAAGCACTTGGTAGAATACTTGAATATATCAGCAGGACACCAACAACAATTTTATTTGCAACGCTCATTGTCTTTTCCTCCTTTTTCCTCTGTCTCAACTCTTTAAATTCAATCCTCTCTTTCCTCTGGTAGAGTGGTTGACTTTTTCTATACTGCCAGCCAGATGGTGTTTTGGGTTTCTCCTAGAGCACAGATCTCATTAAGCCTGGACTCAGTGGCTTAACAGGTCTTTATCCATGTTGTCTCATGATGAAGGCAGAAAAGCCAGATCAAATAATCCAGTTACATGCTGCTCTTCAAGATAGCTTTGCAATTTTGTCTCATTCCTTCAGATGATAATGTAACACATCTGATAATACATGTGCATGCATATCTGTCCATGTATGTATGCACACATGTGCTTGCCCCCATGCCTTTTCCCCTGTGAATGGAATTTTAGACTTCCATTTATTCTACCGAGGCACAAACTGCTCTAGGCAGCTATCATACTACTTACTCAGATGAAAAGTGCAGCTGAGTGAACTGTGTAACAGTACACCTAACTTCTTAATTTTTCTGATTACTATACAAATTGTGGACTGTAGGTATCAACATGACATTTTCTAAGTTTTTTTCCAGTGTACTAGAAAATACAATTCCATATATTTTCTGTAGCGTTTTCTACTATACCATAGTGTTTTCTACTATACCTTAGTGTTTTCTACCTGTGGCATAAGAGCTAGATTTCATAATTAAAATTCATACATTGAAAAAAGGTTACCAGCAGAATTTTTATTAATATCTAGTTTGTAAGACCTGGTGATAGTTAGCGTCCAAAGCTAAAGAGTGCCTTAACACGAGTAGTCAGCTGTCAGACTTCTGCTCTTATAGACAAGGGGAAAAATAAACCTGTCTCCCATGATGTAGCTTTCAGGTAAAACAAACTCCTATATATTTCATAAGGACTTACAAAAAAATGAAGAACCAATGGAAGAGAATGCTTCCCATGTTAACAGTAACATAAAAAGTTCAAAACAAACAGGTAGCCCCCTACCAAATAAAGAGGTTTATCTGTTATACTGGGGCGTAACTTGTCTTTAATAAAACACGGCTCTGAGACAGCCTTTTCTGCGAGATCTGGAAATAAGATACTGGATTCAATACCAGAACATTATCCAAGTAATTTTCATGGATTTAACGAACATTATCTGGTAATGGAAACTTGTGGAGGGAGTAGAAACCATTTCTGAAGCAGAAACCCTCTCTGAATCCCTAGAGAGGGCCCCATGGAAGATGATACCTTAAGATAAGAGATTGTTTGCTTAGAGTGACTAATAGCAAGAAGCATCTCGCCCCCCCTTGTAGAGCCCTGTGTTATCTTTCTGTAATATTAGTGGTCCATTTTCCTGTTAGATAATTGGTCCCTTTTTCCCCTAAAGTCCTTTGTAGATTGGTTAGTTATAGAATTCCTTTAGTTATTGGTGCAAAATACAAAACCCTTAAACCCCATAAAAAGTCCCCCTAAAATCCCACCCTTTGGATTTTTCAGACCGGACCCCCTTCATAGAAGAAATAAAAACTCTATGGAATCTCCTGAACAGCAGGTCTCGATCTCTTACTCTGCTGCCTTGAAAGGCACATTGCGAGCCTGATTTCTATCTGGGCGTGGCTTGCAAGCGTGCCTTGTTGCTGAGAACTGCCTGGGCAGTTTCAGGGTCTCACAGAGGCTCCCTTTACCAGCAACAGAAACTAGTTCAACAGGAGTTAATTCTTTGCATTTACATGACCTCTGAAAAACTGCAGTTCTTCAGGTGCTGATAAAAGCTTAAAGGGCTGTGAGCATACATGCCTATTTCAATTCATCCTCCTGCAGTTAGGTCTCTGTGATGAGACTGCAGAAGGAAGAAGTGGGAAAGAAATGCAAGAAAAGGAAGTAAACAAAAGAAACAGGTCGTAGTAGGATATATTGATAAATTACTGCACTTTTTTCTTAGGAGGCTTACTAAGCATCCTGAATCATGTAATTATGACAAAATTATGTAATAATTTCAGTAACCTGACTGTTCTGCTGCTATAATCAAAGTAGTAGGAGAGAACTGGATGTCTAATAGAGACCTCCAGCTTTTCTCTCATGACCTACCAATTAATAACATTCAAGACAGCCACACTGGCACACACCAGCAAGAGCCATGCAGACAATGTGAACCCATTCTGCTCATGACTGGCACAGTACAGAGAAGATGGAGTAGATGTGACTGTGGAAAGATGAGGAGAGAGAAAGGGTATGAGGGAAGCGAGCAAGGCTGAAAGCTAACACAAAAAACAGTCTTGCTAATTTTGGCCTAGTATGTTGGTTTATCCATTTGTGTCTATGCGAGGTGCATCCACATAGAACCAATCTAGGACTGTGATAGAAGTATGCAAAATGTTTCTCCTTCAGCATCCACCTCGAGTGGTTTTTGGTTTTGGTCTTTGGGAGCGGGGGTAAGGGGATGACCAAAACGTTCAGTCAAATATGTTATCTTTTGATAAAGTTACAGCTTTGATACTTACCTGGATAGTCTAAACCAAAGAAATTCTGAAGGTCAGTGAAATACACATTAGCTAGACCGTGTTTAAGACCATTAGTGAATTCTTCATATTCCTGCATACTTTAGTCACCTCAATAAAATCTACTAACTTTTAAATCTATTTGCTTTTTGTGTATGCAGAAGAGTTTACCCTTATGATTTCTCCTGGTAACTTTACAGCTTCAGAAGAAAACTATCTATGTTGTGTAAGTTGCAGGTCTTGAAGAATTAATAATTATAGCACTTCTTTTCCCCCTGCTGTTCTGAATTTGAAAAGAACAACCTGGAAGTGAATCAAGTACTGGATAGAAACAGGCCATCTTAGATTCCCAAGTAATTTCACCTTGCATTTCGATAGAGCATCAAAGCATCACAACAAAACATTGATAATGCAATTGTGACAATAACATTGAGAACATAATAATATCAAGTATGAATGCACACATGCAAAATCTAGCCATTTAGTGAGAAATGTGCTTTCATTCATGACTCATTCACTTATACCTCTAAATGCCTTTAAAATGGATGGGCAGGTTAGCTCCCTGCTCTGTACCACACCTCCAGGAGGACTGTCAGACCAGCTGCAAATCTGTTGTGATTGCAGAGAGATAGGGCCTATGCCTGCAGCAGACCGCTTTCCCCATGAATCCAAACATCTTGTCATTTCTGATGCAAAGTCAGCACTAAAATTCTTAATTTTTCGTTGTGTGAATATCCTGCCCCCCAAAACTTCTCCACTCCTACCAGTCTAATGTTATAAACACTTGATCCTATATGACAAGTACCAGGATAACTGCTCATAAAAGGGCCAGGGGCTGGCACATGAAGTAATGGGCCCATGCTGATACTGTACAGACGGTAGATAACTACCTACACAGAGCAACTAGGAACTCTGAAAATTCAGATTTGCTTTTTTTTCATCTGTGGTCAATCATACTCATGGATATTCAGATACTTGACAGGTATTTTATTGTATTTAAAGTGGTGTAGAAGGTTTTGAAATTAAATTTTTCTGCATTATTTTTTATCCTTTTTTCCCTTCTTGCCTCCTGTTTTTCCTCAGGTACCCTGAACTCCCCTAAAATGAAACATATCACTCTTAAGTTAATTCATACTGTTGTGTTTTGCTTTTATTTCAAACAATTAAAACAGTGATATTTTCTAGTTTCAAATCCCCTAAACCAAATCCCAACAGACAACTACTGTTGCAGCGGGGAGTGGCGGAGCAGCACTGGCAGGGAGATGCCGGCGGGCATGGGGCGCACTGGTGGAGTGTCATGACCTTTCAGACAAGCGTCTTTAGAAAGACGTCCTCCTGGTAACAGGCATGTCCGTGCTTCCAGGCCAAGTGATTCAGCTCTTTTGTGATCTACCTCAAGCGACAGTGGAGAGAAGGATGGGAGCCTTGTATGGTGCTCCACAGAAAAGTTTATTGAGCTTTTTCCACAAAGGGGACCAGGGACAGACTGCTCCACTGCTGAGCAGCCACTAAACTCCAGCTCAAAGACTGAGGGGGGAGTAGGGTTTATATGGGGAAGATAAGGGGAGCGGTCAGGGGGGAAGGACCAATGGGGTACAAGCGATCTGCCTAGAGCAGGGGGGCATGCCAGAAGCGATTTTTCCCAACTACTTCCAAGAGGGATAGTGCTTGAGGTTATCCTCTCCAAGGGAAAGTGGCAGACTCTTTCTTAGTTAGCCCATCAGTCTCCACAAACTACCCCTTTGCTTATTTCCTCACTTGCAACCTCTAAGGCTTACAGATTCATTTTAGCAAGGCAATATTCTTTGTCTGCATTAAGTGGATTTAAGCTCTTAAGAAGCAATTCTCTAATCTGTACATATGTTTCACTCTGTCATTATTTGTAAACTGATCTAAGGCTTGAACTGATTTTCTCCATGTTTCTCTGCAAGGAGAGATGCAAAGTAGAGTGTTTAACAATGCTGCCGGTGTTAGAGTATCTCCCCCTTACAAACTGTCCGGTATCAATTTGAAGTGGCCCAGTGGTTTCTCTAATCCTTTGATTAAGTGTTTCCAGGATAACATTTCAAAAGGTAGCCAAGGTCATGTCATTAATATACGTGGGCTGTGCTCTCACTGTTCTCACTCCAACCCAAAGTGAAAAGCAGACAGCCTCATGAATGCGCAGGCAGGGAGAGGAGATTCAGACTGATGCCTGTGTTTTTCATAGGATTTTGTGTTACTATTTTTGACTTGCAAAAAAAGTCTTCGTTGTCCTGCAAATAAATTCACAGTGATTGTAAACTGAGCTTTGAAAAAACAAAGCAAGGATTTACCAGATCAAATCATTCTAGATTAGGATTGGTGCATCTTAGGAGGTAATAAAATAATTCAGAGTATCTCACTTTTTAATGTTTTGTTAGCAAAATAACACTAACTTTCTTTGAGTTTAAATGCCCAACCAAACACCAACATAAGAAAAAGTTAACAAAAATGGCATGAACAGGAGAAGACACACTGAGTAAACAAGAGGAACAAGCTGCTTTAGACACTGCATTTTCACTGATTACATGCTTGTGATAAAGGCATATTTTCTTCATTCAATACCTTTAAAGGAGTAAAATGAATCAAATTTTTCTCTTCTCTGTTTAAAAGTTTCTTTTGAATAAAAGTGAACATGTATGAGTTTTCAATAAAAATATGCTGCAAAGTCTCTGATCCCTAAGTCCTCTCCCTGCACACAGCTGTGATTCAATTTCAAAAATTGCTTGTGTTTAATTCCAGTTGGTATATAGTATATTTTCGTGATTGTTCTTTAAAGAATAAGTTTTCTTTTCTTCTTCTTTTCTTATATTTTGCAAGTGGCATTTTGTTGAGTGGTTTTAGAAATAGATTTTCTCTGCTTTGGCAAATGACTAATTTAATGTGTAAGTTCAATATTTCTGCTGTGTTTTCTGTATTTTGATATATTATTTCTAAAATACACCAGATTTGCTTTTCAGATATTGTAAAGCTGAGTTCTATACTTTGTTTCTGTGTCATATAGCATGTTCCTCTATAAATTGTGTCAAAATACAGGGAATACTTAACTGTATTGCAGTGTTGTAGAGAGAGCAGTATTTAATACAGTCTTACAGCCCTCTGTGGCTGTAGTGAAACAACTTTTACTAGGATCTACAATAAGATTCCTATAATTCACAGATTGCATCCTATTTCTGCAATGTCCTTCAGGTTCTGTGCAGGGTTATAACATACAAAAATGGAGCAACATGTCTATCCTGGTAAAGCAGACAAAAAAAATCACATGTTTAGGATGGATGTGTGAATATTTGAGAGTAGGAGAAGGCAAAAATTCTTTATATCTGCTGACATCCGACATAACACTCAGTTTGAGAGAATTGTAAACCTGTGTGCAGGTCCTGGAAGTGAATTGTAAATTATAGAATAACCTGAGCTGGAATCTGGAAATTTGCCGGTTTCCAGTTTACCAGGACATTTCTAGATTGAGATCACGAGCATGAGATCATCCAAAAATGAGTAAGAAAGGCCTCACAATGACATCAGACAGGTCTTTGAGCCAATGTTATTTCTGCCTATTGCTATTTTGCTATTAAAGCATTTTAAAAGCACTGTTTACTGTCCCCCACAGTCCTGGTCCACTTCAGCTCAAGTAGACTTTCAGAAACACAAATTTTCTCCCTATAGTGGTGACCAGTATCCCTGTATGCCCCCTGTGTCATATGATCTTTCCTCCATTGGCATACACCTTCTTGTTTTCACCTTAGCTCCATAAGAAGGTGCCTTCTCAGCCAAGCCAGCCTTTTGCCTCACCTACATGACTTCTAACATTTTGGAATTACCTGTTCCTATGCTCTTGGGAAGTGGTGCTTAAAAAGTGACCAGCACTGATAGAGTCCAGCACCTTCAAAAATTTTTCTGAGAGACCTAACTAATTAGCTCCCTGAGCAGTCTGCTCTCCTCTTGTCCAGGGTTGACATTTTGCTGGCACTTTTCCTTCTGTCATCAGAGATTTTAAACTTGATTCCTTCATGGTGACTGCGGCCAAGATGGCCACCAGTCACTACTTCACTCATTAGAACCTCTCTGTTAAAAAGCAACAAACCAAGAAAGGCACCTTTCATAGTTGCCTACTTTAGTATCTGTACCATGAATCATAGAATCATAAAATGCTTAGGATTGGAAGAGACCTTAAAGATCATGTCATTCCAATCCCCCTGCCATGGGCAGAGACATCTTCCCCTTCTCCAGGTGGTTCAAAGACCCATCCAGTCTGGCCTTGAACTTTTCTATGGATGATACTTCCACAGTTTCTTTGCCCAGCCTCTGGCGGTGCCCTACCACCCTCAAAGTAAAGACTTTATTCCTAATGTCTAATCTAGACCAATTATCTTTCAGTTTAAAGCCATGTTATTACTACATGTCCATGCAAGAAGTCCCTCTACCAGCTTTCTTGTAGGCCCCCATTAGGTACTAGGAGACTGCTATAAGGGCTCCCTGGACTCTTCTCTTCTCCAGGCTGAACAATGCTAATTCTCTAAGCATTTTCCCATAGGAAAGGTGCTTTATCACTGTAATCATCTTCATAACCCTCCTCTGGACTCATTCTAGCAGGTCTATGTCCTTCCAGTTAAGTTATAACACAAGTATTTTAGGGTGTTTTGGACCTGCTTGTAACACCTGTGTGTTATTCCCAGTTAATGTCTGTCCCGTAAGGGCAAGAGTGGCTGAATTAGGTGTCTCTTACATCCTTAAAAATAATCCATCAGTGCTGTCATCCTGTCTCAGTGGTCCATAGCAGACTCCCATGCGAAAATCTGCACTCTTTGTTTGTGCCTTAATACATATCCAGAGGCTCTCAGCTGGGCCATTGCCAAATGTGAGCTCCAGAGACTCCAGCCCCTCCATTATATACAATGCCACCCTACCACCATGACCTTCACTCCCTCTTCTGCCCTGCCTATCCCTCCTGAACATCCCATAACCTTCCAACGAGCTACTTCTGTCAGAGGACTCATTCCACCAGGGATGACACTGATGCATCTCAGGGACTCATGCTGCACATGTTGTTGTAGAAACATTTAGAGTGCATCTCATTGCAGCCAACACCCCATGGAGAAGACTGAAGAACCTCACTAATACACATAATCCCTCAAACTTTCATGCCCCTGCTCTTTACTTGTTAGCGGCAAGTCTGGTCTTTTTCCTTTCCTCATTCCAGTCTAGTTTAAAGTTCTATTGATAAGCCCTTCTAACTCCTGTGCAAAAGCCCTTTTCTCTCCTCTGTGAAAGGTGCATCCCATCAGGTGTCAACCAGCCTGGCATTGTATAGGTCATCCTATGATCAAAAAAACCCCAAATCCTGACAGTGATACCAGCCTTGCAGTAGCATGTTAATTTATTGAGTCTACCTATTTCTTTCAATAGTCTTTGCTACTGTTGAAAGGCATGAAGAAAACACTACCTGTGACCCTGATTCTTCAGCCAATCACCCCAGAGCTGTAAAATCTCTTTTCATTGCCCAAAAAGCCATGGAGACACTTGAAGTAAAGTAAGTTATATAAATAGCGGTGGTATAATGAAGATGATAGTGGATTATCATTTCAATGAACTCTGTCTGGAGTCGTAACACAGAGTAACTAGATTAATGTAAACTAGAGTGGAGTTGCTAGAAATAATATCGTAAAACTTCAAGTCTGCCTCTGAAAACTCATTCAATACTGCCCTCATTTCCACATACACCAGTGCAATGAGCTGGATGTAGGAAATTTCTGCAAATGTAGCACTTGAATAAAAAGCTGATCAGTTTGATTTGCTGTAACCGAGTACAAACCACCTCTTTCTTTTCATTTTAACCGCTCCTCCTCTCCTTTAACCCATGAGAGTGTCAAGTTAGAGATTAATCCCAACTCCAGGCAGTCCTAGAAATGTCAAGCTTAATGGCATCTCAGCCATACAGGGTTTCAGCTCATTTTTCAGCCTTGTAATAGCCTGAGTTTTGATATAGCTAATAAATGCTGGACATACTTTTTATTAGAAAATGGTAAACATTAGCAGGAAATGGGGTTATATACTTCATTTATGTCCACGAGGAATTAATATACATGCTTAGAGATGATTATTTAAACATTGGTATTATTATTGCAGTGTGGAGGTTTTCTTCTGCCAATAGATACCTCACTCTCTGGTAAAAGAAGCAGAGCTGATTTTGGGAGGCAGTGTAATGATGTTTCCTCCCTCTATCCAAATAGAAGCACTTTGGAACGCTGGAAAAGGAATGGAAGTAATTTGAAGGGATGGGGAGTTGATATGGGCCATCGTACTTTCAAAAAGTCCATGGTACCCAAACAGCTATAGCTGCACCATATCCTCCAAGTTAAAGCATTTTCTTATTTTCGGGAACTTGTTCAGACATTACGGTACAGAAATTGAGAAAGTACTACACTTTCACTACCAGTCTTGCCCAAAAGTGTATCTGTTTCTTCTGTGGGAGTATGATTTGCATTTTGATGGAAAATGATGAGAGTTTTTTTGCTGTCTTGAGGAAAAGTTTATACTCTTCCTCTTCAGGGTCTTGTTTAAGCTCTTACAGAGATTTTATAGAGGAAGTAAATGCACATGCACAAAGACCGTTGCAAAGCTGCGCGTCCTGCAGAGACACTTACTCCCTTGCCTGAAAAAAACCCAACAAAAAGTATTAGTTGCATGTTGATAAGAACCCTTTAAAGCCAAAAGCCAACACATTAGCATGAATGAGGATGCAATTGCAATCAAATGACACAGTTTTATAATTTCCTAGCAGAGGATGACTATTCCACATACACTGGACAGCAACTGAATATGGCCACTGATGTTCCAGAAGATGCTGCTGATACGCACAAGGTTCTTGGCACTGACTGATGAGCATTATACAATGCAAATCAGAAAAAAGAGGCTACATTGTAAAAAAAATTCCAGTGAATATTAATTAACATTCACATCCTTCTTTTTAGCTACCATTAGCACTATAGCAGTAAATAAGATGCTAAAAATAATTTCCTAGCACAAAAACCTATGTGACATTAATTTACTATAAAATAATTTTGAGCTTAACAAATGGGTGTACCATGCTGTGTTCTTTTAAGTAAGTAAATCCTATGAATCAAAATAGGAGAAAATATATCCAGTTAGAAAATCCTGGTTTATAATTAACCCCAATTCTATTCTTTCCAGCTACTGCTCAGAAATTAAGAAACTAGTGAGCTTCTATCTGGATCCTAGATAAACCTTGTGATTTTCCATATAAAATAGAACTACAGGACAGGGTGTGCACCAAAAAGTGCCTTTTCATGTATATGTCATTATCAAGACAGACGTGGGGAATTAAATAGTATTTCTTTAATTAAGCAGAAAAAAGAGTATATCATAAAGCAGAAGTCAGAGGAGAGGAAAGGTGAGCTTCAGAGAATTAAACTTAAAATGGCTTCTTTAATTTAGCTTGAAGTGCTGGTAACACTGCAAGGGGAATAATATAGTTGTGATTCTACACAGCAATATGTTATTTTTAGGTCATTCTAGCTGTGAATAAAGCAAGAACCTCTGGGGAGACTTTTCTTTTGTAGTGCTGGCCTCCTGCTAAAACATTTTTGTTCAGCTGTGGTGGCACAGGCTTTCTGCCTCCTCTGTAATAGTTCATCTTACTCTCTCAGAAAATGATTCATCTTAAATACGGTTATGGGAATAGATATGGTGCTTACATCATCTCAAGGAAAGTAGGCGGAGCCTGAGGAAAATACTGTCCTGTAAGTGGACAATTAAAAATATTCTAGGTCATAAAAAGGAATTATCAGTCTTATTTCTGATGTTACAGCACATTCTTTTTTATGAAAACACATTGTATCTATAACCAGTATAATGTATTCTCCTTAAATCTTTTTCACAAGTAGTAGCTGATGATCTAATTTATTCCTAGTTGTGGATAGTTTAATTTATTTCAATTTTTCAAAGAAAGCAATATTTCCCTATTATTATTATTATTACTATAGTTATTGTTATTAATATTGCTATTGCTATTACTATTGCTATTGCTATTGCTATTACTATTACTATGATTATTAAAATGAGGGGGTAACTGTAAGGTTAATTTAGCAGTTTCATTCACAGCCATAGTTTTAAGGGATGCCTGAATCTGTTTGGACAGGACAGGATGGAATACAAGGCTAGAAAATGAAAATGCTAGATTTGCCTGGCATGGAACTCAATAGGCAAATAACCAATCTCCAAAAAATAGCAAAGCAGCAAGTAAGGTGCTCTGGGACTAAGATGCTATTGCGAGATTTAAAAGATAAAGAAATATGGATGCTACCAGTAGTATTAGAGGCTGCATTACCTTTGGAAAGCCATTTGACTTCTCATTTCTGCAGTTTTCTGTCTCTTTCTGCATGAGATTTTGATTCTCCTGTTCTGTTTAAAGTAATTTCTAATACTCTATGAGCATTAAGCAGTTAGATCTCTAACGTATCATGAATGGCAACTAAAAGAAAAAAAAGCTTAAAGGTAACTCCACAGGCTACAAAAGTAAAGCTGTCAAATAATGCTTTTACTATCGCTCTGCCCATATTCAAGAAAATCCTCTTCATTTTCTCTGTTGTAATGGCAAAAACTTCTTCTGCCCCAAACAGCTTGTATGGGTAATGTGAAACAAAATACCTCAGCACTACATAGGCAAATGTGCATATTAGGGAGGACAGTTACATATATTGTTTGACCGAAAGGAAGTTTTTTGAATCCAATTTATGAAGCTTGCAGATAGACATTTACAAAGTCTTTTAACAAAATATCTCTTTTTTGAGACAGTGAAATCTACTATTGCCATATTTTGTTGGCCACCTAGCTAGTTTTAGAGTTAATGCTCCATCTACACACAGGAATGCAATTTTTTCTCTGAATGTATATTTTGCTTTGTAATAGATTGAGATGAAGGGAAGAGGGAAAGAAAGAGATAAGAACATGTGTGATCTCCCTAGGACATTTTTCTCCTCTTCTGGAAGCAGTGCTGCAAGTCCAAATCCCCAAGGTATGATCCAGACTTGCAATGCCTTGTCTTCCCCCGTCCTGTGACTGGGCAGGCTCACCAACCTGGCCACATCTCCCAAGGCTGCCAGTGACACCTTTTCCTCAGCCTCTGCCCAGGGTGACACAGCTCTGACACAGCATCAGCCACGTCAGAGACACCACACTACAGTGTTACACATTTATGTGCATGGGTGGAGAAAAACCAAACAGCACCAACTTCACAACCTTGAGAATAAACTCATGACATGCCCACCAGCTGACAATGAATTCTACATTTCATCTCTGTCCTTTAGCATTCCTATCTATTTCTTATTCCTTTTATCAGAACTTCACTTGTCTTATGTGTTTTGTGTCCACATATTTCCCATTCCTTTTATCAAAACTTCACTTCCATTCTCTGTTTCATGTCCTCTACCTCCTCTCCTTTCTTCCCTTTTGAGTGATCTGTGCTTTGTTCCTAACACCATGTGGTTAAGCCTGATACCTTAGAAGAAATGTACCAGTATGAGTCTCTCTGATAGTTTCCAAAAAGGAAGAAAGACACCTGATTACTCAGTGGGGAGATATTTGCAATGTACTGCGGGCAAGCTTTCTCATTTTGGCCACAAGCTCTGGCTTGGTTGCCATCATGACTTGTTGTTCTCCAAGAGAAAGTCTATTTGAACAATTAATTTGCTCTTCAGTATCAATATTCACAGAGTAGTTTCAATGAAAAGGTTGAATTTAGTTCACAATCACAGAGATAAAGAGGATCTGATGTGCATTCAGTTTTCAAAAGTGTGCCATCAATGTAACAGAGACATAATTGCCTAAGAAATGTTTGCAACAGAAGACACATCTCTAGATTATTAAAGTCGTGCTCCCACTACAAAAAAGTCTCCTAGACAAGTATGAAATAAAACTAAATTAAATTTTTACATAACTGGAAGTCCCATGTAGTAAATTATGCAATCTAATTACTAAATTGCTGCCTAACCTGTTAAATGAACCAAAATACTACATTAGAAGAACTACTAGGTATTTATATACTCCAAGGCAAATAACTATGTGATTGTATCATTAAATTTGAGAATACATTACCCTTTAAATTGCTGTTAACAGATTATTTATTAAGTTGCACTATACATTTCCAAAGCATCAATAATCACTATATAATACAAATATCACAATAATTGCTATGCCAGTGTAAATTTTAATCTCTTCCTCATGTTCTCTTCTGCCTTTCACCAACAGGAAGCCCATGGAACACACATCAGCAACACAGACCAGTGACATCACTGTTGCTCCTGAACTGCTAAAGTCTCCTGAGCTGGTAATTGCATATTATTATAATATCTAAGAAATAAAATCCATCACTGGTATAAGTAGCTTTGGAAAAATTCTTCTGATTTAAGGCAGCATGCCTAACCACACCTTGAAAAAAGCCTTGAGCACTCAGAGAGTGCTTTCTTATCAGCTTTAACTGGAAAACTTGGAACACTGTAAATCAGGTAACCCTCTTCCTTCATTTTAAGTGAGAAAGAAAAACCAGGATTTGTACAAGCACTGTAGGGGTACCAGTATTAGCATAGTGTTTCTTTGGAAATACTAAAATCTCTGAATTTTCTAGATATGTCTAAATATTTTTCAAAAAATCGTGAGGTATTTTAGCATGAAATGTGATGAAAAGTCAGTTATCAAGAAAGTATTTTCTTAGGTTATATTTTTGTTTTCTTAGTCGTTAGGCTAAGAACCCTGAAAGAGAGTGCTTGTGATTCAGTTTATGAAGTTCACAGAGAGGTGATTTATTTCAAGTACAGTGGACAGACACCTGTTCCATTAAGTTGTTATATACAACTTCAAACACATCTCAGTGTTCTGCATCAATTTATGATGGAAGAACACCGTTCCATGTTTGTGAGTATGACAGAATACTGTATTTACAGTAGAACTGTATTTCCAACAAAGATTTTTCATTAAGGGAAAATCACTACTGTTGATACTGTTAGCATGCACTAATTTCAGCTAAACTCCCTTTGCTGAAGTAGAGGCCAAATGTAACAGTAACCCTCCCACCTAGATCAGGAGCAGGAACCCACTCTATCGAGCATCAGAGGCAAACACAAGATCTCTGTTCCCAGGACAATTATGAAACAGTTTCAGATAGCCTGTTTCTAGAAACAAGAAATGTGATTTTCACTGCGTCCTAGCTGAGGTTTAAAATGTGTAAAAAGGTTGTCTTAAGTGCCTCATTTGCTATCTCCTATGACTAAAAAGAAAAAGGAAAGCATACATCTACTAATACACATAATGTTAGGCTCTCACGCTGCAGTTCTACCCCAATATACAATACATCAGTATTCTTCGACCCTCTGAGATGTTTAGAAAAAATTAAACTGATATAAATGGAACACATTTTAATATTGCCTGTTGGTATACTCTCAAGTAAAAAAAAGTTAATTAATAATGAGTTAATTTGTATCACAGCCATGGTAATTTACCAAAAAGCTGGTTCTTTCTAAATCACTTACTTTGAAGAAAGATGATATTCTGATATTCTGATCATTGCTGGTCAAAAACAAATGTCCAAGGTCCCTAATAGATATACACACTCCAGCACAACTGCTGTGAAATGAAAATCACTACAAAACTACCAAAGCACGGGTACAATTATTAATCCAATAAAACCTTTCAGAGGAGGAGTTACTTCTTGGCTAGCAGAACTGTTTATTTCTCTGAAACTGGCAGAGCCCCAAATGCAGAAACAATCATAGTTCTCAAGTCACATAGTTCATATTCCTAACTAATTTGAATTCTAGACTTGCACATTGAATATACTGCTTTAATCAAGGCAGAGTCCTTTTCTAAAATGTCCAGTGAATCTTATCAGTCAAAGAAGCTTTTGGCTATGTTAATTTCAACGATTCGGTCTTCTTTTGAACTCCTCTTTTCTAGCAAACTCACCCTCCCCTCCTTCCTGCCCCACATCCCTCCCCCCCAGAAAATGAAAGATATTAGATAACAATTTAATAATTTCTAGCCATGCAAACTAAATTAGAAATTGAGGTATTTCTTTGTGCACTGGTATTTACCACTAATGTTGCTTTCATGCTTTAGCTAATGGGGACAAACTTCAGAGCCTTCAGAACAAGCTCTCTTTAGAACAGGCTTCCTTTACCAAGGAAGCTCTGGCTAAGGTAGAAAGGAGATGCAGATCTGCTGTAGCTCATTTCTTTCCCCTAAGAAAAGCTACTGTCCATTTCTGTCCCTGTTACTTGCAACCAAGAAATTATTTCAGTTTTTCTTCTTTTCAGGTTGTGAAGGCTCTGAATTCCTGTACTGGAACAACACTCTTCTTTGTCTTGAAAAGTAATTTGATTTTGAGATTTATCACCTTTTATGACATTTTTCTAGAGATTTCATCACATAAACCTTTACTCTAATCCTAACTTTTCTTTGCTATATGTTTCTTCAACAATCCACACAGTAAACAGGCTGAAATTGCTCTCTGATTTTTGATCTAGGAACTTAGCTGTGTGCACAACTTTCCATATATTATCCTTGTTTAGATTTAAGACTATCCACCACTGGGAACTGTGGCACTGCAGACAGGACTCCAGGCTAGGTGACCATAGGGGAGCCTTAGGATGCATCACAAGGCTTCCCAGTGGGCGATCTGGATGCTGCTGTTCTGCACAATTCTGGATATGAATATTTATTCAAGGAACAGCTTGGTATTTGTTTCCCCTTCAGTGAAAAGAATTCAGTATAATGAAAAGAAAGTTGTATTTTCATTTGTCTGGGCCTCTGTCAGCTGCTGCTTGTAAGCATTCAGATCTCATATTCATTCTCCTTTCTTTGTCTATAGCCGATAAAAGCATCCTCTGATAGATTGTGATGTGTATATGTTAAGATCAGTGGACTTACACCAGCTTTTATCTAGTGAAGGTTATCCTAAATCACTCCAGTTTTCTTTATTGGTTTTAGGGGTTTGTGAACTTCAGAGCATTAAAGAATAATATTTGAACATTATTTACTTATGAAACAGTATTGTTTATAACCTTCAGAAATATTTAAATGAGAGTATTCATTTTAAATATCATGACCCCTACTCTGTGGCAGTGTAATGGAAGGGCAGTATAATGGAACAGGTGGCTTTCTGAGCACTGTTTCACTTCATGATTCGACACGACTAAAGGTTTCATAACCAAGGCATCAAGATTTTACTGAGAAATTACTCACTATTAATGATTTTGGGCTGTACGACAGTTGTGTGGACTGAATATTTGTGTCTGTGTGGTATGTATAACATCAGGATTATTTGCTCAATATGTCAATTAAAAAGGAAAAAATATGAAAAGAACCGTTTAAAAAGATATCCGGAACCTGATGGATTTTCTTTCTGCTGACTGTGATTACCCCATGATATCAGATGTATACTTGAAGAAATCTGCCCACCTGATTTCCAGAGAAGTTAAAAATTATAATTTAAATTCAATGTAGAAAAGCAATATAACCACACAGATTCACACAGAATTTTTAAGTAGGATCTGGAATTAGATTCTCCACTGTGGGTTATACTTATGGAGACACAGCAAAAGTTCAGTGAGGTTGGACACATGTATTTTAGGTATGTTGTTAATCTTACAAGCTGGATCCAAGGTCTAATACTGAGTCCCCTTGCCTCCAAAATCTGTGCTTTCAGGGCGGTTATTTCAGCTGAATGTAGCAAACCTTGTGGATACTCACGGGAGTCAGAGCTGGCCTCAGTCACATTTCCACTCCTTCTGAACTTTAGGGAAACCTACCTGTTTATCCTGCATACTTATTAGTGTATTCCTGCTATCTATAACCGATAATGGAATCACTGAATGTTTGGGCTGGGAAGGACATTAAACACCATCTAGTTCCCTGTAATCGCGCTCGTTACTTCATGGTGCTTGCCACCACGTGGTAGGGAAGGGGTTGGAGCCAGACTCAACACACTCCTCTGCTCCTTCAGGGACAACAGTGCTAGTTTATTCGTGGATGCTACCTTTTATAGGGGGTTAAAAATGCGTGCGCCTGACCATATCATTGCTTGAGGCTGCCCACCTCCTTTGCCCAATTTTATATCTGCAGCCTAGGTGGAGCCTGATTGGATGAATATCCACTCAGGGGCTAGGCCATGGAACTGAGCTGGGTTTCCAAGGAAACCACAGCACCAGCTAAACTTGTACTGCAACAGTTCCCATCCACCGGCTAAGAGCAGGGACTACTTTCACTGTATTAGGTGGCTCAAAGCCCCATTCAGCCTGGGTTTGAATGTTCTAGGGATTGGGCATCCACAACATCACAATTTAATTAGTTAAGTCAAAGTGTTTTCAAATTACATTATGAATAGACCTGTCCATGGGATATGAACAAATATGAGATATTCCACTTCTCTTTAACAAGAGTAGGCTTACCATGCTACAGAAGTAACTTCCATGGAGCAGCAATGCCATTGAAATGTGACATTTATAAGAACTTCTAATTTCACAAAAGCAAATACAACATTTTTTTCAAAAATAAATAAAAGCTAGTACTGTCAGCATTAGTACAGTCTGGAAGACAAAGATATGGAAGACTGGACAGTTATCTGCAAAGTCATCACTATACATTTGCATTCATAGCGTTGTAAGCAGCTATATTTTCAGAAACTCTTTCTCTGTTGTAAAAGTCTTACCAAAGAAAGCTTATAGAAGTAAGGTTTGTTTCCAACATAGCATGCAAAATGCTTTTGGGTTTTCAGTGAGTGAGACCAGGCTTACTTCAAATCCTTGTATTGTATGAACAGGACCATCCATTTCACCTTGAGGAAAATCTGTTCTAATAAAACAGAAAGCCTAGACCCAAGTTATTCTGGAACTTTTCTCTTCCAGAACTCTAGTGCAAAGATGATAAAGCAGTCATTAGGGACCATTCAGAAGTGTTCAAATATATTTTCAGATAAATTGAGGCAATGTTAAAGCATTTCTCAGTTCCCAAAGGGCTTCAGCTGGCTTTGGCTTCTTTGGGTTTGTTGTGTCTTTTGTGCTTTGTTACAAGAAATCAATCAGAAATTTTTTCAACAGGAATGCTGCTTCAAAAAGTTAGTATTTGCCTTTTTATTCAGTGAAGCCGGCACATTATATAGCAAGGCAACAATTTTCTTGCAGCATTTCTCTTTAATTTCTAACACGAAGGCTATAGTAAAAATAGTCAAACTAATTCACATTTATGAATTGAATAACCGTCTACACTGTTATTTCCCACTGACCTCTCCACTATGGTTTAAATGAAGAGGTTAATGTGAGGTTGTCTGAATTATGCCACCCCACCCCTACTGTTAACAGATTTTAATGGAAATGTAGTTAGTCTGTTTTATGATCTATAGCATAAAGTTCGCAAAGAGACAAGCTGTGTTAGTGTCCTCTCACTCTAACACCCCAAACAAAAGGCCCACTACTAGAAATTGTGGTTTAATGGAACTAATGTCTTCTTTCCTGAAACTGTGATTATATCTGAGCTGTGAAGGAAGTTTCAAGTAAAGGATGATTGGCAGACTATAACTTGCACAAAGGCAATATTTTACATCTCTAGAACAAGGCCTATCAGTTAAGTGCAAGACAACACTTCGAGAAATTATAAACTGAGGTGTAGGGTTAGCCTCCTGGGCTCCATTTCAGAAAAGAGCTAAATGTCCTAAGAAACCTTAAGTGAGAGAGTGAACTTGCCTTGCCTTGCCTTG
>VWZS01004593.1:16957-27851 GCA_013397075.1 Rhabdornis inornatus
AGATCCCGGCCCAGAGCCTGGCCCAGAACCCGGCCCGGAGCCCGGCCCAGAACCCAGCCCGGAGCCCGGCCCAGAACCCGGCCCAGAACGCGGCCCGAAGCCCGGCCCAGAACCCGGCCCAAAGCCCGGCCCAAAGCCCGGCCCAGAACCCGGCCTGGAGCCCGGCCCAAAGCCAGGCCCAGAACCCAGCCCAAAGCCCGGCCCGGAGCCCGGCCCAGATCCCGGCCCGGCCGGCGGAGCTGAGTAATGGCTCAGCCGCTCTCCCCGCAGAGGTCACCGCTCTCCTCCCGCTCCTCCCGCTCCTCCCGCGGCTCCTTCCCACTCTCCCTGCCGGAGACCGGCCCGGATCCTTCTCCCCGCTCTTGTCAGCACCGTTGGTATCATTGGTATCATTAATTAATCTAATTACTGCCGTTCATTACCGCACCTCCCGCCTGCCCGCACCGCCGGCTCCCAGCCCCATCCCAGGGAGCCGAGGCCGGCTCTGAATCCTCGTTCCCTGCCCTTCCCAGACATCCATCACTCCCTCCTCGGGCTGCGGCATTCCCAGAGGAAAAAACTCTGGATTTATTCCCCACAAAGCCGCGGAATCCCTGAATTCCGTGCGTGTCCCTCTTATTCCGAGCCCGTGGCACGCAGGCAGGTGCCAGGCTTAGGGCTGTTGTGCCAGGGTGTCCCCACGGGTGACAAACAGGGACCAGGACAATTAATCACGGCAAAAACAGCGTTTAAAGCACGTCGGCTCCCGAGGAATCAGCATTCCCAGGCTCTGTTCCCAGGTTTTATTCCCAGGTTCCTACAAGGCACCGGGGCAGCCACGACGACTTCGCTGCCTTTAATCAAATCCCTTCATTAGGTTGTTTAATTAGCAAGGGAGCTCTGGGAGCAGCTCCCAGAAGGAATTTGTGGCAGAGTCATTAAGGTCCAATTAATCTGACTTTAATCTTATGGAACCGACTTAAACCTTCCCCATTTTCCCCTTTAAATCTTTCCCTGATGACCCCACGCCAGGGGACACTTCCCTGGAAGTGCCCGAGGGGTTGGGGATGATCCAGGAGCACCCCAGCATCTCCCATCCCAGAGAATTCCTGCATCTGATCCTGCAGGGATTGGGGAGGGAAGTGCTGAGCCTCTCTGGGTTTGTGGGGCACAAGAAAAGGAGCAGGGGAGGGATTTATTAATTAATTTTATAAAAATGAATCTTATTAAAATAAAATTAATTGGGGTTTGCCCAGCGAGGAGCAGCTTCCAGATTCCAGATTCCACCAGGAGCTGCGGCAGTTTAATTCCATGATTTTTATGGATGATTTATTTCCCACCCCTCTGCACCCCAGGACTGTGATCCACCCTCCACCCCCGAGGTGCCTCCGTGGCCCCGGAGCTGGGCTGGGAGCCCTGGGGAGGGCCCAGGGAACTTTTTTATCCCAGGAATTGCAATCCCAGCCGGCACCCGCGGGACAGCGAGGCTGCAGCCAGAGACCGGGATCAGCTCGAGGGGTTTGGGCAGAGGTCAGCCCTCACCAAGACACCTCCAAAATCCTTGGAAAAACTGGGATTAGAGCTGACAGAGCCCCTTCCCAAAAAAATGAGGGATCTCTCGCAGCTCTGTTGCTGTCCCAGGGTCCCTTCCAGATGGATTTGCTTCTCATTTTCCGAACTTCTGGGCCTTTGCTCTTCCTGCGGGTTTTTCTAACCCCTCTGTCCTCTCTGGAATTTGCAAATCCTCCCAGCCCGGCATCCTTGGAGGGTTTTGTGTTATTTCCTCCCTCGTTCCCCAAGTAAACAGCTGGTCCTGCAGGCCACCTCCAGACCTGCACTTTCCATCTTCCCGGGATTTCAGAGCCCTGAAAATTCTCGAATGGGGACACAAAGATTTCCACAGCAAATCCCAGCCCACGGACCCCCGGCATGGCTAAAGACCCTTCAGGCAAGACTCAAACCTCACCTGGAGCCACTCCCTGCAGTCCCAGGTGTCCCCAAATCCCAGGAAAGCTCCAACCCGACGTGAAACCTTCCCTGGGTCATCACCACTTCCCCCAGGCTTGGAATTTGGCTGGAATTTCTGGCTGAAAATGCAAATTCCCATCCCAAAGGAGTTCGGTCACTCCGTGGTCAATGCCATCGTTTTCCCTCAGGTGCTGCTCATCCCACACCTGGGAATTCCAGGATCAGGGATTTGAGGTGCCTTTCCTTGTCCCCAACCTCAGCCACATCCCCTTTCCCACCTCCCTGCATCCCCCATCCCTTGGGAATTCCCTCAGGCTCCAAGGAAACCTTGGCAAGGTGTCAGAGCCACCTGCACCTGCCTCATGCCAGCTTTTCCCTTCCTTTTTCCTTTCCCAAGGGACAATCCCGGCACTGTCCCTCACCTCATCCTGTCCCCAGGAGCCGGGATCAGGCAGGAATTTCTTGGATGCTCTTTCCCTGTCCTGCCGTGTTCCCTGGGAGCTGCAGCCTCAGAGCCCTGCCAGCCCTTCCACCCCAACATTTCATCCCAAATCCATCACTCCAGGCTGGAAAAGGAACATTTCCCTGCTTCCCTCGGGGAACTCGGCTCATCCTTCAGTGCTGCACAATCCCTTTGACTGAGGGAGAAGCGGAGCTGCCAATCCCATAAAATCACATCAGGATCCTTCCTGGGAGCTGCTGGCCTCCAGCCGTGCCCATCCCGTGTTTTCCAGAGGCTGGAGCAGATCCAGAGCAAATCCCGGCAGCCTCAGCACCCCCTGCTGCAGCAGCTCCATCCCAAAATCTGCTCCAACAGGGAAATGCCACATTGCAGCAGAGCCAAAAAGGGGAATTAACCCCAGAACGGGGACATCCCTCAGCCCTGCGGGCTCTGCTGGAGCTGAGCAGGAGGGGACGGCCCCGCTGGTGTCACCTGGGGCGTCTGGGGACAGGGACAGAGGGCGGGATGGGGACGGAGGAGCGCAAAACATTCCCTGCTCGCCCAGGGACCCCTGGCAGGGAGCTTCCCGCGGGTGGCACAGCCCGTGGTGCCACCAGGGCCACCGGGAGTGGGTGCTGAGCACCCACCCACCCCTGGAGACAACCCAGCCCGGGCTGGCCCGGGATAAACAACCGGTTCTGGGATAAACTCCCGGTTCTGGGGATGAACAAACTCCCGGTTCTGGGAATGAACACCCGGTTCTGGGATAAACACCCGGTTCTGATATAAACACCCGGTTCTGGGATAAACTCCAGGTTCTGGGGATGAACAAACTCCCGGTTCTGGGAATGAACACCCGGTTCTGGGGATAGACACCCGGTTCCCGGGACAACAGCGGGGCCCGGCTCCCGTCCAGGCTGTCCCGGAGCCGCCGCTGCCCCGACACCGCCTCCCTCCCTGTTCCCGCGACGGCTCCAGTGAAAGGAATCTGGAAAGCTCCCGGGAGCCGCGGCTCCGCTGTTCCCAAATGTCAGGTGGAGGTGGAGGCGCAGGAAGTGTTTTCATCCCCGAAGCATCCGCGCCGCCGCTTCCAGATGCTCCGGGAGCCGCTCCCGCGGCCTCCCAGGATCAATCCCTCCTGCCTGGGAATGCTCCAGGCCCTTTCCGGCAGCCCCCAGAGGGGAGAAAGGGATGGAGCAGCAGGGAAAGCATCGCTGGTTCCTGTTCCTTAAAAAACCACCCGAGCCCGCCCGGAGCAAGGAAGGTTCTGGGAGGGAAGGGGAGGCACCAGCAGCTGGATGGATGGAAATCTGCATCCATCTGCCTCTGGAAAAGGGATCCAGCATTCCCTGGAGGGGTTGTGGGGCTGGGAGAGGGAAGGAGAAGGGAGGGGAGAGGGCAGCAGGTGCCCCCGGGTTGTTTTCCAGCACTGGGGTTTTGCTGGAGCTGGAGGAATCCATCCTGCTGGAAGAGCCTTGTTTTTCTCTGCTCTAATAGGAAACCAAAACACATCGGACGAACAGAGAGCGGGACACAGGCCTGGAAAAAGCAGAGCCAGAGTCCAGTTGTGTCTCGCCAGCAGCCCCAGAGCTGCCAGGAGCCCGGAGGCTGCACGGCCACGGTGCCCTCAGCCATGCCCAGATCCCAACAGGAAAATCCCAGAGATATCCAGAGGGATTCACCACCATCCCTGCCACTGTGATCCCCTGGTGGGGTGGGGGGTGCTGGGGGGAGAGCGAGGGAGGGAGGGATGAGGGATGGATGGATGGATGGATGGATGGATGGATGGATCCATGGATCCATGGATGCATAGATGGATGGATGGATGATGGATAGATGGATGGATGGATGGATGGATGGATCCATGGATGGATGGATCCATGGATGGACAGATGGATGAATGAGTGACCACATCAGCAGATCCAGCTCCAAGGAAAATCACTGATGCTCCCACCCAACTTCCCGGACATTTCCGACAAGGAACAATTCCACACCCACCTGGCTCTCACAAACTCCCACAGGGTTCCGTGGTTTCCTGCAGGATTGGGAATGAATGTGGACACAGGGAAAGCTGGACCTGTCCGAGCCCTCCTGGGGCAGGAATCAAACTCCTCCCAGAGCTGTGGAAGCCAAAGCTGGAGCAAGAGATGAATCAGGAGAGTTTTCCGTGATCCAGCCCCATCCTGGCAGTCCCTGGGAGCTGCACCCCGGCTCGAGCCACACAGGAGGGACTGGGAGCTGGAATCTCAACCTGGAATTCCCTAAAAATCTGGCCTGCGCCCTGCCTTTGTTATCCCTGTGCCCATTCCCGCATTCCTGCATGCACCCGGGAGCTCCAGCAGCTCTGAGAGCAGAGAAAGCCTTTGAAGGTTCTCCTCAGAGGCGACCTGCTGGGATTTCTGGAGCTGCGGAGCTCCCAGACAACCTCGCTCGGAAGCGTTTAATTGGGAGGGCTGGGAAGGAGCGAGGAGGGAACCCAGGGAAGGGGGGGAAGGCTGGATAAGAGCTGGAATCACAAGGATTTGGGCTTTTGGGTTGTCCCGGTGATGCTCCAGCGCCCTGGGATCATGTTCGGGAAAAACTGGGAGAAGGAGGGCAGGAGGAGAAACCTGGCAGGAGATTCCAAATAATTCCCGCGGCCTTTTTCCCCACAAAAAGCTCCTTCAGCCGCGCGCGAGCGGCCGCGGCCAAGGGCAACATTTGCGCCTCTGGAGCTGCAGGAAACGCGGAGATTTTCCAGCACATTCCCTGCCCCGCTTGCGGGGGAGAGGCAGAGCTCGGGGAGGCTCCGGGGGCTGCTGGGACCGGGAAAAGCTTTCCCTGGATCAGCGGGATCAGTGCCGGCTCTGAAAGCCACCCCACAGCCCTTCCCAATGACCTCGGAGGGGTTTTCCAAGCAAAATCATCCTGGGATTCTTTCTCCCGGCTGTGGGACAAGCCCAGAATCCCACGGGACATCAGTCAGGGGGTCCCCACCCTGGTGTCCCCTACAAGGAGAGTGTGGATTTGGGAAAAATCCTGCAGGGCCCTGGCAGAGCTGGAATTGGGGTGGCCAGGGGGTCCCCTCGCACCCATGGGTGCTGAGCCAGGGTGGGGGGACAGGGGGGCCCCCCACGCACCGGCCACGTCACTGCGCTGCTGCTTCCTGGCCGAGGGGGCCCGTAATTAATACCAGAGCTCGTTAGGCTGCTCGCTAATTAACCCCGAGCCTCTGCGGCTTTCCCTGCCAGCACGGCAGGGATTTCCTCATGGATCTGGGGGACAAAGCCGAGGAAAATGCGGGGAAACCCCCCCAAAGAGTGAAAAGAGCCCCTGCAAGATCATCTCGGGCACCATCCAGGGGTGAAACTTTTATGGAGTCAAAAAAAAACCCGAAAGAAATCCTTCCCAGCCCTCCCGAGTGACAGCAGGAGGAGGATCCAAAATCCTGCCAGGATTTTGGGGGGTGATTCCCAATCCAACACCTGGGGGCCGGTGTTTGCTTCTGGCTCTCTGTTCACCACACCTGGATGGAGACATTTACCCCGGATCTCCCGTTATTGAACAGCTGCGGCTGGAAAAGGTCGGGAAAAGCGAAATTATTTCCCAGAGGAAAAGCTCGGGGATCCTGGCGGGGGTTTCCTCCGGCAGCTCCACAGCAAAAGGGAATTTTCCCCTTCTAAAACACGCGGAGAAAAAATTAAAAATATCGCCAGAGGGAATGACCGGTGTGCGTTGCTGGAATATCCCGGAGCCATCAGCGGGGCTGGGATGCTCCTGGAGCATCGCCGGGAGCCGCTGGCATCATCCCCACCCATCCCCATCCCTCCGCAGCCCTCGGGGGCGTTCCGTGGGAGGATTAATTAAAATCCTACAGCGCGGGGCTGGGTGTGATGGTGAATTATTCATCCCTCCAATAACGCGGCTGATTTATTAACGAAAAGGTCAGACTCGCTGGAAGCGGAGAATTGTTGGAAAAGCGCTTTGGGATTGGGAGGGTTCGCTGCTGGAGAGGGGATGGGGCGGTGGGAGCCGCGCTGTTCCTTGCAGCCCGAACCACGGCGGAGCCGCACGTTCCCGCTGGAAAAGTGGGAATATCGGAGCAGGGAGAGAGAGGGAGAGGGAGGAGGGAGAGGAGCGGCCGCCGCTGCCTCCTCCCGGCAGGAGAACCTGGGGAGCCGAGCAGACCCAGAGCTTCCACATCAGCAGGGCAGCGATCCCTCCCTGCGGCTCCAGCAGGGAGCAGCGGGAGCTCCCGAATTCCATCGGGAATTCAGGAAATCCCGGGAGCAGGAGCGCTTTTCCCTGAGGTTATTCCTTGGGGGGTTCGCAGCTCGCCCAGCGCTGAGCCCCGTGTTTGGGTTGGCCCCGATTTGGGCACCCCCTTCCCTTTCCTTGGCTTTCCAGAGGGATAAAAGCAGTCTGGGTGGCCTTTCCTGGGAATTTTAGGACTATTTCCAGGGTTTTCACACCTCGAGGTTGTCCTGTGGCCCTGACACGGGGCTGTGACAGCGAAGGGACAGGAAAGAGAGGGCACAGAGCATCCCAAATCCGGGTTCAGCCCTTCCTGAATTCCCGGGACAGCAAAGGGAGAGCTCAGAGCATCCCAAATCCGGGTTCGGCCATTCCTGAATTCCCGGGAGAGCAAAGGGGGCGCTCAGAACATCCCAAATCCAGACCCATGGTCCGGGTTCAGCGCTCCCCGCATTCCCGGCACAGCTGGGGCCGCGTGTCTGGCTCGGAGGGTTCCCTCCGGCTTTAAAGGGAGAGATAAAACCGAGCCCGGGAGCCAGGGAGAGGCTCCCGGACACAATGTGCTCCATTGTGCAATTCCAGAGGGGAGGATGGAGAGGGGAAAGGGGGGAGACACCCCCGGGGGGGCTCTGGGGGCTGGGATGGAGCCGAGGCACAAACCCTGAGCAGGTGGAGGGGTCAGGGCCGCGTGGTTGCAGCTGTTTTGGGGGAGAAAAGGGCTTTTCCAGATGTTTCTGCCGGCGGGATGAGGCTGCGGGCAGGGATTTGCCGTGGATTTCTGCGTGAATCCAGGAAGAAGGAGCTGAGTCCCATGAAAAGCTTTTCCCACCTCCCGAGGGCAGCAGGAGCCAGCGGTGCCCGCTCGGGGTGAGCTGGAGCCGTCCCGGCTCCGGTCAAACACTCCCAGCCCTGAGAGAGGTGGAAATCCAGGGAAAACAGGACGGGAACTTCTCCAAGCCCACCCCGCGCGGCTCAGCCCGCTCCCCGGGAATGGCATTGGGAATGGGAATAGGAATAGGAACGGGAATAGGAATAGGAACAGGAACAGGAATAGGAATAGGAATAGGAATAGGAATAGGAATGGGAATGGGAATGGGAATGGGAAGAGGAAGAGGAAGAGGAAGAGGAAGAGGAAGAGGAAGAGGAACAGGAACAGGAACAGGAACAGGAACAGGAATAGGAATAGGAATAGGAATAGGAATAGGAATAGGAATAGGAATAGGAATAGGGCCGGGATGAGTAGCTGAGCTCTGCCCGCCTCTGCCTGCAGTCCTGGGATGTCCCGCTGGGATAACGCCACCCGTGACAGGGACAGAGGTGACCCGGCCGTGGGGACAGCCCCGGGCGGCGCAGGAGAGGCCAAACCCGGGCTGGGCTGGGCTGGCCGCTGCCCCATCGCCCGCTCCTCCATTTCCCAGCAGCTTCCCGCTCCTCAAATCCCTCTTTTGGACTCGGCCCGTGGAGCCCGGGACAGCCCAGAGCTCTGCCCGAGGTGACACGCCCTCCCAGCCCCCCAAAATCCCCTGTTTTTTTGTTTTTTTTGTTTTTTTTTTTTGGGAGCAGCTCAGCCAGCAGCGGGGGTTGTTTTTCCCCCGCCGGCAGCCGGGAGATTTCCAAGCAGCCGCATCCAGAGCTGTCGGGAAGGAGCCGCTTTGATCACGGCTGATCATCGCTCACGGGCTGACAGCGCCCGCCCGAGCGCTGCGGCACCCGGGCCGCCCCCAGCCCGGCTGCGCTGCCCAGGGACCCCGAATCCAGCCTTTCCCAACTCCAGGGAATGATCCCACAAATCCCACACCCCGAATCCAGCCCGGCTGCGCTGCCCAGGGACCCCGAATCCAGCCTTTCCCAACTCCAGGGAATGATCCCACAAATCCCACACCCCGAATCCAGCCCTGATGCACTGCCCAGGGACCCCAAATCCAGCCTTTCCCAACTCCAGGGAATGATCCCACAAATCCCACACCCCGAATCCAGCCCGGCTGCGCTGCCCAGGGACCCCGAATCCAGCCTTTCCCAACTCCAGGGAATGATCCCACAAATCCCACAGCCCACCCCAACCCTGCTGCACTTCCCACAGACCCCAAATCCAGCCTTTCCCAGCTCCACGGAGTCCAGGGAATGATCCCACAGATCCCAATATCCATCCCCAGCCCAGCTGCAGCCCGCAGACCCCAAATCCAGCCAAATCCAGCTCCATGGGGCTGAGGGAATGATCCCACCAATCCCAGACCCCAACCCCAGCCCGGCTGCTCCAGCCTGTCCCAGCTCCATGAGGCTGAAGGAATGATCCCATAAATCCCAGAGCCCAACCCCGGTCTGCCTGTGGCTGCCCACAGACCCCAAATCCAGCTCCATGGGGCTGAGGGAATGATCCCACAAATCCCAGAGCCCACTCCCAGCCCGGCTGCGGCTGCCCACAGACCCCAAATCCAGCTCCATGGGGCTGAGGGAATGATTCCACAAGTCCAAGATCCCACAAATCCCAGCTCCCAACCCTAGCCCGGCTGCTCCAGCCTCTCCCAGCTCTATGGGGTCCAGGGAATGATCCCACAAATCCCAGAGCCCACTCCCAGCCCGGCTGCGGCTGCCCACAGACCCCAAATCCACCCTGTCTCAACTCCATAGGGCTGAGGGAATGATCCCACAAATCCCAGCTCAAGCTGGGGATTTCCCAAGCGGGAAAGGGGGGCAGGGCTGCACCCCAAATCCCAGGGCGTGGCACAGAGGGACCCCCAAACCCCAGGGCACACCTCCACCTCCTCCCAGATCCTCTTTTTCTCCCCAAAATCGCTGCCAGGACCCCCCAGTCCCCCCCAAATCCTCCCTTCAGCCGCGCAGCCGCAGCGCCGCCCACGCCCCGCTCCTTCCTCCTGTTTATCTCCGAGGAGTTCTATTTCTTTATTTAATTTTTTTCCCCCCTCCCCTCTTAAAAGAATCCCCCAAACCCTCTGCATTTTTTCCCTGAGGAATTTCGCAGCTCGGGAGAAGCTGGAGAAGGGCAGGGAGGGCAGAGGTGGCTGCGGTGCCCTGGCAGGGCTCACCCTGCTCTGAGAAATTGGGAATTTTTTTGGGATGCCAGGTGGCAGGAGCAGGCAGGAATGCTGATGGCTTTCCCAGGCAGCTGATGTTTTTCTTTTCCCTTTGTTTTTTTTAGATTTTTTCTTTTTTTTTGGTTCATATTTTAGATGTTTTGCAGACATAAACAGCCTTTTTGGGAGGGCAGCTCCAGGCCATGACCTTCCCGGAGCCTGGGGGATCCAGGAAGGGCAGTTCATAATTAATTAATCTCTATATGGAATTAATTTATCCTACACAGATTTATGTTCATCCTATATGGATTTACATTTGTCTTATAGGGATTTTATTTGTTTTATAGGGATTTTATTTGTCTTGGATTTATTTTTCCTAGATGGATTTATTTGTCCTAGAAGGATTTTGTTTGTCCCGTAGGGATTTATTTCTCTTAGAGGGATTTTATTTCTCCTATATGGATTTATGTTTGTCCTATCGAGATTTTATTTGGCCTTGATGGATTTACTTTTGTCCTATAGGGATTTTATTTCTCCTATATGGATTTATGTTTGTCCTATTGGGATTTTATTTGTTCTTTATGGATTTACATTAGTTTTATAGGGTTTTTATTCGTCCTATAGGGATTTTATTTCTTTTATAGGGACTTTATTTCTCCTATATGGATTTATGTTTGTCCTATAGGGGTTTTATTTCTCCTATAGGGATTTACAATTCTCCTACAGAGATTTTATTTATCCTATAGGGATTTTAGTTGTTCTTTATGGATTTGCATTTGTCCTATAGGGGTTTTATTTATTTCTCCTATAGGGATTTTATTTCTCCTATAGGGATTTTATTTCTCCTATAGGGATTTTTTTGTCCTACAGGGATTTAAATGGAAACACTGCAGGCTGTGGAAATCAGGGATTGGGGTTCTGAGAATGGGAATGCTGCAGGCTGTGGAAATCAGGGATTTGGGATCTGAGAATGGGAATGCTGCAGGCTGTGGAAATCAGGGATTTGGGATCTGAGAATGGGAACCCCACAGTTTTCCTGCTGCTCCTTGCACAGCTGCAGGGAGCACCTGGAGACCTTCAGAGCCTCGATGTCCCAGAGGGGAGAAATCATGGAGCAATTCCCTCTGGAAAACCTCCTGAAGCTTCCTGGGGTCCTGCCAGGGACAGGGAGGTGCTGCCACATCCCAGGGCTCAGGGTCGGGACATCCATCCCAGGGCTGGAATGGGATGGGATCAACAT
>VWZS01004595.1:1320-25564 GCA_013397075.1 Rhabdornis inornatus
GTGTGCTGCAGACGAGGTTTCTTCCCCCGAGGACGGTTCTCCAGTGCAGAGAGAATTGTCGCCATCACCCCCGGGAGCGCTGCTGAGACCGGCCTGCTTTCACCGGGGTAGCCAATGGCCAACGCCTCCAGATTCGCAAATCCACTGGAGGCACGTCGTGAGGTCTCCATGTTCAAGAGGTCCCACATTGGGCACCAGCTGACACGGCTCACCTTCTCCACCCAAGCTTGGTTCGCCCAGCTAGCTCTCTAGGTGAGACCGGCGCCGAGAGTGGGCCGCCTCCCGGATGGCAGAGAACCAGGAGTGCGGCTAGGGCTGAGAGCCCTCTTGGCTGACAGCGCGTCCGGGGAAGAATAAAGGATCAGGGGGAGTCCTTTTGTGGGTCCAGGATAGGATTTATTGGAGGGACGGGAGGAACAGGAGGCAACTGAAGGGGAGGGGAAGAGACCACAAAAGGCCCAGAAAATGGGGTTGCAGCAACTTAAATAGGGGACCTCCCCCAGGGGAGGGTACATTACAGCAACCAATTGCAACAACTTAGGGGCATAACATAAGGCGGGACTGAATATATAATTAACCAATGGGGGAAACATAGGCGGGGAATACACAGTGACATCAAATGATTAACTGAGAAGGGGATAACTTACACAGAACACACTGGAAGTTTGGGAGGGCCAGGGGGGATTGACAATTGTAGGGGAGTGGATAAGGGTGATGGATGGGGAACATTCTAGAGGAATGGGAGGGGATTAGGGCTGACTGATAGGGTAAAGGTGGGGATTAGGGCAACCACAACTACAATCAATAGGGGATTTTAACATAGGAACAAACCATTTAACAAAGGGAAAACAGAAGTAAAATAACACACCGCAACAAATACCCAAAAGAAGATACTCATTTTTATTCTAGTGTTTGATGCTGTTCAAAAAGAATACATCTAGGCACTTACCAAACTGCTTTTATAAAGAGGAAATTTGATGAAATAATGAAAAATAAATCATTCCTTAAATTACTGATGTTATTCTTCTACAAAACAGATGTTCTTTAGCACATTAATACTTTTCTTAATTTGAGCCAAATACCTCCAATGCCCATTAAAATGAGAGAGAAGAAAGAAAGACCCAATGTTTTCTGTGGCGCCATTCAAAGATGGCACATCTTAATTTGCTGATTGTATTCTCTTCACCTCTATCAAAGACTGCCAGCCACAAACACGAGACCAAAATGAATGATAAGAGATTAGCAGATTTACAGTGCTTTAAACCAACTTTTCTAACTCCATTTATTGGATTTTGAACTGGCATCTACTGGCCAGTTGCTACTGGCATGGAGCCCCTGTTCCAAAGCCAAGATGACTTCTTTAACCACTGGCACATGCTTCATGGCCTGGCTCCTGGCTGGCTCATTCCCCCTCTTCCCTTGTTTGCCAGTTTGGTAGCAGGTTCTGTAGCCTCACTACAACAGTGGAGCAGGGGAAAAATGACGAGCACTAGAAGACAGAAAATTATTTAGACCAGGTAGACAGACAGGCAAGAAGGAAAAATAGAACCAGAAGGAGTTAAAATTGAAAGTTGGGCTTCATGTAATGGGAAACTTAAGTTAATGGGAAACAGAGATAAAGTCAATCAAATGCAGAGAACCTTGCAGCTTCAAAAATGAATGCAGATTAAAAGGCAGGAGAACGATACACATATTTCATGTTTGTGAGCTGTCTGCAATATTCTGTGGCTTTCTCAGCTCTCACCAAGCACTCTAAGAGGGAAGAGCCTGTTCTGCACACTACAGATATTTTTAAGTGCTGCTTTCAACATACCAGTAGATAATTTATCTTAGACAAACCTGGGACTCGGTGCTGGGGGTTTCAGACAGCTGAGGCTGGAGCTCACCAGGGCTGGAGCTCACCAGCACACCAGTCAGAGACAAACTGTGCCCAATGTCACCATGATAAAGGGCATGAGAGAGAGGTTCTGTGAGATATATTGCAAGGTTTCCTTGCTTTCTACTCTTCTGCTAATTTTCTTCATTTGAAGTTGCATCCAATTGAGAAAAACACTTAAACTGGTATGAAATGAGATCCATGGAAGATTATTTCTATCAGCAGCTTATTAGAACTTGTTTCAAAATCTGCACTTTACTCAAAGAGAATTACATTTGGTGTCATCTGATTAGAAAATCTCATCAGTGGCAAAACGTATTTTTTCTAAATTAACTGTACAATCAATAAAACTACATATATTATATTGGTTTGGCCTTTTATTCTAATGAAGGAACAGCTATGAGACATGTGCATGAATTTCTTTTAAATACACCCATTAGAGCTGCAAACATGCATAAATAATTTGATAAGTCAAGAAAAAAATCCCTGTAATTTTGATACCCTATTGATACCCTGTGGCATCTGAACACACAGCAGGTACAGCCCACCAGTACAACCAGTGCTCCCTGCTGCACAAGCAGCCTGACAGCTGGACCCTGGGCTGGTCTGCACTGCATTTGTGTATTCCTCCAACACATGGTGCCAAAGACTTTTCTGTGGGAGATATTTAGCCATCAATTCAGAGATACACAGAGATGACCTTCAGGATATACAGGTATCCGTAATTAGGAGATATATACAGAGAGAGAGAGAGAAGATATTTATCTCTAAAAAAATTCAGGTGCAACTGAAATACCAGTAATTTTAAGATGCTGGTGAAGGAAGCCTTGGAATAAAGTTCAGCTCTCACTTGCCTAGTTTTGCGGGGTTTCTATGTGCATGCGTCTGTGTGTGTGTGTGCGCGCTGCCCACAGGTGTTGCATTGTGTTATTTTACTTTTGTTTTTCCCTATGTTACATGGTTTATCCCTCTGTTATAACCCCCCATTTGTTCCAGTCGTGGCTGCCCTACTCCTCACCTTCTCCCTGTCAATCAGTCCTATCCCCTCCCAACTTTCCAGATTGTTCCCCGTCAGTCACCCTTATCCACTCCCCTGCTGTTGTCAATCCCCCCTGGCCCCTCCCAAAGTTCCAGCAGGTTCCATGTCAGTTATCCCCTCCTCAGTTCTCCATTTGTTAGTGTTATGCAATCCCCGCCTATGTTTTCCCCATTGGTTGTTGAGTTATTGTGTCCCACCTTGTGTCACACCCCTGAGTTGTATTGATTGGTTGACTGAATGTACCCGCCCATAGGGGAGGACCCCTATTTAAGTTGCTGTCACCCTGTTTTCAGTGCCTTTTGTGGTGTCCCTTGCTATCTGCTGTTATCGCCTCTTCCTGCTCCCTAATAAACCTTTCCCTGGACCTACAAAAGGACTCCCTCTGGTCCTTCACCTCTCTCCGGATGTGCTGCTGCTTATTCGGGAGGGCATTAGCTCTAGCTGGACTCCTGATTCCCAGGATTCAGGGGACAGCCCACTCTTGACGTGGTCTCACCAAGGGAGCTAGCCAGGTGGGCCAGTGTGTGAGTGGCCGAGGGGAGCCGTGTCACGCAGGGAGGGGGAATTATTTTCGATTTTTATTTTTTTAATCAGCTTCACATTACTGACAGTCAGGCAGCCAATGGGTAGAGAGTACTTCTAGACTGGTTCTCCTTTAGGAAAATTAGAAAAAATAACAGCTGGCATGAAAATCTCTTTAAAATTTTTATATTTTTCACATGGAATTACATTCCTCAGCACTTGACATGCATTTGGAAACGAAATTCAAAACTGAATGTGGCAACAAATTTGTAAAAGAAAATCCTTTGGCCATTTAACCAGTGTTACAGGATATATATAGGCATGCCTGTGCATTTCTTTGGAAAAATCAAGCAGCTGGGGTGTGGGAGGATTGTTTGTTTATTGTTTTGGGGGTTTTTTCCTTTTTTTTTCTTTCTCTTTAAATGCAGAGTCCTGGGTGGGTTGAATCTGCTCTCACAGCATGTAATACTGCTGCAATTAGAATCACAGCCATTCGAACAATACCACCCTTGAGAGGAAAATAAGAAATCACTGACTTTAGGGTCTCAGCCACCTTGCTCCTTGATTTGAATTAGCTCAAATCTGATGTAGAAAATTAAGAAATTAAAAAAAAAAACAAAACAGAATAAATGGTTTTAAGAAGAGTCTGTTCTGTTACCGTAAAAAGAACTAAGAAGAGACAGCTCTTCCAATTTTCATTTGGAAATGACAGCACATTTGGAAACACACTCTTAATGTTTCAAGAATGCCCTCCTTGACATCTGCCACTTGCCAGGGTCTTATTTGTGGTGGAGTTTGAATAACTTGGTTTTCCTGTGAAGGCCAAAAGCAATAAGAATGATTCTCACTGAAACTTCTGTAAACCTTCTGCTTGTTTCAGTGATGGTACATTTAACCATTGGTTTAATACAGATGATATTCATGTGTAATTTGATCAACCATAGCAGACAAGGAGATGACAAGAGTGTTGTACAAACCAGTATTGATTTATTCAGCATTTGGTTTTAAGATCCTGTGTTAACTTCGATTATAGCTGTTAAATTCTCACTCCTCTTTAATCTCTTCTCAAGTGGAAAGCACCTTTCTTATTTCTTAATTCTCAGAAAACTGTCTATCCCAAGAGATGTAACTTGTAAAAAATCATAGCATATACTGTGTTTTCTCAGCATTAAGCTCAGAGATGAACATGAAAATCAATACTGTGCTTGGCCTGCATCCTCGTCATTTATTGATTTACATGTTGCTTGTCTCCATAGAAAATGCATTTATTGCTTAAATACAATACAGTATTTTGCTAATAGGATACAAATGTCACCACTGAGTATAAAGGTCACACTTGCATGTAAATGATTGTCAACCCAATCCCGTACTTGTTGCTGCTATTTTGAAGAGGCTGTCAAGAAAGGGGAGGCCTAGGTAATTCTGCTGGCATTAATGGGGGCTCAGCTGTTCATTTGAGAGGCACCAGTGGTTCCAGCCCTCTGGACTTACACAGGTGCTTTGTGCTTCTTTTATCTTACAGAGCTCAGTCAGGTGAGATTTTCTTTTTTTCTTTATAGCTTTGGAGCTATTGAGAAAAATCTTCATGTAGAAGAAATCGAGAACAAAAAGAAGTAGGAATTCAAGAAAGATTGCTGAATTTGCTGGAAGAGGTGAATGACCAATGCCATGCAGAGAAACAAACTGTCACCTCTGTTATAGTAGGATGTGGAATTGCCTTAACTCTTTAACATGATAACATGATTATCACTTGATAATGTGCCCAGGTCTGGCACACAATGTTTAGCAGGGGAACTTAGATACTTATGAAATATGTGTACCATCTTCTAATGAAGGAGAATGACCTAATTCACTTTAAAGCTTTGGGTGTACTGAATGACATTTCCCTTTGTGAATAAGAAGTATATTGACATTAATAGCAGTACATTTATATAGAGCTTTAGCAATTTGCTCCTGTTTACAGGAAGATACTTTTCCCCAGTGTGGGTAATCTAAATAATCAGGAATGTCAAGCTTTGTAATTTAATGTACCTATTTTAATATTAATTTAAATTCTAAAGAACTAGGATTTAATATCCTTGGAGGTCTGTCTGTTTGTTTTCCATGTTGATTAAAGATTCAATATCTTTATGTTAAAAAGCACTGAAAACTGACATTTTTTGTTTCTTAGCATCATTAACTTCTTAGCTACTTTGCTCTGAAGAAACCTCTTGACTATTCAAGTGTTAGGAAAAACAGTGTTGTTGGTAACCACGACTTTTTTTTCTTCTCTTGGCCAGCTTCCAGGATTCTCTTGGCTAAAATAATTTAGCCTGTATCATAAGTAATATTGGGCTTTATACTTCTGGCTGGCCTTCTGTGCAGGAGGTGTTACCTTTGAGAGTAATTTCACAGATTATAAATTTTAATTTAAAAGTAAGAAGAGAAGGGAATCATCTCCTTGTTTTCCTTTCATAAATAGATCTAGAACTAGACAGTAAGTTATTAAGGATCCCATATTCCAACACTTAAATAAAAACTGTGGTTTAAAAAAATTATTTTTAGAAAACAAAACTTGATTGGTTCTTGTTTGCTCTTTTCTGTAAGTGCAGAGAAAAAACAAGAAAATCTGAAATGGATTTCCTAATGGATCAAACAATTCATCACTACCTGATCTCTGTCACATGTGCTCAAGTGGTCTGCTTGTGAAGAAGAAGAAAAACCTCAACATACAGGCAGCCTCAGCCATGTAGGAAGATATAAGCAGCCTTTGCTAGCAAGGTACCAAGTCACCACTGTGAATATGAGACATGTCTGTCACAGGAAGTAAGAAATTCATTTCACTCTACCTGATACATTATTGCAGTAGCAACACTGACTTTTTCTAAATCTCTTCCTAAATCATTAGTAAGGCCATTGACTAAAAATATTTTAGGAGATCTAGTCAGACTGATTTGGGACATTGTTTTCTATAGATGTATCTATGACAGCCATAATTTAAGAACCTTGTGGTTTTAACTTCTTAAAAACTTAACTTTCTTTTCATCTCACTGTTGCCTTAACACAGTGGGGTGAGGGATGAGTGAGGAATAACCCCACAATATTATTTTATGCTTATCAGATCTTTCTATACAATATAAAAGGAGCAGACACAGATGTTCACTTCCTCCACAAAGTCTAATTTTCCTTCCACTAAATGTTATTTTGAATATGGATTATACAATTTAAATGCAGTTGTTCAGTGTATAAGACTCCATAATATCCTACAATTGAACCAACAGGTTAAGACACTTTTCATCTGACTGCACTAAATACTGATCCACTGGTCCCTTTTTTAGATTTTAAATCACCCAAACAGAAGGAAAAATAAATGCATTAAGACTTTTCAAGTCTCAGTGAGAAAATATATATAGGTAGTTTGAGTCCCTACAGTAAGAATAATCATATGGCATATCTTGAAGTAATCCATCTGATTTTGAACTAGCCACTCAAAAAGTAGTTTATTTCAAAAAAATATAGTTTTAGTTTGCTTGAGAGTTGACTATATAAGCCCCATCTATCAATTCTTGCAGTTTGAGTATTACAGTATTACAGTATGAATAATATATGCATTTGTCATGTGAATAAGATAACAGCCTTCACTCCTCAGTGCTCTACATTTCTTGTTCCAAATGTGACATAAAATACAATTTTCCTCAAGTAGCTGAAAAGGAATTTAGAATAAATGAATTATGAATACTTGAATGGAGATAGACACTAATTTTGTAAAAAAATAATTTAAAATAATACAAAACAAAGTATCAAGAATTATTTATTAAATTCAGTGAGACACTGAGAAGGGCCTAAAGATATAGCTGAAGAGTGATGTTTTCTCAAAAAACATGCCTGAATATCTGCACAGCTTTTTACGTTACCACTTCAAAAGCTTCTTAAGCCCTCTTGAGCCTTTTTCAATAGCCAACAAGAAACACACCCCTTGACCACCTACAGCTGTGAATTCAGATGGATTCAATTCTGGTCACTTTGTCTTATTTTCCATTTCTTTCACTCTGTTTTATTAATTATGGAGGCTCAGGTAATCTTCTCCAAACTATCAGGAAACTGCATCTGTTTAAAACAGGTTCCAGGACTGGACAGAACATCACCCAACTCCAGCTCCTGAGCTCCTGGTCAGCAGACCCACAATTTCTGTTTCTGAAACAATTCAAACAACACATTTAAATAATTGGTGCATTGTCCATAATGCAGCAGCATGGACGTGCCTGAATGCTGACTACACTCCATAGAGTTCTGGCAGCATAAATAACCATGAAAAATTATCAACTGACAAGAGCCACTAATACGGGATTATTTGGCACACAACATATGACTGAAATGTTCTCTGTGTATATTTTGGGCCTATGGCCTCCCACACCCCGTATTCTTAATGGTGGGGAATGAATTCCAAGCAAAGCTTTTTATCTACAAGGTGTCCACCCAATTGATTACAATTGATGTTTGATGTTTGTGTTAACTATTTGTTGTTAATGGTGCATGTCTTTGTAAATTGTTGATACTCCTGGTTGTCTGTCCCTTACCCTGTCCTAGTAGTCAACCATAATTGTTATTTGTATTGACTATTTGTTAATGTTGTATGTCTTTGTAAATTGTTAATACTCCTTGTTGTCTGTCCCTTACCCTGTCCCAAGAAGTTGACCAAAATTGTTAATATTTGTATATTTGTTGTTAATGTTGTAAGTCTTTGTAAATTGTTAATACTCCTGGTTGTCTGTTACCCTGTCCCAGTACTCACTCACATTGATACACATCTCCATTACCCCCTCCCAAAATGGCACCTGGCAAATTAGAGGAACAGCAAGTGCTCATGGGATACAATGTGGTAATAAAAACCCCTAAAAATAATGAGCCAATATAACATTCGAGGCTAAAAATGGTACTCCTAGGTAGGGAAAATAGTAGAGTACATGGAATCACCAGCCAGGGGTTTTTTCACCTTATCACCACGACCTAACAGCACCTGGTCCACAGGACACCCCTAGACGAAGAACCAGCCAGTGTCTTCCTGAGGACTCCCATGAGGACAGAAGCCCCAGCTCTGCCGCCCTCAGCGGCGGTGTACGTGACCCCTTGGGCTCCCCACCCAAAGCTGTCCTCAATAAAGGCCTTAAAAAGGAGCTGGTCTCCTTGGCCCATTTATTACATAAATGTTCTTAGAAAAATAAAATAAAGTCTTGGCTTTCCCATTTTTCACTACCTCAGACATATTGCTGTCATTTCAGGCCAAAAAGGAATTGGAACTTTATTGTCATGGGAGAGTCAGGAAGAAGCCCAGTATTTACTTGTTTTCAACCAGGAACTGTTAATTTTTCTGTCTTGCTTTTTCCAGGTTTTTAACACTTGGGCACACACAGTTATTTGGATCATCACAACAACTGTTTAAGATATCTCTATGTCTGATGTATGGTGAAAAGAGTTATAAAGACAGGAGTGAAAGAGCCAAACAATTACAGGCAAAATTACAAGGGGTCATGGTGGGAGAGAAGTGGAAAAGAAGAGAACAAGACTCCACATAGTAACAAATCCAAGAAGCACTGAAAACCTTAGAATTGTCAAAATTCTCAAAAGAAGTAATTTTTATTTTTGTTTTAAAATGCGTATGTGTCTTAATTTTTAAAGACTAATGGAGTTAAATGAGGGTTTTCAGAGGGAAATATATTTTCTGCTAATCCAAAATGATTTTCAAAATTATTTATCTTTTCCTGTGCCTGAGAAAAACACAATTTAGGATAACTCAGCAAAATTTTCTTGCTGCCTTCTCCTCTGGTAAAATCAGCAATCTAACAACAGAATTTATTCACATAAATGTAATCAATATCTCTACAGCCCTGCAACTGCAAAGCACTTTCTGAAAGCCTTGGACTGGTGGTCACAGTGAGAAAGCAGCCCAACAGTTTTAACAGCAATGGACTTGGCTTTTATTCTGTTATGGGAAAAGAAACATCCTTATGTCACACAGACAATTCCCTTGTCAAGCCTTGGATTGACCTTTGAAAATCAAAAGGAACCTGAAGAAATGCCACAGATGGATAATGGATAATTGTTGTTCACCAAAGCAGTGACATCATCCTGAACCAAACAAAGCCATCCCCCTGCACTCTTCTGTTACCCTTGTTACAAATGGAAAGTCACAAGCACTAAAGCAGATGATAACATTTGTGTTAAAGGAAATGTTAATTGAAATTGGCATGCTGCTGCTCACAGCTAGGAACAGGACCCCAAGGGATCAGCAGAAACAAAATGAAAAAAAAAAGGTGAGTTTTGCCAGATGAGTTCTGACTCCTAGCCAACAATGGGGAGGGCTCCATGTCTGATAATCCGTTTTTAACTACAGCAAGATTAACTCTGACCTGAATAAAAAGCCATTTCTAAAGTGCAGAAAGCCTATTATCTGCTCTTTTAAGCATGTGAGTAGGAGGTGAAGAAAATAATCACACAAGATCTATATTTTCTTAATTATTTTTTTAAGAGATACTAGGACCCGAATATCTCAAAATAAGAAGAAATAAAAATATTCATTTTAATGCATGCCATGTAGTGCTTATCACTTAATCACTGCAAAGTGCTGTCAGGTTTAATTACAGTCTTCAGTGGCCCAGCAAAATGAATAAGTCATGAATGTTAACACCCAAATCCAAATCATGAAAGTTAGCTTTCTCCTCCCCTCCTAGTGCATGCTGGATCCCTCAGAAGTAAAGAACTTAACAACCACTTCTAAACAGGACAACAAACTAACGCAAATTAATTCTCTTTTAAAAACTGTTTTTATAGCAAGGACCAAGGTTTACTTAATGGTCAAGAAATAACCTAAGTCAGCTTCACTCTGCATTAGTAATTGCTTAATAAAGTAAGAGCTATCCAGGGCCAGGGGGACCCTCTAAATGCTGAATAGCAATTGGGAAGAAAAGATTCAGGTATCAGTGACTGCAGTGACTGAGCGGAGAGAGACAGAGCAACCTCAGAAAGCTCATTGCAGCAGCCTGTCAAGCTCAGAACTTGCATACCCACGATCAGGAACTGTGGCACTCTTCCCAGGCACAAAAACTGCAGGGGGAAGACCTCTTCAAAGTTTTTTTCCCATGCTATGCTCCATATCACAGGCATCCTGCTGGCATGAACAACTAAGCCTTCAGCTACTCATTTCCCCAGGAGTTTGTTTATTCATAAGTACCTCAGTGTTCATCTCAGGGCTCAATACACTCTAAAATGCACTGACACCTGAATGGTTTGAGGAATGGCACTTAAGAACCTGATCAATGAAGCATTTTTCACTGACTTCAAAGTACAACTTCAGATAAAAAGAAACACTATTCAAGGTATACAGCAACTATTCTCTGATATTTTGAGGAACATGGTAATAATATTTCTTCATTAGAGTTTGGAGAAGAACTTCTGGCCTGTGTGAAATGACTGGCTGGGCAGGCCTTACAGAAGACAGGCCTCCATGCCCAGTTTTCTAAATAGACTTACTCACATCTCCAGTCATGAGAAAAATCAATACAAGTAAAAATCGAAGATTGTGTCAAAGTCACAGCCCCATGGAAGCCACTCTCCATAGGATTATATCCCTTGCCAATAGAGATGGCCTTGGCAGCTGCACAATTCACTCCTTTGTTCCACAGCGTCACCCCTTCCCCGAGCACCATAATGTTTTACTAATTCCAGGGGCCAGTTCAGCAGAAATGGATCTGATCCAAAATTCACTGTGTTCAGCTGGATGCACTCACTTATTTTTAATTGGCTAGCAGGGAGATTTCCCTGACTTTTGTTTTCTCCTTTGCCCTTCTGCACTGAATGGAAATGCAAAACTGCTCTCTGTGTCTTCTTGCCCTCTTTTGGCTCTCATTGGGTCTATTCCTCTCTCTAGATTATATCTTGCTACAATGGTTGTGTGTGTGTTTGAAAGCCCCCTTCCTTCACTGGAGTTAAAAAAACCTCCTTACAACAACTGGCATCACCTGAGCCATTCTGATTGACTTCCAGTCACTGCCAGTGAATATGAAAATATGGTCATTATATAAACACACACACACACACACACCTTCAAAAAATACATAAGAATACTTAAACCTAAGACGAAGTCTTGCATGTACAGAAAAATAAGCTAATTTATTGAAAACATCAAAAATATCTAATTCCTCTGAAAATCAATATATGATTTTTTAAATTCTATTCATCACATTCAACTTGATTAGTAGTTCCAATACTGATTGTTTAGAGAAGAGATAGGACATACTTTGCTGCAGCCCTTTTCTGACCTGAATGGGTTATTGCATTTCAAATGTGAATACTCCTTATCATCTATTTTCAGAGTTTCCAATTCAGCAGCCAAATGATGCTTTTAAGGAAAAGGAAAGCCTAAGGCTCAAACTGAAAGAAAGGATGCATTAGAGCTATGGAAATAATTTATTCATACCCTAGTGCGCAATAGCCAGTTTCAGTCAGATATATGCGTGCGACAAAACTCTTTAGGAAATCAGCTTCTATTATGAAATATATTTGGAAAGGTAAAGCTGATAACCTATCTGAAGTGCATTCAACAGGCTTCTTCTGCTAAGCTTTCATAATTACAGCATTAAATTCTCTTATTTTTAATGCATTAGACACACTGAGGATGTAGGATACTCAATTAACATTACATAGAAAGAAAAAAAAGTTAAGTCTTCACACAAGAACTCAAGTAGAATTATATTCTACATACCTGCACTGAGATCCTTTGTGAGAAATAGGAAGAAGAGGGAGAAACATTTATAATGAAAAAGAGGATCACCTTTTGCAACATTAAGTCTGTTGACTGACACTTTTAAATACTACTTTTGATTATATTTTATTTTGATGAATATGAAATGTGGCTCTGTAGAAAAATTAAAGTAGTTGATAGAAAAACCCCTAGCCCATCATTTTCAAAGCTGCATTCCAGAACACAGGAACCTAAGCTTTGATACATGCACAAAAATGGAAATTCATCTCACAGCATGAATTAAGATGCTCCTGATACAGAATAATTAGAGCCTTGGGGAGGGGACAGGTTGAGAATTCAAAAATATATATGAGTTCATATAGTTTCCAAACAGATATAAAGGTAAGGGTTCTTCTATCAGTACAGCTTCTAAGGTAGTGGAAACTCAGTATTTCCTGCCTGTAATTGCCTGCAATGCACTTTATCACTGCCTTACCACCAACATTCATTTTCCTTTTTTATACAGCTCTGAGGGGAAACAGCAGTTTCTCTGGAGTCAGAAACAATTAATCCACAGAATAAAGTGTATGATTCTGAGTCCCTTACTGAAAGACTGAAATTTTCAAAGGTCTCTCCAGTATAGGGGACAAAAAAAAATAAAGTACCCTTCCAGAGATCAGAACAAATGTCACATGTGTAGTTCAAAAACTCCATTTTAAAGTTCTGTTCTGAAAAAAGGGGTGAATGGAGCAGTATTTCTATTCTGTTTTGGGCACTTCCATTATGCCATCAATTATTATTGCACCATCTTCTAATAGGAATTTCATCATGTATTGGTGAGCAGAGTCATTCAGCAACCACAACAAATTGAGCTCAACAGGCTTTATTTCAAGAACTACAATGGTGTCAAGTGGTCAGTCCTCCATTTTTCATTTCTGGTTATATGAGATGCAAATGCATGATCTCTCATTCTAATAGCCAGCCATGGCAAATAGTTGCAATTACATTCTAACATATCCTTAACTATGGGCCAACAACATTATCAAGCTGGGGATGGGGCAGTTTGAATCACAAAGAAAATACTTATTTTATTATGGAAATTTTTAATTTCTTTTCTTTTTCATTTACCACAGTGATGTCATCCTAATCAGAAAAACAAAAAACAAGAGTTTGTGTTTGATCCAATGTAGAGAACTCCAGTAATTACAAGAATTACTTTTTTCTCCCTTTTTATCTACATCTTCAAACTTGAAAAGACCAAGTCATCTGTTATACAACCAGCTCTGTGTACCTAGGTCTTAAATGTTGCTTAATAGTCAAACACAATGTCCTCCTATACACAGTATGCAGCAACACAGCACACAGATACCTGTGCTCTCTGTGGTCCCTGCACTGGACACCACCTCATGATAGTCAATGTAATTGGGGCCCAACACTCTCTGGAGTACTGCGGATCTGCATTTGTATTTGGATCTGGGAATGCTGGAACCTCACCAGTGACTGCCCCAATGAAGTTAGTGAACATACTGGCACTTCCTTGAGGCTTTGAGGATACAATTGGATCACTCGCAATTCTCACTAAGCAATGTAAAAAATTAATTAATCATTCAGTCCTTTAGCCAATGGCCTCTGTTCCAAGGGACCTTTTCAGTGACGCCAACCATTTTCTTTTATTTAAAGCTCCTTTAACTATCAACTAGTTTATTTTTATTTGTTGCTACCAAACAACTTCTGACACATCAGATCTTTGAAGTTCAATCTACTGTTCATACATAAAAAGTGAAGCTGACAGTCCTTCCTCTACTGAAGTGGAAAACACCCCAAACATTATAAATGAAGCTCCTGCTTCAAATGCTGATAGGAAGCAATGTTGAACTTTGCTGTAAGAGTACAAAACATGCAAGTTTAACATTTGCTTTTTGAGCTGGCCAGGTCAGTAAGATCTTTAATCATTATATATGTGCTAAGAAAATGAAGGCACAAAATAAGAGATTAAATGTGAGAAGAAAAAAAAATCATTTAAATGCATGAATAATCATGAATCCTATCTGGAATTTTATTATTATGTCTGTGTTGCACATCCATATTTTAAGGCAGAAGTGCATCCTCCCCTACAACAAGACCTGTCTAAAGTCCTGATGAGCTGTAAACACTTGTTTCTATTGCCAGTGTGCCAAACTATTGACCCATAGCACCTTGGGGTTGTTGGGATGTGGACAGAATAGCTTGAGGAACGCGCTCACTTCAAATGCCAGATCCATTTTGTTATTTCCACATGGTCAGCTCTTATGTGACATGAATTGGAATGACTGTAAAATCTATTGATGTTTGTAAAAAAAAAGATGTTTGTAAAATCTAATGGATTACAAAGGAAAAAGATCCCTTGGTTTCACATTGGGATACTGTACAAGACAAGAGTGGTTAATCCTCACCAGCCCCATCAATGTCACATATCTGCAGTCTTATTTACATTAAATGTCATAGCAGAGTTTACTTAAATTAGAAGGTTACGCATGGCTGGATAAAATTAAAGAAGTCGCTTCATGAGTTTTTCATTTCCTCTGTAGTGATTTAATTCTGAAGTAATTTGAAAGAAGCCTCTCCAGAATGTAATATCAAATTACAACAGAACCTGCTTATCTCTACCTAAGTTATCTTTCATTGACCAGTCTTCAGACTCCAGAGTCTTTTTTCAGTGTTCTAGTGAACTCTGAAATGTTTACTGAACAACACCTAACTCTTTTTGTTCCTTCCAGAGCATGCAATGCAACTCTTCACAGCAGAGTATACAACCCCAGATTTGTTCACCCAAAATGTATCTTAAACAAATGTCTAAATGAAGAAACAGACATCGTTTTCTCATTTGCATCACCCCAGCCTGGATAAAGTACTCCCATCTCACCTCCCAGCCACTGCCAGGACCCTGAAGAAGTGCAATGCAACACTGCTAATTCATGCAATATCAACACAGCACTCAATCCCAACTTTATGCTGGATAAATTACAAGTGATAGGAAGAATTTCAATGAGTTGCCCAGGGGAAGCAGAATATTTATTTCAACAGTGCTCCAATGTTCAAATCGTCCTAACTAAGCTAGTTGTCAACACAGCAAAATTACACTGCTGGTTCATTGCTGTTCTAGCAGATGGTGAGGACCTGTAAAAGCCAAATGCACTGCCACTTTGCTGTTCTAACAAATTTAAACTGAAGTCTTGAAAAGTTAATTTGTTCAACAGCAATAGTAAATATGAAGTTTAGGCCCTTGATAACTATATACATGTGCGCATATATAATTTTATGAGTACTTATTCCATCGTCTGAGAAACTCAGAGCTGTGAAATGGTTTTTCTGTGAAGATTTTGGATTTGGTTTTTAGACAAAATCTAGATAACCAGTCATAGTACATTTATCATTTTAACATAAAGTCACTATAACCGCAAATGTCTCAAGTTTTGGCCTGGCACTCTAAAGCTCCAGAAAAGGTTTCCAACAAAAACATAAAATGGATTGTGAACAGCTAATTAAGTGTGATAGCCAGCTTTGTGAAAGAGAGAGAGCTATCTTTGGATGTGTAACATCATTATAGCTCTCTCTGGAATAATTTTCTTTGGACTAAGAGAAGATTTCACTCCCTGTCCCAAATCCCCAAAACATCAAAAGACAACAATTCTAAGTGACATAATTCAGACTTCATCTCCTACTCTATTAAAATCATAACCAGGTTATCTATGGCCATCATTCCAGAAATTGTTGCTCTGTGGCTGGATCCATTGCAATATTCACACTGACTGACACTACGTAAGGATGACTTCTGATCCATTCATAGACTACATCTATTTTTCTTACAATTACTGCATCTCTTAAAATGTCTACACATCATACTATATTATCTGAAATGGTTTGTTGTCAGTATGGATACTCCTGGTGAAACAAACAATTATTATCCACATTTTACAGATGAAGCAGAAGGATGATAAGTCTGCTTTGGGGTTTGAGGCATTTTTTGTTAGTTTTTTTTTTTAATGTGGTTGGTTGGTTGGTTGGTTGGTTGGGGGGGTGGTGGATTTTTGGTTTTTTTGTTTTAAAAGGCATTTGAATGCCTTCTGTCTCCATAAAACAATAGCAAGCATTTCATTAAATACTCCTGTTTTCACAAGCTTAAAACACTCTGAATCAAGGCAGATGTTCTTTAACTAAGATGCTTCTGAAAATAAACTTTATGGCTCAGAGTACTAAGCAGATTCATACTTTCAAATATGGGCTCTGGGAGTACCAAAAGGCTGCCCCAGAAGTTGCCAGCAGTACAGGGAAATGAACCATAGATTCAGTAGTCTGCACTCAGTCCACTGAGACAGACAGGCACCCTCACTGTCTAATCCCCACCCACTAAATTCTCAGGGGCTTTCAGCCTCCACAGCCTTCTTTATCTGCTCTCCTCTCTGATCCAGTCCTGCTCCAAAACTGCCCACTTCACCTTCACATATACCCTTGTTAAACCTTTTAACAAATTACATGTGAACAAATCCTCACTTAACTCCTTACCACATCTTTTTCCTCATTGTTTGTCTTTCTGTAGCCCAAAATTGCCGTGGAACTTGCTCAGCATCCCTTTGTGTTTGTACAGCATCTAGAAAACATCTCACCGAATCACACTGGGGTTTCTTTGGTTACTATGGATATAGAAGTAACAGCAAAAGGATTTAGGATGAACAAGTCTAATAAAAAAATACACACCTATAAAAATTACATCATACTGTTAGACCTTTTGAACTCAATGCAATAGACTGATTGAAGTTATGTTTCTCCTTTGGCTTATTTAACAAGGAAGTAAATCAAAATCTTCCTCCCTGATCCACCTGATAACCTTCTGTTGAATGTCCAAGCTGAAACTCTACTAAGATAGAAAACAAGAACAGTAAAGAAGATTCAAGATTCCTTGTGTAGTGAAGGAGGTTTATCAAGGTTTACAAATATCTAATTAGTACATTATAAACTAGATGGATGCTACTACTTGAGCCTGATTTAAAAACCTGCATGGATTTACCAGCCTTTCTGGCTTGTAAAGATCCATCCCTGTTAGATATATCACCTACTGGCACAAGAACTTCTTCAGCTGCTCTTCCTACTCTGTTCTACATTTCCTCCCTCTACTGCAGTTCCACAACTTCTCTCTTACACTGTCTGGCAGAGGTAATCCCAGGTATTTAACTTTACAGAGAAATACTGCACAAGATAAGGGGGGAAATATACAAAAGCCCATCACTAGAAACAGAAGCAAAATTCAAAAAATTGTATAAGTCAAAAAGAGCATGATTGCTATAGTAGCCATACATACATTGACAAAATCATGTATCTATTTGTGCATATAGAAAATAGACATAGACAACACTGCTTCTACAAAACCAGATGCCTACCTTGATAACTGCTATCAGTAGTTTATATACGTAAAAGTTTTTCACACAGATAACAAGATTTCCTAAAATGAGGGACTGTACTAGAAAATCAGTGTTTGAAAAGCAAACCCAGCATGCCTGTGGCTGAGCCAGAATTGTGTGAAGCCACGATCCTTCTGTGTGTAGAAGCACCGACTGACAGCTGCACTTGCTCATGGGTGTGGTTTGATTTCACCATCTATTTCACAAACACCCACAAAAGGTTTTTTTTTTCATATAAATATTCATAAGGTGCAAATTAGTGGTTTCCCAGCTATTTTCCCTCTCTTTTCCTCCCACAGTCTGCTATAATAAAACCTCATTTCACAGATTCACAGTTAAATGTAAGCAAGGTGTCTCCCTTGATCTACCCTCAAGTGTATCACCCCTCAAGATTATTTAAAATACTGATTATTTAATTGTTTCTGATGTTTCTGATGCCTCTGAAGCAGGACATACACATGTTGATACTGACTTTCAGCTGGAGAAAGTAATTGGAACTTTCAAAATATTTTGAAAAAAGGCAGAGAGATGATCCCAATGGCCAGTTCAAAACCTGCAAAGTTAACAAAGGTATCACACACAACAGGTCCTTCTTGAAATCACCTATCTCAATAGTATGAACTTCAGACAGCATCCTTGTAGCAAATCACATTTGCTTTACAAAAAGAGAGGTGTAGCACGGAAATCATCAGAACGTTGTGTGGGAAGAAAACAACGGAGATTATAGGAAAATGAAACAAAACAAAAACATCTCTCTCTTTTAAGCAGGTTACTTAAAACAAGCATCTATGAAGGTAATATAAAATATACAGGCCCAGTCCATAGTCCTGACTCCCACAAGGCCTCTGTATTTGAAAACGCTGATTCCTAGTCCCACAATTTAGCTTTCTTAAAAGTTTATTTACCTAAAGAGCAGAGCTCATTAACACTAAAGTCAGAAGACTCACAATTCCATCCTGATCTCAGGATTGAAGAAACATTACCTGCAGCTATCACTGCTGCTGACACAGGTCATTCTAAGGATGGACACACATGAAGACCATACACACAATATCTACATCCTGAAGTCATTGCATGTTTTCTTATAAATACTGCTAAGTTTTAGGAAAAAATATTAAAAAGTATCTTTTTAAAAAGTAAAAAGGAAAGTTTCAGTCCCAGACTCCTAAATTAATAGTATTTAAGTATTTAATCTGAACACGGAAGAGATGAATTCATATCGTTTGCTGATACACAGTAAACACACGCATGGTAGCTGATTTGCTTACAGCACTGCTGTATTTCTTACAATAAAAAGATGCAAAAAATTCTTAAGGAAAATTCCACCTTGCAGTTCCACCTCAGCCATCAGGCAACACCTTGAAAGGTCAGAACTACAGAGAGTGGAGGACAGCTCTGAAAGAAGCTTTCCACTGGCTGTCTCAACCACAAGATATTCTAGAGGACTGTAGTATTCTGGTTTACATGCACTAGAAGAAATGCAGCAGAACATTTGCCTATTTTCCATTGTTTTCCTTTCTTCTCTTCCTCAACATTTGTTTTCTCCACCATCTGATGTCCTTATATACATAAGAAAAGTTAAATATTTACAGCAGACACAGCAAATCCCTTTAACAATTCCCCTGGTAAACCCATCTCTCTGATTCAGTTTTCAAGGAACCACAACACAAGTATTTCTTCCTATAAATAAAGATGATGCTATGGTTCCACATTGAAACTATTTTCACCCAATTTCAAACCCAATGCCTGCATATACAAATTCAATTTGCTGTCCTGTTTTATTCCAATAAATTGAGCTTTACCAATGGATCTAAGCAGAAATATCATCAGTGTTCGAGTGATTGTTGGATATTATTTATTTGATATGAAATGAGCACTGAATGAATTGGCAAATTAATCTGCAAATGACATCACTACCTTGAATAGATATAAGCTACTCCATGCCAAACTATGGCTTATTTTTGTACAACTTTGATCACCAGCTGAATGTACAAAGCCCACAATGTACAAAGCATCAGATATGATATTTATAAAAATAAAATTAGCAAGTAATAAGAACAAGGTGGTTGCTGGAGATCCTGTTGACATTTAATATTAAAGCCAGAAATTGTTATGAAATGGAGTTGAAATGTGCTATAACAGGGAGAAAAAAGGTGTTTATCAATAAATTTAATTTATTGGAGCACTCTGTTATTGACATTTTATGAAATCAGAAATCATGAGACTGCTGCTTTCCTCAAGTTTGCCTCAGAGTAAGATCATTTAAATGCATACTAAGAAAAGGGAACTAGCTGGAAGTTACACTGAGTGAAGCATTTTCTCACTGAAGTTTTAAAATATTCTATGCTAATTCTTCCCCTCTTCTCACAGAGATTTAGGAACGTGCTTCAGGGACATGCACAACCACATTCTTTCAGCCCCACTTATTGGAGCAGTGCAGAAGGCAAGAAGGCATGGATGAATGGATGAATGAAGATGAAGGATGAATGCCCTGAATGGTATGAAGCTGTGGGATTGAAGGGGTGAAAAGAGGGGAAAGAACCATCTAGCACCCAGCTCTTTCTGCTACTCTGTCTTCCAAACACCCTGACTGCAGGAGATGCCCACCACAGTTCAGAATTAAAACTGCAGCCCTCTGTGAGATGCAAAGCGAAGCAATAATCCAGCTTCCATACTCAAATTTCTCTACTACTTTATTGCTTCCTAGCCAGTCAGACACAAAGCACAGCTCACTGCATTTTTGACCTGTTAGCTAATGCACCAGTTAGGGTTCCTAACTGCTCATTTATTAAATATATCTTATGCCTGTTTCTAACAGGAGGCTATCCAGAAAACATTGCTATCTACACAAAAGAATTCACTATTCAAACACATATTCTGAATAGCTTCCCAGCCTCTAATTTCCTTACTTGCAGAATTCTGTAACTGAGACATTTCCATTATCCAAATGTTGCATTTCATCTTTCCTAATCTATTACAAATAGAACCATCATAACTTGTAAGAAGAAACACTGAATGGCAGATTTCTGAGGCAAACAAATTATTTACAATTTAGCTTTAAAAAATTTAGCTTTTACCTCTTACAATTAGCTTTTACCTCTTAACATTCGAACTCCTGTCAAACACTCTTGTAAGTCAACACACAGTGACTGGGCCTGATGGAGTCATATGTGAAAAAGGCTGATAACTAAAACACCAAGGTATTCCTTTGTTTGGGAGCACTATTCATGCAGTTCTGAGGTAACTGGCTCATGCCCACCCATCAGCCTCACCACCAGCTGCTTTCCCATAGAAGATTCCCAGCCACAAATAGGGGTGTTTCATTTGAACCACACAGTTGCTCCACTGGACAAAAGTAAATTGTCAGTAGTCATATAGTCATCCTCCTTAGATGACTATATGACTACAACATAAACATCTGCATATCCTTTAACACACACATACAGGACAAGAGTATTAATTAGAACTTTTTATATTATTCTGATGATATTCACCGATGATCACATACTTAAATGTAGCCGTATTTAAATAATTTATCAAAGAAAAGGATAACTTATAAAAATTAATATTGACCCAAAAAGGCTAATTCACCACACTGCACGTAGGGAAAATAAGTCTTCTGCTTAATGTACATTGGAAAATATTTTTTTTTTTTCTGTGCTTGAGAGGAATTTTTTTTTTTTTTTAATGCTAGGTTTATTTTACAGTTTTGCATTCTACCTTATGACACAGGTAAGCAAATGAAGGGTGCAGGCAGAACTGTACTGACTGAGCTGCTCACTCATGACCCTGCCGGGCCAGCTCCCAGGGCAGCAAACACTACAGAGCCCTTCTCCACCAGCACAGCCACAGCAAGCCACAGACTCTCCCTTCTGGTTTTGCATCTATGCTATCCTTTTGGACATGAAATTTTGTTTTACCCATCTTCAAAAAGCTCCTGTGTAATTCTAGCTGTTTGATACCATCAGAACTTGGCCCTTCTTTTATGACAAACTAATCACAAAAACCGTTTTCATGTATAAATTGTAAAGTAGTCTACAGGAAATTAGCTGTAAAAGAGACAGGAGGCTTTTGTGGCACAGCTGAAAGCTTGTGAAAAATAAATTATAGAAGAAACATTTTTAATAGACATGCTTAATGTTTTTATTGGTGAGAATGCTGAAGTGGCTGCCAATTCAACTTTGCATCTAAATTGTCAAACATAATTGCTTGTATATGTGACATAATAAAAATCTGCATTGTAAAAGTCTTAAGAACGCTAAGTAAGGTAACACTGGCTTTTACAGCATTAAAAGGAATAATAGACTTGTGTCCAGCTATTGTATTTAGAGAAATGCAGAAAACCCATTAGATTTCAAAGACAGACAAACTGTTAAATGGCTTTTGCCACTTTTATCTGCACAAAAGACAGAAATCATTCCTTGGGAACATTTTCAATTTAAATTTATCTTCTTAAAATATGCTTTTCAAAGTGTCCATTAAAATAAAAGCTATATTCAAATGCAAACACTCAACTAATAATTTCTCCATGTTGATAATTGTATTAATTGGGTAGCAATCTGTGCATCTGTGATATTGCTGTGACCTCTTCAGCTGAAAGCAACTTCTAACAGGCACTCTGAAAATTCAAGAGTTATTGACTTGAGTGCAAGAACTTTCTATTTACAAAGAAACGTGTTCAGCTGGTAAACAGGAAAAAAGAATTCAAGATAATCTAAAAGATGAAGCAAACCAACTAGAATCAATTGAGGCATAATAAGAAAATGGAGCAATATAAACAATTTAAATGGTTCTTCTGCTGCCACAATCAGTCCAAGATGAAAGTTTAACGTCTTTCCTTAAGCAGAGAAAAGTCCTTTCCAACACTTTCAGCGCAACCCCAGCATAGCTGGAAACTTAGCAAGGACAGAGTCTATTTCCAAGGGGAGAGTCAGGCAAAAAAAAATATTGCCACAAAGTATACCTGCCACAAGTATAGTGGAAAAAAATTTGGAAGGTAATGTCAGTATTTACAGAAAATAACTAAAGGAAAAACAGATTAGAAAGTGTGAAGGTTATGGTGGATATTGAAGCTTATTAAATATAATCTTTACCCAGGCAGGACCCCCTTTGACAACACCAGGAAAAAGAAGGAGTAAGACACGGATGATGTCCTCACTTGTGTTCCAAAACTAGAAATTAGCATAAGGAACAGCAGGTAAAAATAAAGATAAATTTAGAAATTTAAATTTCCGGTTTTTTTGTTTGTTTTTTTTTAACTGGAAAAAAAGCTGCTGAAGAAGCTATCAGCAGGAAAAGGATAGCCTCATACTTCATCAAAGTTTGGTACCAGCTTCCACATAGAAGCAAATTTAGAGATCTAAATTAAGACAGAATTCAAGAGCAGATGCAACGAACAGTATTAAGAAGCAATTATTTTTTTATTATAAAAAGACATAAATAGAAATTAAACATATATGAAAATTGGACTGTACCATCAGTTTATTACTTGCTTATATATATTGCCATTATTCTTAGAAAGAGTTTATCTTCACTCCCCTCTGTGCCAGCTGTTATCATCAAACTCTAACAGCTCATCTCCTCTCCTCTGGATTTGATTTCCTACTTCCTTGAAGTGCTATCATCTGCCTGCCAAAGAAGAAGAGAAAAAAGAGAAAAAAATCATAAATATAAGGTTCAGGTTTCAAGCAGGGCTTCACAGCATCTAAGTTGTCAAACTGGACAGGAATGCAGTTTGAAGGATTCGTAGAGACAGTGGATCAGCTGTACCTCTGTCACAGAAAAAGCCAAGGCATCTCACTCCACACTGGGCAGATGAGCTGAATTTGAAACTGCTGTGGCTGTTTTCATCTTGAAGTCCACACCTTGAATTCTATCACACTTTAAAATAAATAAATAAATAAATAAATAAAATAAAAAGCTTATGACAAAAACTGAAAGAAGGTATGAAACTCTTCCCTATTCCTTAATGCCTAAAAATCAAACACAAAGCTTGGGCAGTGCCACCCTGCCTGCCCCACAGCCCCTCTTTACTGCTACACTTGGCCCATCACTGTTCCCTCAACAGGAGAAACATTTCCTTCCCTTAGGCAGTCTCAACCAGGCAGATCTCAAAAGCCTGAGAGTTTCTTCATGCCAGTCCTTATCCAAATGTTGCCTTTTCTATCTGATAGAGGAAGTCCTGTCCTTAAGTTTTACAGTTTAAATATTTGAACAAAGGTATTTGCAGGGGTTATGAGGCTTCCCCCTAGCCTCAGACTGGCTCAGATACTAGGAAGAAGCCTGTTTCCCCAACATGGACAGAATAAAAGATAACAAAAGAGGCTCTTTCCCCCCTGAGGAGAATTTCAGGTTTATTTCTTGTGGGCTCCCAGGAGCGAAAAGAGGGTGAGGTCAGGGAACATAGGTCTTTTCTAGGGTCTGAAAGGGGGCGGGGGGAAAATGGATCTTGGCCAGCTAAGCAGACCAGAGGGGAGAAGGGTTAAACCACAGGACATTACAGGGGTGAGGAACTTACCATTTTCAATATATCTAGGGTAATGAATTACAACATCTCTCCGTTTTTTGTTTAATAAAGTTAAAGGAAAGATATTAGGTTCATTTTGATTCAAATTACGATTTTACCCACCACTCGCAGTTAGTGGGAGAGTTAGATT
>VWZS01004596.1:0-286520 GCA_013397075.1 Rhabdornis inornatus
CAACCTTCAGCTTCCACAGTCAATTTCCTCACACTATTTGCTCCCAAATGGCTCTGTTGATTTGGGCACACAAAAACCTCTCTGATTACATGTGCTGCTGCATGTGCCTTGCCTGTGAGGTGTCTGTGAACACACACTGCTGCAGCTACATGAAATACAGACTGTGATCCATCAGGGATGCTGCACGGGATTGTGTTGTTATTAAAAAATACTCCCAAGTTTACAGCTTGCATTGTCCATGAAAGCCCCTTAAACGCATGTGGAAAGGAGGCAAAAGCTTAACAGAAGCAGCCCAGGATTCAGTTCTATGAATTGCACTGGACAGAGAGACAGAAGTTACACTCTTTAGGCAAGGCTAAGTGACTTTGGCAAGGGGGATGAGCTGCAGGGAGCACTCGATTGCAATGGGATTGTGACAGGATGCACTCCCTTCCTGGCATACAACGTACAACTGATGATCCCAAAACCCACACTCACCATTCACATGTCAGGCAATTCATTGAAAGGAACCCCAAGAAAGCAAAAGAAAGAGCAGGTAAGGAGTTAGATGGAACAAGTATTATAATACTTTAAAAATAACTGTTTTTCAGTATAGAAATGGATATTAACACACTTAACTTTAAAAGAATTTTCTCCTATGCAAAACTTCTGTATTTTTACTTCTATGTATTCTCAGGCTTTGAAGAATCAAACTGACAAGTAAGAAATAGAATAATTTCAGGCACCAAACTTTTAATTTGAGAAATGAGAATGCAACATAAAAACTACATTTTAAAATACATACTCAGAGTACTCAAAAACATACTGAGTCAGGTTGGATTGAAACAGGAGCAAGTATTGTATGGCTTTGCAGGCATTAGAGATTCTCTTTGAATAGATGGGACTTGTGTCAGAGATGTTTGGTTTGATTTATGAGATGTGGTACTAATGTTAGAGTTGTCCCAGGGCAGGGATCCAGAACTATTCTAGAGACAGCAGAGTAAATGTACTGTTGTGGTTTAACAAACTGAAACCAGGACATCTACCCTGTTTTAAATATTAGAAATGGAAACATATTAAACACATTTTTAAAAGTAAAAGAAAAAAAAAAGTCAGCCAAATGAACTAGATGAAATAGAAAACCATTAGTTTAGGAAAAGGAACTAAGAGGGTTGAATGGGAAAGTCAAGACAAGGGGAGATGCTCCATAAAATACTTACTGCAGTTTCCCTGGCAGTCTAGGTGACATTTTTGTGAGAAAAGAAAACTAAACATATTGAACCAAATTTGAGATTCCCTATGTTCAATGCTATTTTCTTCACTGTGTCTTCAAAGCCTCTGCTGCTTTAGATGTCCAAAAGCACCTGGTGAAAACAAGCTAAGCTGAAAGAGCCTCTTCACCAAAATGAGAGGAGAGCCCTGATCCGAGCAAATCCTATAGAGGGAATGAAGCCCCTTAGCAAAGGCTGGGGTTAATATACCCCTGCTTGGGCCCACCTCTCATTCCCAGGAAAAAGGAGGAGCATATCCCACAAGGTATAAAAGCCCTCAAAGGCACTGCAGCTGTTTGGCTCCTCTGACTTAAGTGCAAGGTGAGTAAATTCAAGGTGAGAAAGGTGAATATTTCTTCAATACAGAAGAAAATACTTTGGGGAAATGGCAATACTTTTTTTTTTTTTGCTACAACTACTTTGAGCAAAAGGGCAGAAATCTGGTCAGAAGTAAAACTTTGTGTTTCAGCATCATAACTAGATAAGTTAGGTAACTTATTATGTTGCATAATTATTCTTTAGTGATTGCTAAGTAGTACTTCATACATGACTAAGTAGGACGGAGATGAATGGTGTAAGTCTCACTGGGACTTCTATTTAGGGCTATCTATGTTATAAATAAAAATAGGAAAAATAATAGATTCCCAGCTGATGTTAGGGTTGCATATATGCCAGGCTCATTCTCAGCTGAGATATTTGGTACTGAGGCACAGGTAGAACTGCCCTGAAATGCAATTTTAAACCCATAAAATGCTGGAAAGGGCAGAGCTTCCTTCAAGTGAACCTCTTAAAAAGAGGAAATGGGGCAGTTGCCTCCACTTCCACCAACACAATGGCAAATAAATGGCTTCTCCCTTTTGATTTAATCCCCTAAAATACTGGGAGAAGAGGGGTTTTCCTCACTTTAAATCACCCCAATGATGGAAAAAGGGAGATTTTCCCCCTCAACTCAAACCCTTAAAAAGGAGGGACAACTGGGCTTCCCCCTCAATTTAAACCATAGGATGATGAAAATGCAGGGGTTACCCTTAATTCAAACTCATAAAAGAACATTGTCAAGTTTCTCCTCTTCCATTTGAACTAGAACGGAAAATGGGGATTCCCTGTCAGTTGATATCCTTGACTTCATGGAAAAAGCAGCATTTTCTTCAATTTATACTATTAAAATCACAAGGGAAGGAGATTCCCCCTCAAGTTAAACATAGGCAATTATAGAAAAGGTTTTCCCTCAACTTAAAATTATTCTCTCCTAATAATGCAGGAAATCTCCCACACCGAACCTGCCACCACTTAGAAATCTAGCTGCTGCTTGAGTGCCAACTGCCTCCTCCAAACTGCCATCAGTAAGCTAGGGGGGTGAGTTTTCTTTCACAGGGAAATAGGTCACTGTGTCATGGCCCGTGTTCCAGAGACTGGGCTTCTGCCTGATAAAATTCAGAACAGATCAGGGTATCTCCCAGAGGCAAGCTGCCACCACTTAGAACCATGGCTGCTCTTGGAGTAGCACATGCCCCCTCTAAACTGATATCAGGAAACTGGGGGAGTGAGTTTTCTTTCACAGGGAAAAGGGCCATTGGTCATGTCCAGGGCCCAGTGCCGGGGGCTGGGCTTCTGCCTGCTAAAATTCCAAATGGATCAGGATTTCTCCCAGTATTCCTGTAACTGTGAAAAATCTCGCTGCCACATTTAGGAACACTTCAGCGCAGACCTTTGACAAAGTAAAGGTGATGTGTGATTAGCTGGGACCTCAGAAAACTGAGGTGAAGGTGGGGAATAAGCAGACTAGCAAACAGCTTCCATTGCTTTTTCTTCCAGGCGCTACTGTGAGTACAGCTTCCCTGGAATTTCCTGTGCAGCGTGTCTCTTCCAGGCTCCACAGGTGAACAGACAGGTAGTCCAGGACTTACTTCATTTTTATTTCAGGCAGCACAGAGCTTCCATCTGCAAGGGCAGATCTAAAAATGGTCCTTCCTCCCTCTTGCCTCCCCACACTTTCTCCTTCTAGTAGGGTAGGGGTGCAGGTACTTGTAGAGACAAGAAAACTGCCTTTCAGTTCAGTACAAAAACTGCCTGAAAAAAACAGGACACTGGAAGCCAGCAGCAATTCTTCAAGTGTTCCTGCTCACACCCATTCTCCTGCTGCTTTTCTTCACAGAGGCTTTTCTGTCAAGATCATTCCTGTATGATTTTGTCTTAACAAATATTTTAGAAAGTTGAGTTTCTTGAGAACGGTTTCATCCTGCCTTTTTCAGCGCTGCCATGATCCTTCGGATACCCTAACTCCACATCCAATTCAGGGAACACCGACTTAGGCCTGGGAAACAAAAGGCAACAAACATTTAAAAATCATGCCTGCCTTGAGGGTGTTCAGGCCCAGGAGAACCACCATCCTATTGCCCTCTTCCCAGTACGAGTAACTCTGGAAATGTGCATTCAAACCCAAGTTAGACAGATCAGGGTGTGTTCTGCCCACCAAAGACCACGGCACTGAGCACCCGGAGCCTGAAGATTCTCTGAATTACAATTCACAGCCTCGTTCCTCCCGTATTCCCGCGCTCCAGCCGCTGCCGGGTGCCTCATCCCTCCCCTGTAATGCTCCTGCGGGGAGACCACCATGCGCGCCTGGAGAACACGGCTGTATCGTGATTGGAATCTGCGCTCGCAGACCCACCACGACAGCTCCAGCCCTCGCGATGGTGCTGCACGTCTCACTGGCGTGGTCAATGAAGCCCAATGAAAATTGTGAAAATTTGAAGAGTAACATGAAAAACGATTTTTTGGTTGTCCTGCTCTCTCACGGCTGTGGCCACATGGAGAGCAGCTCCAACATGTGCAGACATACGCTGCACACAAACCAGGAACCAAAACTCCCTAAAAATCAAGAGTACGGGACCAGAGGTACAATCAGGACCCACAGCTGGAGCTCAGCAGGAACAGAGAGACATCGCCCGACCCAGAGCCGGTACCGCACTGCATTTTGAATGTACTCTAATGCGCAGTAAAACGCTCCTTATGATACAGATACGGCATTTTGTGACCTCTAGGAGCACTGAGCTATCGCGGCGGGAACGCGCCGGGCGGTGCACGGCACCGGCAGCTTCCCCTGGGACCGCTTCCTCCTCGCCATTTGAGCCCGCCCTACTGCAGAGGCCGCGGCGACGCAGAGGCGACACCGGCGCGCTGGCGCCAGGCTGAGCCTGACGGCTCCGGCAGCGAGCCCGGCGCGGACTACAAGTACCGTGAGCTCCCGTGTCAAGGGGGATGTGGGTTCCGTGAACGCCCGCGCGGAGCCGCACTACAGGTCCCACAATGCCTCACACCGCCTGGTATCTCCGCTCGGGTCCCGATTTAAATCCAGGCAGTGAGGAAAATGGCGGTGTGGGGCTGAGTGTGAGGGAGACGGAGCTGTAGTGAGCTTTGGCTCATTTCCCAGGTGAGCGGGGTTGGGAGGGAGGGAGGGCGTGAGTAACGAGGGGAGAGAGGGGAGTTCTAGTTCGCGTTCCCCTGCTTCTAGTGCTGGGGTGGGACTGCGATGGCGGAGGGAGAGCTGCCCCTTGCCGGGGAAGGGAGAAGCTTGGGGGTGGCCCTGAGAGGCGGCTCTTCGCTGTCTCTCGTCTCCCTCAATATGAACCTGGCTCCCTGAGGGGAGGAGGAAGGGGACCGTAGATGGGTTGTGTGTGAGGAGTATTCCCAGGGCTGGAGATGAGGAGATTCCCCGGGCAATGTGTCGCTGCCTGTACTTCTTTCTAGCTATTGTAACTTTACTGGTGACTGAGTTTTGAAGGGGCATTCCTGCGGCAGTGGCGGGGAATTGATGCGCGGACTGAAGGCTTCCCGTATCGTTGTGTGATGCATATCTAAGTATGGTGATTTTGGGTGGAGGTTCCCCGTAGAATACAAAGAGACCTGAGGTCGCTGTGGACTTGGCTTTAGAATCGTCTGATCCACGGTTTCTCAGTCTGAGCAGAAGGTGGGGTGTGGGTGAAATACCTAGGTTAGAATGGCCCTCTCTGCCATTCGTCAGGGTTTGTCCGGTACCGTGGCGGTTCCAAAGACCTTGATATCCGCGTTCTCCTGGTCATCCTGTGGCCTCGGTAAGTTTTAGACCTGACTTCTCTTGTCTCCTCACCTCCAGTAATAAGAAAAGGGATGAAAAATACTTCAACTGAAAGGTTCATTTCCATGCCTCTTATCCATTTCTGCCTCGTAGTTGTAATGAAACTGTGTTGTTGAGGGGTGGAGATGAGATTTTTTTACACCCCCCCCTCCCCCCCGCGAGGTCGCACGCCACTTTAGGTGTTAGTGTTTCTGGGATATAAATAGGGTGATTATGAGCTAGCATGAGGCTGAGATAATTCCCACAATTCTCTTTCCTTCTAAAGTTGGTTCTGTTTGTGGTTTCTGCTCTACTCCTAAGCACGGTCAAGTTTTCCTTTAAAAGTGAAGCTTCTCTATTTGTCAGGTCATATTCAGACTCATTTGAATCCCCAGTATGTTCTTCCACTTTTGCGTAGAAGTTAACAGAAAATATTCTAACTGGAATAAGAGGACAAAACAAAAGGAAATTGGAAAGTGTGAGGGATGGCAATATTTAATATATGGTATCTGTAATACAGTTAAAACGGATTCTTACAATAAGCTTAAAATTCTATCATCGCTATTGTAAAAATAAATATTTTCTCATGGAATATTTCCATCTCAGAATGTTCTGCTTCACGTGAAACCAAGTTGTATAGTCTGAATATAAAATGTGGTTTCATAGAAACAAAAAGTATTATGAGTGAAAACCAGAGAATAAAAGCTTGGGTTTAGAGGAAAGAGACAAAACTGGGTGCTTTTTGGGGGGTTCGGGCTTTTAGTTTTGTTTCAGTTTTGTTACTTTTTTTTTTTAAACAAAACTGTGTATTATAGCATGCAGCACTTATATTTATAATTTACTGTTACATTTATATTTGCTGTTACAGTGGGCTGTTCAACTGACTGTTGTAAAGAATTTCCTTCAATTTTTATTTATTTTTTTTTAAACTAATACCAGTGGATTTGATGGATTCACTGCTGACATGTGAAGATAGAACCTGTGGGATACGAAAAGCGATAGACAAAATAAACCCAGCATTCAGCCTCACTTTAAGTGCCTCTCCTGATTCCTGATTACAGTGTGTTGTTGCCAGTCTGATTTTATTTGGAAAATGACTCGTGTGCATTTTGGGCTCGCCTGTGGCTTTGTGTTTCTTTTAACTGTTAATTTGAGGCCTTTGCTCATCTTGGCTTTGGATTTATTAACTTCGAAGTTTTGCATTGCCTAGTTACTAAATTTTTGTTGTTGCTGTTGCATTGTGTCAGTGATGTATACCCTAATGTATAGCTGAGGCAAAACACAGATTAGGAAGAAGAAGCAAATCTGTTTTATGATAGAAGCTTATCTTATCATCATGGTGGTATTTTTTTATTAATAATGGACAAGAAATCACAATCGAAAAACCTTCAAGATTAATTTTTGTGGTACAGTTTAATAGAGAAGGGGGGGGTGTTTTTATTTCTCAAGAACGCTGGGAAACAAAAGGTGCCTTGATTATATTTGCCTGCAAAGTTAAACCATTTGTAGCATGTGAAAAGGTATTGGACACTACAGGCTGACACTACAGGCTGCTTCAGCTCCTGCGTTTAAATGAGTCTTGAAAAGGTAATCTTCAATGACTGTAGGACACAGGATCTTCTGCATTTCATGTTCAGGCTTTTTGAGTATTTAGAAATATCTTAAATATTCTTCTGACTTGTTTTAATAAGGAAAAAATGGAGGAGAGTGGGAGGGGAGGAATAGTATCCTTTATGCCAAGGGTATAAGAGGGTGGTGAAGAACGTCTAACCTGAATGCTGGGGCAGCCTGCCTCTGTAGTTTTTTTCATTTGTTTTCCCCCGCTTTCCCCCAGGCTAGATCTATTGGTGTTTCTAGATGTAGTGTATTAGGAAAGAGGCGATTGTAAAAAAATTTAACTGCTACTGATTTAAATCTGCTGTAGAATGTATTTCCACTCACTCTGATTTTTATGTGCTGCATTTAGTTGAGTGAAGGTGCATTAAATTATTTTGTGCACCATATAAATGGGAGGCATACTTCATATGGATCCTGTTACTAATACTTAATGGGTGACTTTTAAAATTTGCAGTTATTAATAAACTGGTTTTTGAAAAGTGAAACAAAATTACCTTGCCTTCGACCTCATGAGGAATTTTTAGTCTTTTGTGTGCAGCGTGTCTGATAACAGAATGCCCTGCCTCACTGAAACATCCCAAAGTGATTGAACAGGTAATGGAACGGGGATTGGGTTGGGTGACTTTTGTTGCCATATCTTTTAATATAAGACGGAGCGAAACAATTTACTTGCAAAAAAGCCAGTGAAATACATGTTCTCTCCAGTATTTTGGAGAAACGATTGTTCAGGACAGTCAGTTGAGAGAAGAGTTCTCTGTTTGTTCTGTGTAAGTCCAAAGAACTAAATAAATCTAAATTGAAGACAGCATTCCTCTGGTTTTGCTTTGTGCATTCAATTTGTAATTCTAACGCTTTGCCGATTGCCCTGTAGAGTATATTAACACCTTAACATTGCTGGGTTTTTTACATCACATTCTCTGGAGGCTAGTAAGTCACAGAAAAAGATAAACTGTGCTACTTGCTTTTTGCTGCTATGTGTGTGTCTGAAGGGGTAGCAGCTAATATAGTCTGTGGATAAACCTTTTCTAAAAACTTTTGGACAGACATTAGGAGCATACACTTGTGTGTGTGTGCGCATAAGCAATCGGTATATGGAAATGCTACATTAGTTTTGTTGAATCGTATGGAAGAACTAGTAAAGGTTCAAAAATTAATTTCTTGTGTTAATAATGACACCTTTAAAATGGTTTTCCATTTTTGGCAGCTTACATCTTAAGGAGATGATTTCAAAAAAAAATTTGCAATTTCTTTGCCAGTGATTTGGATAGGCTTTTCAGACATCTTCCTCTATAATATTTTTTCTTTCTCCATAGAGGCTAGGCTAGAGAGGTTAGATGGAAACAGGGAATTGTGACTTGGTTTGCAGTTCTTTTTGTGCTCTATCCATCTTTGCTGCCACCATGAACTAAAGCAGAGGTAGGCAGCATCTTCTGTTGTAGTACCCTCCGCATTTTATCTTCTATGGCAGCCTTTTTGACGTTCAGAGTAGAGATTTCTGGCTCGATGGGCAGGACATCAGTCAGCATATGGCTTAACTTTCTTAGGTAGGAATTGAAATAATCCTCTCCTAATTGGTATTTCAAGTATTTATCTAGTCATAGATTCAAAGACAGCACTAATGGCAACAAAAGCAAGAGTACTTTATCTGCAAACCGTTCACTCGATTAAAATAGAACAAAGCCAACATCTCCTGTTAACCTAGAATGTGCATTTGATCCCCCTTTAAAAGGAAGACAGTTTCTCTAATCACTGCACAGAAAATTGAAAAAAGAAAACATCTTCCCTGGCTAAAGTAGCTTTCAAATACTTTTGTATTACAACTGTACGTTTTCTGTTGAACCCCCTAATCTTTGATATACATTCAAGGCTGATGAGTAAGATTTGTAGTGGTAAGGTATAGAACTAGTGCTAGCAAACTTGCCAGACTTGGACTGACTGTGTGAGAGACAATAAGCAGGTAACAGGGATGATGAGCGGGATTCAGGAACAATGGAAAATGAGTGCAAATTTGAGAAAGTTGAAGTACAGTGATCACTTGATAGGAATAGAATAGCTTGTGTTGTCATCCACTGTAATTTCTGTTCAAATGTACAGCTGCAAGGTAGCTTTATCAACTGCTTTGTCTTCTCTTACCCATTAATTTCTCTGCAGCTGAACCTCAAGTGACCTCTGTCAAGATTAATTCACAGTTGGATAATATTTCAGATTGGCCAAGCAATTCTTTTGGTATATGAACAAAATTTTTCCTTTCCCCCTCATCTTAGCTCTGCTTTATAGCAACTAAACTTCTGCTTTAAACTGAAGTGTATGTCTAGGCAGAAGTGGAAGATTGTTTGAGCAGTATATTTGAGGGAGCTTTTCAAAAAGGTCTATAAAAGCAGTAGAAATTTCCAGGGTTCACAAAAGAAAAAAAACAAACAAGCAAACAAAAAAACTACCCCCCAAAATCCCACATGCAAAAAAAAAAAAAATCAAAAAAAAAAATCCAAAAACCAACCAAACGAAAAAACACTTTTAGGGTCTGGTTTAATAACTGCTTTGCAAGAAGAGAAAGAATGAAAGGAACTGCAGACATTCTGGATGTCAGCCTGAGAAATTTTCCAGTGTTTTCTTTAATAACATGCAGACATGCTTTTATTGCTGGAATTTCAGTTAGGAATTTTTTCTGGACTGAAATTTCAAGCTATTTGGTGAGCAAGTGCTTGCTGAAAATCAGTTGTCAAGAAATAAATTCTCATATGCAAGACTGCATGAACCACTCTCATGTTGGGTATCAACCACTGGCTATATTACTTCAGTTTCTTGTTTTACAGTGTGTTAACTGTTCCTATTTCTACATGATCAGTGCTAGGTGACAATACATCTTTTCTTGCTTCTGGAAATGGTAATTCTAGACCAACATTTCCAGTAAGGACTGTATGCTACTAAGCTAGAAATCTTCATTATCTGATCTTTAATATACAAAGGAAGAAACATGTATTTTGTGAAAGAGTTAAACTTAAAGACTACTTAATGGTTATTTAAAAAAAATATTATAGTTTCAGATACAATGGTGAAAATCAAACTGAAGGGATCTGCAGGTTCAACTTCATTTGTCTACCTTAAAGCTCTTTTCTGTGTAAGTTACTCTTATTTTCTAAAATCTACCTGACCTTTTTCCAAGATGTAGAGGACTCTGTACTTGGAATGTGTCTTGTCTCTCTGTCACTACAAATATTTATTGTTGACTTACGCTATTTTGGGGTAGGGCCTAGAGAAACCTTCGTATATTGGGTTGAGGTTTTTGTTTTCTTAAATGCCAGGGCGGGAGCTAAGCTACTGTATTGTGTAAAAAGTAAGCAACATCACAACAAACTCTTGTCTTTCTAGTATTAGTTGAAAATATAAAGCCAGTACCCTTTAAATGCATTTTAATGTAATTTTGTCTTCTTAAGACAGCATAGTACATTTCCACAGCTCTCATGCCAAGTCAGGGCCATTGTGCTTCCTTTTCTGTTACCTCTCTTTGTTGGGCTACTTTTTTTTTTTTTAATAATTATGTAAAAATTTCAACATCTGACTGCCTGACTGCTCGTAATCCTGTCTCATGTATTCAGTTGCTGCTAATGAGAATGCTAATGACTAAAGTTAAAAGTAAAGCACATTGAACTTGACATGAACCTTAATATGTTTTCCACTTTATGTAAGGATTGTATTGTGAATTGTGTATTGTTTAATTGGTTGCTTGCTGATTAAAAGTACTGAAATTACTGCCATTGCTTTGTATACCTTTCGGATATCTCATACAAGTTTGGTACTTCACAAATTTGATGTAAAGTTTAAGCTTGAGAAGTCTTCTAGGGACACTTTTTTTTTGTGAAGGCAAAAATGCCTTGCTGGAGACATAAGACAACTGAAACGTGTTTATTGTCAAAGCCTAAAACCAACTTACTTTGTTTATTTGGGCTTTGGATAAAGCTAAGGTGGCAGATGAGATATTTCACTATAGTGCTAGATGCTACAGCCTTAGAGAAGTTCCAGTGTTCTTTGAGCTTGGTTTTACATTTATCTTTATTCTGCTTATTGCAAATTCTTTCATTGATTTAACTGGTAAGTTTGCTAAGTACTTGATAGAGATAAGATTGATCTTGACTGAAACAATTCTGCACTGAGCAAAAGCTTAATGCGTAAAGATGTGGTCAACTTGTATAAAATAACTCAAATACTTCTTGTTGTTCTGATAGTAGTTTCTAGTATGGTTTGCTTACCTCTGATACTTTATTCTTGTCCTCTACAAATGTTGATTCAGTAAATACAGGAAGTAATTCCAGTCAGAGTGTTCACTGCAGAAGAAGCCATGGTGATTTAAGAGAACTTTCTTTTCAGGGTGACTGACTGGATAATATCCCTGCCACTTGGTTTAGGAGACTTGTCCTTACTCCAGTGATGCTTTGGTCTTTATTCCTAGTGCTTTACGTAGGGAAGAAGGTGTGCTATAGCCGGTAGATCTTTGTTCAATTTTCCTCCACTCAGTAAAATAAAAAATATGCTTTTTCTTTTTAGGCATTCCTACTGGCTTCTGCTGTAGCGAACACTGTGCTAGGTAAGTTTTCTGTCACAAGTACTTTGTTTTCACAGCATCAATTCTCATAAACTATTGGTATTTAGGGAGTTAAAAAAGGGAGAAAATTATTTCGATTCCCTTAGGAGAATAAAGGGGTTTTTTTTAATGTTCTATGTTAGTATGGTATGTAGTTTGCTGTCTTCCACCTCACTTAAACTTGAGGAAATGCATGGTATGACCTGGCCTTGGTATGTATCATGGTATCTAATGCTGTTAGGCTTTTGGGGAATGCTTGGACCATTAAAGGTTGCTCCTCCTAAGATGTGAGATATAGAGTGCTAATATCCTTGTCTGTATATATCTGCCTTTTTAATTCTCTCTATCATGGGTACTGGAGTTTTCTTCTTCCTGAACTAACCAATAATTGTTCTGAGCAGAGTATTCATGTTATTTTGAAAGACTGATGATGAAATAGGATTTCTTAGCCAAATCTGTTTTAGGCCCAGTGCAGATATAATGCGAATCACTGTTGGGTATTGTTTGAGGTTTGGTCATAGCTTCTGGGTTAAGCAATTTAGCCTTCAATACTCGATTAGATTGATATGTCAGCTTCTATACCTGTTGCTGGAGAGCAGTGAAACTGAAAACTTGTCTGGACATTCTATTCAGTGGAATTTTGGTCACACGAGGTGAAGCACCTCCTTTAGAATAATCTCTTGTCGTAAGTTCAACCTCTATACTCTGCAGTTTTGCAGGTGCCCTGAAATAGAGTTCAGGTGAGCTGGCTTGGTTAGAATAAGGTAGGGTTGAAACAAAATGACGAAAATGAAAGGAGACAGTTGAAGGCAAACCTTTGGAGAATGATCTCTTCAAAGGACAGAAGAATTTGTGGGTTTTTTTCAGATAGCTGTGCTCATCAGTTCCTAAGCCATGTTTTGCAGACAGATGACACTCTGAGGTAAATAGTATGAGGTGGAAACAAGTGATAAGTAACTTCTGGTCCTGACTGGACGCAGGCACTTGTCTGAGCACATTGTGTGTCATAAATCTACTTTCATTGAAAAAAAATCACATCAATTTTATTCTACAAGGGGATTAATGATACCAGGCTTAAGTTTCGTGTGCTCTTTTCTTGTGTTCTCTCCATGGTGTGCTGTGATTATCCTGTTATTGTTTGTAGACTGTTACTTATAGGCTTCATCTGTATGAGAATCTTAACAAGTTTTTGTACTGACGAAAGCTCAGGAGTAGGTAAGGCTTTGTAGCTTTTTGAACTTTCAGTGGACTGTTAGGTACACTAAAAAATGCTTTCTGGACTTTGAAAAGAGAAGCTATTCTACGCCCAGAGACAATTACTAGTAACTTTTCTCCTAATAATTTTGATGGGGCCCAAGAATATAAACTTCTGTCTGCAGTGTATCTAAACATAACTTCCCACGCTATGTGGGATGAACTGTAACAGAGAGTCATTCACCAGACGAATGCAGTGTGGCATTTGCTGATAAGAAAACGCATTGCACTGATTACACCTTGTAGCTGATCTCCGATTACATGACATAAATGTGTGACCGTGTGCTCCTCAGTTAGTTACTATGTTTTATTTGCTTATCAGATGCTAATATGACAACTTTTCAGTGCAGCGATATGGCTGAATACTAACTTTAGAGATCAAACAATGGCTCTCTAGCTCAGGGTTTTGTTGAATGTTAGACCAAATTCAGGTGGTCTACTGGTACGGGCACTGAAGAAAAAATGCACGTATGGAAAAGTAATAATAAAAAAAATTACAGCTCTGTCCTAGCATTTCCCCCAGTGCACTATATAAGAATACATAAAATTTGCTTCCTGATGATGTGAAACTGCACAGCTGCTTAGCCATTTACCTATAAACAAGGAAGGAACTGTATCTGAAGACATTATAAATGCTTTTGGCATTTGAAGAGGAAGGATATCACCCCATCTGGTTTTGGTAGTCATTGACCTCTTGTACTGATTTCCAGAATGGCTGCTAATCTTCCTGAAATTACTTGGAATTTCTTTGCTAATGTTGATAGTGTAATTTTGGAGAGTTCTGCAGATAAACCCTAGTGTTTGAGAAGTGCCATTTGTATAAAAACTTCCATGAGTAAGACTGATTTTCTGCCTGCTTGAGGAATCCTTGGGAGCTTAATGTGAGATTTGTTGAAAAATGGCTTCTTAATCAAAATGAAGGTCCTGCTTCTTTAATGGAACGTTAGAAAAACTAGAAGCGTAAGGTTTTTATGCAATGGAAATTCCTTGTGTGAAGAATAGAAAAGTTTGTACCAAAACAAAATCCAGAGGGCACTGAGAGCTTTACTTAAAAGCGTACCATTTTTTCCTCATAAATGGGAGGGAAAACGGATCCTTGAAGGTAGGAATGAATGTCGTAGTCAGGATATTCTGTGTCCAGTAAAGATGGGACTGTTAATGTATGTATGCAAAATCTGAAGCGTACATGATATTAATAAAACTTCTCTTAAATCAGGACCAAAAAGACTGTGGTAATATATCTTAAAATTAAACAAAGTAGGATCAATTGTAAAGTTACTTTCCTGTCTTAGTGGCCCATTGTTATAATGGTTTATCTCAGTATCTTATGTACTACATCCCAGTTTATCTCTGGGCTGTAGTACATAATTCCCTGATGAAACTCATCATGTAATTATGCTAGCATCGATCCAAACACTGTGAACAAAGTTAGTGCTGGTCGGTCGAGGTGTTGTTCAGTCAATTATTAAAAGTCTGTAAGCTCAGTGGTTCCTGTGTTCAATCACTATTTATAAACTGGAATTAAACTTGCTGTAGGTAGTAAAGCTTGCCTATTGCCCTTTTCTCGTAGGCCTTGGAGGAGACTCTGTGACTCTCAAATCTCTTAATACCTCTCTGGGTGATACTGCTGTATTATATGTAGCATTGAGCGAAGACACCAACCTTTGGGCTTTTTCCTTTTTATTAATCTACCTTGCTTAATTTTTAAATAACTAAGCCCTTAAATCTAAGACTTTATTTGACCACAGACATGCACAAAACCACTACAGCTTTGTTTGGAGCAGTAAATTGTAGCAGATGCTCTGTGATAACCTGACTGTATTGTGGAAAGATTAATTAACCTGATTTGGGGGAGGGTTCTGTTCTGTCCTTACTGTGCAATTCCGCTGAAGGTACTCTACTAAGCTCCATTCGCTAGGAAGGAAGTATGGTAAGGAATATAAAAAAGAAATTGAGGAAAGGAGATCCTAATTAATGGAATGCTCAAAATTTGTTGGTATAACATTTGATTTTGCTTCAAATATCTCATGGTAAGCATTTTTGTTGAACTAAATGATTACCTCTTACAGCCAAACGAAGTGTACCTGCATACACTTAATCAGATTTCAATTACAGCATTGAGCTTGAAACATTTCCATATTTCAAGGACAAATTTGGGTTTAGAAATGGCACCTTTGTATTAAGTAGCTGTACTTACTCTTTTCAATTAAGTAAATAATGTATAAGCGCTGATGCTATGCATGGAAAATTTAAACTATTTTGACTTCCTTTCTTCAGCAGCCTATTTTGGTTTTAGTAGTTTCTGATCTTGTACTCTGAAATCTGAGCATCTAGTCATGCCAAAAACTCATTAACTTCATTAACAGGCCTTTAGTTATTATTAGATCTAAATACCAAGATCTAATCTTAAAAACAAAGAGGATGTGTGTTTTTCAATAAATTTAAAAAATAATTTTTTTAGTAGCACAGGAGAAAGATACTAAGTAGGATTCTCAAAAGCGTCCTTAAGACACCAGGCATTTAACCGCCCTTAAAGCCAGTTTGTGTGAGTCTGAGTAGACTCGCACAATATGAAACCTGTAATGGATAGATGCCTTCCCCCCTACCCTCTCCCCACAGCGCTCAAACACTTTTCCAGGAGATGAATCTACATTTTTAAAAGTGTAATGTTTTCAGTGTAAAATAATATATTTGCTGACATTAATTCTGTAACTTAGTTCTTACGCAAACAACATGAATAAATGTTCATAAGTACTGCATCTGCCGACTAACAAAACGTGCCAAAGGCAAGGCAGTATGATTTATGGAGTATATTTCTTTCATGCTCATGGGCGCACCCTTATTGATGGTTGTAAATATATTCCAACAGTTACACTGGTGATTTAAATGTCAGTTTAAAGTCTACTCTAAAAGAATGTTCTTAATCAGAAGTTGTGATCTGTCATAATCTAGACAGTATATGTCAGTGTTGTTTACTCTCCATTGGAAAAAACCTATGTGTTCTGATTTGATTGTCAATGGAGCTCTCTAAGTACCCATGCTGGGCAAAGGCCAAGTTAAGATACAGGCCCTCGACAGACATCAGATCTCCATTTATAAGACAGTTATCTATTACTGTGTAGTAAATTGGAAGTGATTGCTGTGTTACTGCTTATGAGACTTTGTGTGGAATTGGCCCCCATCAGTTCACAGCAAAGACTACTAATAGTCTTATTTGTCTGTTGTATCATCTGTGCAATGCACTGTTTCAGGAATCTGCTTAAATTAAGAATGTGCAACATGGATTAAAGACGTGTTGAGAGGTGGAGCTGACAATACTATTTGAAGGTTTTTTTTTTAATGACCTCACATCCTTAGTGCTTTCAATGTAAGTTTTTGTATGTCTTTAAAAAGCTTATGGAAAAAAAACAGTATAATTTGCCATAAGGAAATTTCTACTCTGTTTGCCAGCAAGGTAGTCATCAAGCAGGGTGCCACCTTGGTCACTAAACTTTACTGTCTACATGGGTTACTTGCTGGAGGGGTGGGAAAGAGGGTTTTTAGCACTATTGGCTGAGACCTCCAGCTACCGCTTCAAATGAAATCTTGAATTAGGAGGGACGTAAGGGTGGCCTTTGCTAAGCCCTTGATCCTGCTGCTGCCTCATGCTTTGTGGATGCTGTGTGTGGGTGTGGCAGTATAACCTAGAAAAATGTCCCTGTTCACTAGCTACGGTGCTGCCAGGCACTTTAACTGCTTTGTAGCTGGCAGGTTTATAGAGAAGTTGCTCTTGGTAATATAATGATAAAGCATGGAGGAGCTGTGCTACAACAAAGCTGACTTGGTTAGGTAAAATACTTGAAGATCTTGGCCACCGGTTTGAAACAAAACTGAGCATGTTTGAGTACTTTAAATAAGGCACTTACCAGCTATACAGTTGTCTTCATTGGAGCAGCAAGATAAAGTTCAGTTTGTTTAGATATTTGACCAGTTTCTCTTCCAAAGCTTTAATTTCTTGGACTGAATAAAAGACTACACTTTGTTCAGCAGAATTCTCCATTCATTGTTTAAATGTATGAACCAAAAAGTAGTTCTGAGGTGTATGTCAGGGACAGGCATTAAAGAATTAGAATAGGCTGCTGTAATGGAAAATGTTAGGCATCTTTAACCACAGATGTAGTTGTGCCTGCACAGGCACTGATATGCTGTAGTTTATTTTTCTATTTTAGGCAAAGATGCCCACCCAAAATGAGCAAGGTTCCTTTCTTTTTGCTGTACCAATTTGTCAAATTTAAGTTTAATTCAGTAGATCATCCTACTTTCAGCCTGATATGAAACATCTGTTGCAGTGCTGGGTGCATCAAGGCCGTTTTATTCAAGATGAAGTATATTAAGTTGAGGGTGAGCATGTGTATGTCTATGGGTCCCCAGATGTCCTTGTTGGGAATGGCTGTTGATGTATGGTTTTAAATGTTTTTCAGCAATAGATTCCTTCCACCCTGCTGCCAGCGTGGTGCTCCAAATTGTAGAAAAAGCAAAAATAATACTCTTTGTTTGGTAGGGTTTACTTTCACAACCTGTTAGTTTTAACAGGGAAGGGAAAACTACATCTGATTTGCCTCATGCGTAATGCAGATATGGCACGTTTTAAAAACAACTTATTTTAAAATATCTTTGTATATTAGAGGTGAACACAGTTTACTTCTAATTGTTTTTGTAAGCTAGGTACAGTCTTCAGAAACTGGAAAAATGCATACTGTAGACTTGTGCAAAGAGCTTGCATGCTTTCCCAAAACACGTTTTTCCTACATGACTTCCGAGTAGGACACTGTGGATTGGGTGGAGCTGCACAGTCTCAGTAGGACTGAGACACACTGTTAACTCAAGGGCAGTCTCTTAACAGCTTCATGAACTGCATGATAAAACATACATAGGAAAAAAAAAAGAAAGATACATTTTTGATGAAATTGCATGCAGTTTAGTAAAGGGTCCTCAGAATTAGTAATTTTTTGCAGGCTTGCTGGTGCATCATTGTGAATCTTGTTTGCTTGGAACAGTAATTATACAGACTCAGACTTTAGTTATTAGGTTACTTACATAGTGGTATAGTAAAAAATTCCAAATTTTAATCAACTTTTGTAGTTGGTATATTTTTGGAGACAGTGCTAGCAACTGCCAGTATTGTCTTCCCATCCCCCAGCTATTGAGTCTAGCTTGCTTGCAGCTGCAGTAGTAGGCATCTTTCTTTCAGGAAGTGACCTTGGCTTGTATTAATCAAGTTCAGAAAACACAGAAAAGCTTCTTGGTAACATGCTGACTTGATATAAAATTTTATAGTATCCATTTTCTTGTAAAATGACACCATCTTACAAAAAGGGAATTAATTTATGAGATCTTACTGTAAAAGAATTTCTCTAAAATGATACTGTATTCAGAGAAGGCAAAACAACAAAACCAAACCACTTTCTACTGAGAGGAATGTATTGAGAACTTTTTATAAAAGTAATTAAGTCTTAAATTGGTATTGGCAAAACTGCATCCTAATCTAGCTGAACTGTGAAAATACAGCATTATTTGATGGCATTTTCTGTGGTGTCTTTCTGTTTTGAACTACAGTAGGAGAGCTTGGTAGTAGGGCATGAACTCAGCTAAGATTTTATGAGATCTTCAACTTTCTGACTTTGTTTTAATCACTTCCTGAATCTTTTGTCAGCAGGTCTCAAGGCATTAAACGTAACCTCATAGTAGCTGCCTTAAGCTGCCACTGTGCCTATTTGCATAGCTTAAGGAAGGAATCTACCTATGTTGGTTCAAGAAATCACTGTTTTGACTTTACCCACGAGCTGGAAATTAGTTTTCTTTGGCTGCTCTGAAGTGGAGTGGCTGACTATTCCTGAAGCAGGTTTTAAGAGGTTTTGTATTATTATCTTATTGCCTAAAACTATTTTGTGAATTGAGTCACACAGGTATGATTTGCAAAAGTATGACTTACATAAATTTGATTGGCAATGTTTTCAGCTGGCATAGCTATTTTGTAAGAGTCTTTATCCTTTTTCTGGACCTGTGTAGAGGTTTGAGACCAGAGAATCTGTCACCATTACGAAGTGCACTGAAAGCCTTTAACATTCCGGGTAATGTAATTTACTGATTTTGAAACTGCATGTTGATGGAAAATTAGTAATAGCTGCCAACTGACTAATGTTTTCCCCCCTTAAGTTGTCATTTACCTTATCTTGAACAATCTGTCTTGGCTTTGGGGTTTGGAAAACAGTTGTATTTTCACCAGCATCCTTACCATATACCTTTTCTATATGTCATTGGCGTATTTACTCACTTTACCTCTTCGCAATATTATTCAGATTCTTGTCATCCTTTCTGCACTGTGTTGGAGATCAGACTGTGCCAACATACATACCTCCAAATGTTTCCCAATTTGACTGTCTCCTGCTTTGGAATGCTTAGTTCCATGTATTTTTCTCTGCAAATGTATGCAATGACTTGCCATTCTACTTGGTATCAAATCAGAGCTGCTAAAATCTTTAAGTAAGCCTACTGCTCTCTGCTGTGTTGAATTGTACTCTTAGGTTATGAAGCTAAAGAGTTTGCCTGAACTACACGCTTTACATACTTCCCTTCATGCTGTCTTGTATTATAAGTGTCCGTTGCTGCACTGAACTGAGAACTCTATCCACATCTCCACAAGAGCTTTAGTCCTCTTTCCTTGCAAGACCAATAAAGGGGTGATAAATCTGTTGCTCTCTTTGCTTTAGTTGGACATTGACTTTTTTCAAGTTCAAATGCCAAAACATAATCATAGATCGTGTAGTTCAGATTTGCTGTCATCAACATTTTCTCCAATCTCCCAGAGAAAATCTGCTGTGTGGCAACACAGATTTTGGTGTACCCCACCGTGGACTGATTCACCTGGGTCTGTAGTTCCTGAGGTGAAAACTGCTTTGTTAGCAATGATACAGTGGAACAAGAAGCCTGTTCTGTCTTTGTGCTCTAGTTCTGTAATAACATGAGTGAAGATGCATCTTTTCTTTTTCAGTGCTAGACCAAGACAATCTATTACAAATCTCGTGTCCAGAGCATTTTTTTGTTGTTTTTTGTTTTCCTTTGCTTTTGCTTGTTTTCCTTTGCAAGACTCTGAAAATCTGAGGATTTTTGTAGCCAAGAGCTGTGAATTCAATGTCCATCCTTCATGGAGTAGATGATGTCCTGTTTTGTAGTCAACATCTAGAAGCAGGCTATTATTACTGGTACTGTGAGGACTGGACAGCAGTACTTCTTGGGCTGCCCAGCCTTACGCCACAGCAAGGTGGATTCCACGAGCAAAGTAAATTACTGCAGCTCTGGTCTGCGCATTCAGAATCTTTTCTGACAGTTTTGTTTTGGTGCTGTCCCTCCCCTTTCTCAAGGTCGTTCTGTTTGCCAGCACAAACAGCCAGCTCATAGCTGTAACACCTCCGGGGTTAAGTGATGCTTTGATAATGCCTAGTATCGGTTCTAGCCCTTTGCTTACTGCCATGGTTTTCAGCTAAAGCGGGGGAAAGGGGCCCTACTTTTGCAGGTCTCAATTTCTGACTCGCTGCCATACGGCTTCCGACGACTCCCCTTTCCTTTTATTTCCATGCTGAAAGCAAAGCTCAGTCCCGAGGAAGCTGCTGGGCGTTCTGCTGCTCGTTCGAAGGGAGGGGAAAGGGAGGAGAGCGGCCCTTTCCCCTTACTGTCCTCTCCCCGGCGGGGGCGGGCCGGGCCGCAAGGAGTTAAGGGCCGCTGCCGCCCGCGGTTCTGTCTGGAGCCGCCGCACGCTCATTGGTTGCAAAAAGGTGAAATTGAAACCACGGTAAACTTTTGACCCTGTGGCAGTTCTTGTGGAACGCCTTCCCCTTGCCAAGAGCAGAGGACTTCTTTTCCATTCCCCCCCCCTTTTCCTGTATTTTTTCTCTGTGACGTGCTGTGTTGCATGCAGCCTCCCTGAGGGAGGGGGAGGACGAGAACAAGCGCGTAGTTTGCTTGTGTGCCGCTAACGGCAGAGCTGGGATTTGCTTTAACGAATGGTTAGTACCAGCTATCTTCTAAGAGTCCCGTCGCTGAGCTAGTAGGAGTCCATTTTTCCAGTTTCCAACATGTCTCTGTATGGTTGAAGAAGAAACAACCCAACTAAAAGCAACCTGCAAATTGATGCTTACAATCGGGGCTAATTAGAAAGGGGGGAAGGGAGGGTGAGTCACCTGGTACGCTGGTTTCAGCGAGCTCAGTTGCTGTAATAAACGTGGTTGAGTTTTGTAAAAGATTGAAGTTACGTCTCCTTACTGAAATCCGGCGAAGAAATGTGTCTCAGTATTACTGCCTAGTTCGTACATCCGTGAATTAAATACATATTTACCTAACTACTTTTCTAGTCTGCATCTTCCTTAAACAAGAAAACCCCCAGCACCTCAGTCTGAGAGACAAGTAGTGTCAGCTGAGCTTCGCTTCCAAATTGCAAAGTGTCAGGGGCCCAGAGTAGCCAATGTTAGGAATTTTTATTTAGGGTGTGTGACTCCAGCAAATTCTGGACCTAATTAACATGTGTGTCATTTTCATACTATGCAGATTTTATCACAAACCCGAAATACTGGTGGCCGAGAAAATTCATTTTCCCTGTGTAGCTTTGCCAAATCAGGCAAATTATAGCAGCATTGCGTTTTCGATGAAGTATGAATACGACATTTAGTTATTTCACATTTCTTTCCCCGTTAAATGTGTGTGTGTCCACTGACAAAAGAATCACTGGCTTGCTTACTTTACTGCATCAGCTTCCATTTCCTCCCTCACTAGCTCGTAGGCACAGGTATCTGCCGCCTGTTCTTGCTGGAACATTAAATTTACTGAACGTTAAGTTAGTCGAGGAGTCACTCAGCACCTTACCTAGAGATAACATTCAAAACTCTTCCTCAACAAAGAAGCCTGATGCCTGACTACTTCAGTTTGTTATTTTCACATCTCTCCCGTCTTGTTCTTGCAAATTGTTTAATCGGATTTATACAGTGTGCTCATTTTCCTAAGAGATTAAGCAGGGGAAGGACCCACGACTGCTGTGATTTGGACTCTTTAAAAATTCAGTTCTGAAGTTGACTATGTCCATTCTGGTAGCAAGTATGTATTAGAGGATTCTATGTAACTAGAGGAGAGATTTTTAGACATGCTTCAATTCGTTTCAGTGTCATGATGTTTGTGTAACAATATCCTACTTTGGAAGTTAAGATTTGAAAACAGTAAACTTTTGACCCTGGGTAGATGTTGCCTTGCATAATGTATTATATTCACCTGGTAAAGTAAAAATCACATTTTACTGGGCTCTAGTTTGTGGAAAACATGGTGTGTATTGGTTGGCAATGCCTGACAGCTGATATTTATCAAAGCTAACATGAACTTTACTCATTCTTAAGTTTTTAAGCAGCTTTTAAATCTCTGCATGTGTAAAAAGGTTCACATGAACTTATTCTTGCATTTTTAAGCAGCTTTCAGAGCTTAACATGTGTACGCATGTTCAGCATGTCTCGTATCTTTGAACGTTTTGTTCTAGAGATGTTAACTCTTACTAAGATTAGAATACACCCGTAATGATTTTTCATTTATTAAATTTAGTCACAATATAAGCATTTTATAAACTAGCACTATAATGTAAAAAAGTAAGACTAATGTTTAAAGATTAAAAATACTTTTTACCTATTAAATGTTTTAGTGGACTTCAGACCTGACTTTCAGTACGTGTGATTATACTAAATGTATGATACGCTCTTGGAAGCATATGTTTTCTCGAAATTGTAAAATTAAATATTGTAAAAATGCAGTTCCTTTGTAGAATAAGTGCTAAAGCTTTTCTTTAGGTGCATGGAAACACATGTCAGAGAGGTGATAAATTTTCTTTCCAGGGATGACCAATCTTTCTGGGAGCCATTTTGTTATCATGGTTAAACAGTTCATGTTCATGTTCATTGGCCAAATAATAAAACTTGTCCTCCTTGCTTTAGATGTCATAAAGAACTATGCAATTGTTTTGGATGTTAAAAATTCTGCATGTAATTATTTTTGTCTAATAATCCTCTTGAAGAGAAGAATGTCTGGAAGACATTATTATTTTTATGTTTTTCAGATTTTCTGTCAGTCTTCATAGCTTGCTGGTCTATTCTTAGACTTAGAGTTTCCTGCTACTTCAGTAACTCGGTGTTGAGCTGAACAGATCACAAATGTTGGCTGCCAAGTAACTTAAAACTAAAATGGATGAATATGATAGTGATCATCATAATTTTAATTGCTGATAAATGGGGAAAGATACATTTTTTTTCTCCTTACTAATATGCTTAATAAAAACATCATAGTAACATTTACTAACAGTCATACTAAACCTTTCAACATGGAAGGCACTTCAGGTGACATAAGGAATAATTTTCTTTTTTCTTTATTTATATTAGGAAATTATTTTCTTACTTCTTTAACTAATATCCGAATTGCCAAAGATGAAAGATGAATTAGTGTCTGAAGCCAGTCTGGAATTCAGAGTTTGCTGGACCAGTTTGTTAAAAATTCAGGGTTCAAGAATTCAAGGATTTCTTTGCTCCTCTTAGGAACCAGCAGGGTTTTAAACCTTAGTTAATCTCAAACATTCCTAAGAGGCAGAATGGATTCAATGCATTTTCTGTGTTATTTTGGATTGATAGAGGTGTAGGCCAACATGAAGAAATTTTCAGAGTTATGGCTTTGTTCTCTCTAACCAGTGCCCAGTTTATGCCTTTGTCCACTGTCTCCCTAGATGGCTTCCTGTTTCTGATGTCCTCCTTAAAAACATCTTTTTATAATCAGCTGTAGTTCAGTGCAAGGTGCAGTCTTCTCTTTTTTTTAGTCCTGTACTTCTTGTTTCAATTAATTTTCAGCTCTTCCCATGTAAACAAGCTTTCTCCTTTTTAAATGCTAACCTTTCCCCTGTGGCATCCCCTTTAACTTTCTCATAGAGCCATGTAGGTATTTTTTTGATGTTTTTGTTCTCTGCTCCAAAAGGTATGTAGGTGGAACAGCTATTGTCCAGAATTCACTTGAGAGGCACCATCACTCCTCTCTCTCTCTCTGTTGTTATTATGATACAGTCATAAGAGGGCACCTGTAATCACTTTTCTGTCTTGAGGACTGGGGATGTGTGGTGATGTCCTCACATATGTCTAGAGATGTGTAGATTAATATTCCACACTGCTTCTAAGCTGCATGTAGTTTTGTTAAACGTAACTAACCTCATAGGACAATTATACCATCTTTCACAATTTCTTTGATTTGTGTGCAAAGCAGTAACTGATTAATTTGCTGCCTTCTTTTTCCTTCTTCTTTCCCTATTAAAACTGTTTGACAAGATACCTGGTTTTAATAGTTTAAACTGGAGCTACAAATGATGTGATGTAATGAAGAAATAAATACAGAATTGTAATGTGGTAGAAACTTCAGAATATATGTCTCATGCAGTGTATATGTCTGTTTAATGAGGGAAGGTCTGCTTATGTTTTCTTTTCCTGTTCTGTGTTTGTTTCATGACTGCTGCCTGATTCATCAAAAAATTGAATTCAGCAGAGAGATCCAGCAAGAAACATAATTTCGTTATGCCTTCCTAACTGCATTTTACAAAATTATTCACATCTTCGTGTTACAAACAAAAAAGGCTTGCAGGCCTTCCTCCCCCACGCCCTCCAGTATAGCTGTATAAGGCTCCTATTGTCTCTGTTCATATTGAAATGTCACAGATGTGTTCACTCTTCTGGGTTCTTTTCTCACATGAAACTCTAATGACCGTTCCTCCTTTGATTCCTTTCTCAGGCAAATTGGCATGGGCTATACAAAACGAAATTTAGGTCACAAATAATGTTTAGATTATTCTACTTGAGTGACTGGAAGATTTAGCTGCCAGTATTTGTATATACTGGAAATCTATGGCAAAATATTGCAGAAGATGTTCGACTTCAAAACATCACCAAAGGAGTGTGCAGTTTTAGTGTGAAATGTAAGTGTACAATTAAATTTTAAAGCTATATTTATGCTATCCTGAAGATTAAAGGCAGGTGTGTTTCACCTGTGCTGTTAAAACAACTAGGAGTATTAGGAATGACTAATTTTAAATAAATACTTTTTATTTTATGTATTTTAATTTCAATATGAGCACAGATATTTTTGCTGTGATCTGAGATTAGCAACCTTCAATACCATATTTCCTGTCTGTCAGAAGAGTGAATTTAGATTTTAGATCTTGTCATAGATGTAGATTTCCTTGAAGTACAGGGAACACCACATGTGTTTCATCTCTTGATTCCATATATTGAGATGTCATGGTAGACAACTTATATTTGCTCGGGAACCATATTAGTTGCACTGATATGCAAATGGTTTTGTTGAGCAAGTAGTAGCAGTGGTCTCCCATTCATTAAAAATTATTTTGCTATAAGCAAACATTTATTTTTTTTCATGGTCTTGAGATAGGTTATTTATGTATAGAAAATGCAGCATTTACAGAAACAGGAAACTGTTCTTTATTTCGTCCTGCGTGTCTTGTACTAACACCCTTTTATGTTTGGCTACTTTATTTCCCAGCACTCAAAAGGTAAAAAACTGTTGATGCGGCATAATTTCTAGTTGTTTTATAGAATGCTGAGATTAAATTAAACATTTAGCTAAATTATTTAAGGTGCTTCTCGTTATTGTTTGTTGTGTTGAATTCTATTCCTTCAAACACATGTGCCCTTGAAAGTATTGTGTGTTTCAGCTGGCCTCAAATTCCTGACTGCACAGCTCCCAGTTTCTGGCACTTTTTTTTCAGAGGGTGATCAGTGGTTCTGTTCAGTACTAGAGGTTTGGTAGTGTGAAATGCTATGTTTTTTGGAGCTGCCTTTCAGTATTTAGGAAGAGGGACTGCACTTATTGTGAGCGTGTTGTTACAGAATATGATAGTGGTGTTCTATTGTTTCCTACTAGTTATGTAGTTGGAAGTCCCACTGTAGTAACCCAGACATCACATCCTGTTTCTTTCTGGTATTTGAGCCAAAGATTTTTCTGTTTCCATATATGTATATATTCAGTAAACATTAAGTGTTTGTTTTTTTTTTAAGTAACTGTTTACCACCTCATTTTGGATACCAGTCTTTAAGGACTTACGTTAAAAACATTCTAAAATATATTCTACAACAACTCAGCTGAAGCCATCAGCTATAGTGAAAGCCCAAATTACCTCTTCCAGCAGAGTGTCTTGAAAATTAGTCAAGATTGAAGATCCCCCTTCAATATTTTCTTGGCTGGCTGTGTTTGAGCATACCAATTCTCACTGCCAGGATCATGCAAATAGGTGGCGTGACTGCATTGTGCCCAATTGCCTTTTCCTTACAAAAGCTATATCCTGAACAAACTCATCTGGCCAGATAAGCTACTACCTGTTTACAGCTGGATTCTGAGGACAGTGGTTGTTCTGAGGCTAATAATGCGGCTCACGTATCTTTGAAGCTGTGATGAGGTGCGGTGACCACTTCACCACAGTGCTTTGTTTGGAAGCTGACAAGTGACCAATTCTTACAAGCGTTTGCCAGTGTGTGGTGAAGGCATAAGGATAAAAAATAGTCCTTTTTATAACTGTGTGTTCACAAGGGCCCTGCTTTTCTCTGTCATACTTTTTGTTTGCTGTTAGCATGGTCCTTTATCTGTTGCTCTGACTGGCAAACCCGAATGCCTAGGAAACAAATTAACAGGTAATGACATTCCAGAAATAGATCGCACACATTATTTATCAGAGGAACAGGACACAAACTCCAAGCATCTTCCATCTCTTAACAAAAAGTGTCCTGTCATATTAGTACGTGCAAAGTGGAAAAGGCTCAAGTTGATTGTCATGTCTGAGAAATAGCCCAGGAGTGCATGGTGTTTACTAAACATAAACACTGCAGGGGAATTGGTAAATGAAACTTGACGAGGTCTGAAAAACCAGTATCCCTAAGATGGAATGTATAATACAGAATGAATGTGTGCAAAATTAAGAATATTTAATATGTTGCAACAAGGTGTGCATTATAGATGGCACCTTTTTTTATCTATTTTTTTTTTTACCTGAAAGTCATGATTCAGTGACGTCTCAGTAATTTATTATCTAGTAAATCACCTTTTTGTCTGTGAGGGAATGTAGGAGGGAGAAAAAGTTGAGAATGATCAAATGCCTGTGTTTTGGAATAGTATTTTACTAGTTACTGTACTGATGGGGAAAGTGCTAGAATAACACAGTGGTATATTAATACAAGTAATATAATTTCCAGTGTGCTTCATAATATAAGTGTAGGTGCTTTCATCTTAAATGGTAATGAAAGACTTTTTAGTATGAACTATTTATAGTATATGAAAACCTCTTTATTTACTCAGTGTACGTGAGTCTCTGTTTCAGTCGTTTGTTATGTTGCACTTTCAGATTCACAAATCTGTAGTAAAGGTTCAGTGGCATTTTTTATCTGCTGCATTTGCCCCTCCCTTAGAGGTTTAAAAATATGTGGGTCTTATGCACTGTAATTTAAAGTGTATTGTATCTGGGTTCATTTTTAAAAAGGCACATTAGTTATCTCTGAAACATTTAAAGAAGATTGCAAATGCTACCCTTATGTCTTCTTTTAAAAAGTGACTGTTGTGTTTACCATATCTGGCACATTATATGTAGGTGTATTTGTAACCTGAACACAGTGTAGTGTGTTCTGTCTTTAGGTTACTGTCATATTGTTGTCTGTGGCACAGGTGACAATATGACTTGTCACTTAGCCATCTCATCCAGACTGTAATGTAATGATCTTTCTTTATGTGTTTTAAAAATTCCATCAAAAAACGTACCATATGTGAACTTAGATCTGGTAGCCAAGGCTGTGTTGGATGCTAAGTTTCTACATGGTGTGAATTGATTATCTTTGTAGCTCATCCTGAGAGTGGGTAAATCAGTCAAAGGTCAGTATATTGAGCTCATTGAGATCAAAACATGCTGAATGATGTTTTTGTTTGAGCACTCTTGGGTTTTGGTTGAGCAGGCTTTAGATAGGAAATTGTATACTCACGTGTTGAAGGTTGTACTGATGTGGTGAGATCTGATGGGGAAGCTGACTGCACAGCCCCAAATGCCAAGCGCTTAGTGCATGGCTTTGCTTTGATATAAGCACTCTAATAACATAAACTAATTCATGTGAGGCAGAACAGACCACGGTGTTAAAATAAAATGTTTGTTTTTTTTAATTTCAGATGTTAAGCAGTTGGCTAATACCTCTGTATTTAGAAGAGGAGCATGTGGGTTTAGAGTAAGGGCAACAGAGTTGAATGGTCAACTGTGCAAGGTGTAGCAGAGAAGACAGTTACTTGCAGTTACATATTATATATTATTTTTGTTTTCCAGGATGTGACTTAAAATGACTTCTGATTCTGAAGGTCTTCTGAAAAATATGCAGTGCTTGAATGTTTGCTGAGGACTAGTAAGTGACTGATCTCATACTTGGACTATATATACCTGAACATTTTTAAAGCTACAGTTTAGTATGTGAGAAGCATGTACTTAAAAAAAGGAAAAGGATGGGAGGGAAGAAAGAAGAACAAAACCCAACTCAAACCAAAAACCTTACTGCACCACTGCCAGAAAGTGAAATTGCTGCTTACATTCTTGTGGATTCCTGTCTATGTAAGTGGAAGCATAAGTTGTTTCTGTGGTCAGTCTTACAGCAAAATAATCTTTGCATAATATCAATAATATTTTGAATCAGAAGCTTCACAGCAAACCTTTGATACTCTTTTATGTGTATTGAGGGAGATAAAAGGTTGAAATAACAAATTTCCCCTAAGTATACAGAGTTACAGAATGGAATATCCACTAGTTTTATTTATTATCAAAATTTAAATGTTGCAGTCTGCATCTTGCAAGAATGTGTGACTTGTGTCTTGGCTTTTAGGAGAGGGGGTTATAGTTAACATTTTAACATTATATACAATTTCAAAAATTCCAGGGCATCCTCATGATTCATTGTAATGAACTTGTTTGATTTAATTCTTTGTAACTGGCTTATTCTGAGTAATGCTAAGTTCTGCTTACTCAATTTTTCAAATAAGAAATCAGCTCAGACAGAAGAGCTTCCAAGGATGCAAGATGCCACGAGGACACATACTTAATATAGGAAAAACTTGGTGGTTGCATGCGACCAACAAAGTATTAAAAATGTTTTCATGCAAAAAACATGATTTAAGAAAATACTTTGGATTTGTTTTGTGTTGTATAGTTGTGCGTTTTGGAGGGTAGTCAAGAGTTACAACAAAACAGATATAAAAACTAAATCTGAAGCATGTAATTGTTTGTATTTTTGGGCCCCTGCTAGGACAAAACCTTCTTACTTTTGCCATGTCCTGCTTGGTGAATAGGTCTTTCATCTACCACCTGCTGAGAACAGGGGCACAAGGGAATCACACTTGAGCTGGAGAAGGAAACGAGTGCATTGAAAGACAAGCTAGCAGAAAGCAATCTAAGGGATATTAAGTCAGTAACTTTCCAGATTCTGTGGGGGTGAGTTGAGTAAGACCAGGGAAGAAATAGTTGAATCAAACTGAAAACTTTCTGCTTACTGTGCTTAGTAATTTCAGCGTCGTTTTGGCTTGAATGCTCTGTAGGAAATGGCCTAAGGACCTTTCCCCGTTGCAAACATACCATATTGTTGGCATGTGCATCATTTTCTTGTTACTCCAGGGCAGAATTTTAGAAGACAATGGACTTTACCCTGTCAAAATAGTGAAACCCTGGCAGGTTGGACCCTGCTACTCATAAACTCTCATGATTTCTTTAAAATTCAATGGTTTTGTTTGAAAGGCTGTACATATGTTGTTGCAATGGATGGATTACTAATTACTGGAACGTATTTTATCTGCCATGTGCAAAATCCAGTACCTTTTTAGCAACTCATTTATGCTTTTGACTGAGAAGTGAATAGACCTGACATATGAAAAGTGTATGGTACATTCCATAGGGTGCAGGCATGAGCACCTTAATAACGACTAGTATTTTTTCAGCGCAGTTACTGCTGAGCAAGAAGATCTTTGTTATTTTTTGTTTTCTTGAATTGAGAAGAATGTTGGAAAATTTAAGTTTATACCTGAAAAGATGTTAAAAATAATCATGAAAGTTTGGAACTTTTGCTCCAAATATTGTTGCCTTCAATTCTGCTCCACTGGTGAGGTTTGGAGCATCATGGTATAGTGGTTTGTTATTGCTACAATCAATGGCATTAAACAGTGCCTTGCTTTGAAGACTTTGTGTTGGATGATTTATACTGATGTAAAATTTAACAGAATTTCTTGCATTTGCCCAGTTTTATGTCGTAACTGAGCTATTTAGTGAAATTAAGCTACCTTTTAGATTTATTTTGATCATGCAAATAACAGAATTTCACTCTAATTATTTTCTTTAAAAAGTGCTTCATTTAGGTAGGTAATATTGTGTGGTATAACTAGCAGAAGAAGCCTTTCTAGCCACCGTTACTGGCTCATAAGCCAGAAATAACGTTGTTGCCTCAGCTCAGAAAGTAAGTTTACAAAGATGCATGTGTTAATTTGTTTTACTTTTAGTAGTAAAAATGCATAAAAGTTTCAAATTTAGAAACCTGTGTTTCAGAGCTGTCTTTTGAAATAATTCACTGCAGGAAAACTCCCCAAAACCCCGAAAGTAGCCTTCCTTTTGGAAAAACTTCTTAGCCCATTAGAAATTACTGTTTCATATTCAATGAGCAAATGTAACACCTGGTACTTTTAAAACTGGCCATTTCTTTCATTATTAACTCCGAGTAGTAGCTTCTTTTGCAAATACTATAGCTGGGAAATTTGTTTGACTGTTAACAATTTGTACTGTAAATCCATCTGTATTAGGAAGCAGCTTCTGTTGTTTCCTTAGCTGAACAGTTACGGAGTTGTTCTAGGCGTGGCCTGCCTGCACAGCTTGTAATGATATTCTTAGCAAAAGGAAAATACATGTGGAGCAACTCTGCAGCTTCAGGCCTGAATAAACTTCCACCGGCTGCTTGGGTGTAAGAGTAGGGAGACAGCCTATGCAAATTACTGATTTTTTCTTCTTATCCAAGCTCCTATATTTATCACGTTTCTGAGACAAAATGTAGTAATTTTTGGTTTTCTATTGAATTACGTTGTGAGTTATCTGTCTCTCAGTACAAGTAGATGTTAAACCAAAAATGACATTTCTAAATCATTTAATACTACCATGTAACCTCCAAAATTATGTTATAGTGAAATGTCTGTCTCAGCTCAAATTTTCAACTGCTTAATGTGTTTCAAATGCTTCCTTCTCTTAAACAGAATCTACTCTTGGCTTCAGACATACTTGCTTTGTCCACACCCTTCCTGAGCAAGCCTTGAGATTTACATTTTAAGCTCTTCCTTTCTCTTTCCACATTAGCTCTTAAACCTTCAGGTCTGTCTATACCCAGCCTGTAAATGTAGTTACAGGGAGGAAAGCAGCACATCCTGGAAGTGTGTGCAGGTGTCACCTTCAGCATGACTGATTATGCAGCCTCAGCTGGTAGGTCTGTAGACATAAGACCTTGAGTCATATGTAATGAATGCTGAGTATCAGCTTCAGATAATCAACTGCTTTTTGCATGATCATAAGCTGTTTTTATAATCTCTTTTTTCCAACTGCTTACTTGTTCCAATGAGTGAAGCTAATTGAAGGAAATGTGATCCCTGCAGTTGTCCAGTTCTGTACTGTCATCTAGTGGCCAAACAGTGTATTTTTCTTGAACTTTACGTGAAGTAAGCCACTATGTATGTATTTGGGAGTTTTTTGTCCTGGAGGAATATAGGAATGGATAAATGTCTTCAGACTTGCTCTTCCGTCTCTCAGTTGGGTTTGTTTTATTCATCCTGTTTCTTCTTCAAATATTTATATGTAAGACCAAGTTCTTATCTGTACAGTTCACGCCCGTAGTATAGAGTTAGGCATCTTTTGTAATTGTTTATTTCAAATGGAAGATTATGTTTGATTGTTGCGTTTAATTCTGTTGTCATTTTAAAAACATGTTATCCTTCCTTTTGTAATGTGTATTGATTGGCATGAGGACTAGTTATGATACGATTTTATGTTAAGCATTGTAGTATTTTCTTAGCTGCAAAGAGAATTTGTACTTCAAAAAGACGCCGTTTTATTTCTGGGTTTTTTACACATAGTAGAGTAGTTCAGTCCTCTGTCCTGTCTAGCTTTCAAAACTTTGCACTGCTGTAAGAAGAATGTTCTTTTAAATTCTCCACCTGTAAAATTAAAAACCTCCATGCTGCTTCATGCAAATTTGTTCTTGTGTGCCTTTGTCCTTTCTGTTTAGATTCTGAAAAACCTAAAGCAGATTTTCTTTCCCCACCCCCACAAAGGAAAAAAAATTCAGTCAGTCAAGGTTAGTAACCTCAAAAGTAATACACACACTTCTTTTTTTTTTTTTTTTCTTCCCCCCTTGGATATCTTGTCCTGGAAGTGGTTAGTTGATTGCGTGCCCTTTCTGAGGGGCTGGTTGTCTTTGCTGCAAGAATACACTGCTGACTTGTGTTTAACTAACTTCTTGTTCGACAGGGTGCTCATATTTTGTTCTGCAGAGCTGCTTGAGCCAGTTGGCCACCAGCCTCTGATACCTTAACATAAACTTCATTTAGTTCTATCAGGTCCTTGTCCTTGTGATGTGTGATCACTGACTCCTAGGAATTTGATCATCCTGGGCCAGTTTCTTTTAACAAGTGTCATAAGGCTAGTTTTTGCTTCTGGAGACAAAGAACTTTTTCTGTAAAAGATTTCTTAGTGCCTGGGTTGTGTTATGCAAAAAGGTTCTCTCTAACTGACAAATCTAGCTCTATTAACTAAATATTTAGCACCATTTATTGCCACTGCTGTTTGGGGTAAAGAACTGCAGTCTGAACTAGAATGCAGTAAATTAAATTTACACTTAATTTGGAAATTTCTGTAAAAAGGATAAAATAATGCTAAATTTCTAACTGCCCAGATCTGTTTTGTCTCACTGTAGTACGAAAGACCAAAAACAATTTTTTAAATTGTTTTATAGTTCTAGTTATGTTCTAAAATAGTCCAACTAGATACATAGCATGGATCCATTAAGTTTTTCCCTCCCTCAGCATGTTGTTGATCCTAGCGTAGCAGGACCTGACACTGCCTTTCTTCTCTCCTCTGTGTCTGTGCTCCTTTTTTCTCTTGGGAGTGAGGGGAGATGAGTGTCACATAGATCTAATCTGCCAGGTTTGTTTAACGTAACTAGACTTCAACAAAATCACCTGGTATTTTATTGGGTTATGGCCCAGTCTTTGCTGCGGAAGCAATGGAAATGAAAGACAGTTGAAGTCTTTGCTTGCCTTGGCCTTAAAGTTTTAGAAAACAGTGTTGATTTTAGGAGGTTTAGCAAGAGATGTGAAAACTATAGTAACCTGTAAGGATGGTAATAGTTATCTGTTGGCTTTATGCAGAGATGCGTATGAAACTCCTATAAGCTCCCTGATATATTCCTAAGGGTGAAAATTATTTGCTTCTGCAACTGTGTTTTGGTATAACATTAATTTATTGCTTTTTTTTTCAGGTTATCTAAGTATATGTTTAAATACTGAGAATCTTTTTTTTTTTTTTAGACTAACTGGAGCTATACAGTGGTCCCAGTTCAATGGTGCAAATTTTAAATATCTCTGAAAAAAATTAAATGCGTTTTTAACCTTTACTTTTGCTTACAGTGATAGAAAGCTTTAATAACCTGTGTTTTGGCTAAATACAGGGTAGATTTTAAAGAAAGGTAAGCAAACATTATTTCTTAGTAGGCAAAAAGTTTATGGATTTGCGTTAAGAAAATTCACTTGTAAATCTGCTCAAAATAAATTATTTATCTGGATAAGTTCTCTGTGTTTTGAATTAGTATTTTGGGTGTTCTATTCACAATCATTATTTCATTGCTTTTAGTTGCTGATGCATGGTCAAGATGAGTGGATTAGGAGAAAACTCCTTAGATAGTTTGACTAATGAGTCAAGGAAGCGCAAGCCATTGCCCTGTGATACACCAGGTGCAAGGTAGGTTTATATAGAACTTTTCTGGTTTTTAATGAGTTTTTAAAAATACTTTTCAAATTTAGAGTAAGTTCTAACTAAAGAATTTGTTTAGTTGAAAAACTCTCTAGGCCGGCTTCTGTTGTAAAGATTGGTAACTTTACTATTAGGTGTAGATTTTATACTTAGACTCCTGTGGAAATTTTAATACAGTGGACATATCATAAAATGGATTGAGTTGGAATGGACCTTAAAGATCATCTAGTTCCAGTTCCCCTGTCAAGGGCAGGAATACCTTCCATTGGATAAGGAATCCCTTGCAAAGTTATAGTTGCAAGGCAAAAGAAGAAAAAACACTTGCTTCAGAGGAATTTTAAAGGCATCATCTTGTATCTGGTAATTGATTTGACAGGCCTCATTTCAGGTGGTTACATTTAGCAAAGAGTACTGCAAGAGGTTGAGCTTTTTGCTGGTTTGGTTGTGCTTCCATTTCTTTCAAGTTCGTCTTAAATTTTAGCAATCTATGATATCTTCCTTCCCCTCAACCAACTCTGTCAGATACTGTTGTCTGAGGGACTTGGTTTTCTGTTCCCCACAGGCTTCATTGCTCTCCACCACGTGCAGTCTCTTTTATCCTTTCATGCTCTTCTTCCCATAGAGTATTAATTTAAATTTGTCATCAGGCATTGTGTGTACTAATATTTGTCCCTTTTATATATACATCCCCAGTGCCCCATGCCGATTGCCTTCATCATTCAACAGGCTGTGTATGAGACCCTTAAATGCTTCTACTGTATCCCACTGGTTTTTTTATGAGTGCCCTTTATTCCATTTTCTCTCTCGCTTTCTACAGTGTCTCTCTGTCCATTCAGGAGTTCTTTTTCAGATTGTCACCCTTCATTAGCTTTCTTTATCTTTCAGGCTCTCACTTTGTCATGTATTTGTTTTCTCCAGTGTTGGTCCATGCATACTTTCCTAACTCCTTCACTTGGTTTCTTCTCAAAGAATGATTATTCTCCTTCCATTTCCTTGATGTGTCCATTCTTGCCCCTGCCCTGTGTTCCTTCTTTTTCTGTTCTTGCCATATTGTGACGTTTCTGCCTGTTGATTTAGGCTGTAGACAGTCTCTTTACTCAGCACATTAACCTGGGTAGGAAAAGGAATTTCAAATATCCAGCAATGTTAGGTTGTCTGTGGTTCTGTTTTTCTTGCATGTTGAGATGGCATTTAGGTCCTGATGCCTAGAAATTTATTAGGTATGTACACCCTCTATAGTCATCTCTTTACAATCAAACTGAAGGGAGTTAATGGAATGCTAAAATTCAGTTTCATTTGTCTAGTAAATTTTAAGCAACTGTAAACAATTTCTAAGATGAAAATATACTTTCTGAATGAGTGCTATGATTATATAACAAAAGCAGCTGCTCTTTTCATTAAATCTGACAGTAGAGTAATACAGTAAAAACAGGATGATTTTTTCAAAATTAATAGCTTTCTTCTATTCTTTTGATATAAATTTGTACTTAAAATTCTTAAAAAATACGCAAACCAAACACAAACCCCAAACCAAACAGCAGTGTAACAAAACACACACATTTATCCTTCATATTCATGTTTGCTGGAAGAATAACTACTGTCTAGGTTAATGGGTGGGTGTTAAGTGAAGTACATTATTGTTCACATAGTGAGCACAGGTTTTGTGTAGGATGGTGTATAAGTATACAAAACAATGTTTTTGACTCCTAGTCTGGTCTGCAGTGGTGAGAAGCGTCGACGTGAGCAGGAAAGCAAATACATTGAAGAGCTTGCTGAGCTGATATCTGCTAATTTGAGTGACATTGACAATTTCAATGTCAAACCAGACAAATGTGCTATTTTAAAAGAAACCGTGAGACAGATTCGACAAATAAAAGAGCAAGGTACCGTGCCCTGCTAAGTCAAAATTAATAGTTTAATCTCGTTGTGATTCTTTTTTTGAAGCAATAGTTACTTGCAAAATTGAGCAGTGGTTTTCATGATAGCATGTAACTGAACAGGTCTTTGGACTTTGACTTGATTCAAACCTTAAATGCGCCTTAAGTAATTTTCTGTTTTAAAGTAAACAACTATGAATCATCACTTTTTCTTGGGAATCGGGATTTTAAAACTTTGTATGGCCTTTCTTACCAGTTTTGTACCGCAGACAAGGTAAAAAATAGGAGATGGTACTCTGCCATCTGCTTGTACACTATATCAAATACTCATCAGTATGAAAAATACATTCTGTTGCCATTCACTTCAAGGAAACATATCCTTTTCTTATGGGCAAGCCTCTAATCAGAGATAGTGATTTTTTAATGGATCTTTAAAAATTGCTTTTTTAGTGTGATTGAATGTACTCAGAATATAGCCAACTCAACAAAGGAGGAAGAAGCAATGCATGATATCTTGGTAATTTCTGTCAGGTAGGGTAAACCTAAGTGATAGAATACTTTGTTTTAAATGGCAGGTGTATGCAAAACCCATGTCTTGAGATACAGAGTGATTGATATATATATATAATTTATTTTTTTAAACACCACACCACCCCCATCTCCACCTCCCAATGACTAGCCTCCCAAGCTTACATGTGTCATTTGGGCAGTAAAGCATTAGAAAAACGGAGTATGCTGTGGTGTGTATCTTACCTATTGCTGTAAATTGCCACATCTTATGAAGACATGCTACAACGATTTTTAAAAATCATCTTCTGTTTTTACAGTTTTTTGTAGTGTCATCTAGCGTATTTTAATGTTTCATAATAGAGTCAAGATGATGTGCTCCTCCTCTGGTCTGCTTAACCTGCCAGCAAGTACCACAAAATAAAGTTCACAGTGTTTTTTCTGTAATTCTGCTTCATGGTGTGGATTCACATTCCACCTTCCTCTGCAATCAACTAACTCAGAATATTTTGATTCTTAAAATATGGTTTTATTATACACATGCACACACATACACACACATATCTATACATACAGATGCACAACTGTTAACATGAATCAAAGTCTTTTTATAGAACAGTGGTGATGGCATCTGAAGGCTGTGACCAATGATAGTGAGATGATCAAAATAAAAACACAAGGAATTCATATATAATGAATGTGTTTAATGGCTATTGAAAGACTCAGCAGGTATGCATCAGACAATGTCTGAAAAACAACAAGAAATGTTCACAAAGCAAGTTCATCATGCCAGCTTCAACTGCCAATTTATGTGAGCAAAGAGTTTGGCATTATGCGACCATGACATTTTCTCTAGTCTTAGCTACCAACAGTTTATGAGCCCTCCTCTCTCATTTATGCTTCTTTGCCTTTTTTTCACACACTTCATAGGATCTGGCTTGTAATATTAAAATGTGGCCTTCACGTGCAAAGTCGCTTTATGGAAATGTATCTTTTGGCTTTCAGGAAAAGCAGTTTCTAATGATGATGATGTTCAGAAAGCTGATGTATCATCCACGGGTCAAGGAGTTATTGACAAAGATTCATTGGGACCTCTTTTATTACAGGCAAGTACAAATTAGGCCCTAGTAAACCTCTGTGGAACCAAATATGTAAGGCAGGTGAAAATATTACAATAAAGTATGCAATCCTGTAGTAATAAAATAGTATGCAAGTACCATGCAGAAGTAGGTTTGAATGGGTCAGGAATAAAATCTGTCATGTTTTCTTAATTTTGCTGAAATTCTCTGTAGAAGGAAATAGAATAACTTTTGATTTTGTCTAATATTCCTATGCTTTACTTACTCCAGCAGTCATTAGCAAATTACTGCTGAAGCAGTGCTTATTTGTGCAAGGAATATTTTATTTCTTGTAAGGGATGGACCTTAAATGGAGGAGTTTTTGCAAGGAGAGGTTTGTTATATGTGTTTGCATTTGTGTTACTGAATTATGAACCATTTTAAATGAATGTTGCCATCAAGTAAAATAACCTAAGAATAATAGTAAACAAAGGTACACAGCAGATAGCCTTTCTTTATGCCTAGAAAACCAAACTGATATTTACAAGTTCGTGAAAGTATTTTTGAAGCTTAATTTTTTAACATAGATGTTGAACTTCTCTTTCAGTTAAGAACATACAGTATTTCGCTAGATCCTCCTATCTCATCACTTGGTAGTGGAAATGGCTTCATGACTTACTGCTTGTTTCTACTGAACTTCTTGTTTCAATTTTCTAACTACTGAATTAATGTTACACATTCATGATCTGGTGTTCATATGAATCAAGAATGAAACAAGGCTGGTTGTCAATGTGAAAGCTGAATGGAATATCACATGGACATATTAATTATTATTATTATTTAAATAATTCCCTACCAGACACACTTTTCCTCAAAGAAGAATTTAAAGCTTCATCTTTATCCTGAAAAGAAGTGAATATATTGTAAATTAACATTTATCATCCACACAGTTTTTAAACTAAATTATGTTCAGAATTAGTCGGTATGTCTTATATGATACGTTGTCACATTAATATTTAGGCCTTGGACGGCTTCCTCTTTGTTGTAAATCGAGATGGGAACATAGTATTTGTATCAGAAAATGTCGCACAGTATCTGCAGTATAAACAAGAAGATTTGGTTAATACAAGTGTCTATGGTCTCTTGCATGAAGATGACCGGAAGGACTTTCTTAAAAACTTACCAAAATCTTCAGGTAGTAAAAATTTATTTATTACACTTACTAAACTATTTTGAAAGCAATCAGAGGAGAAAGAAATGCCTTGTAAAGGATAACCTTTCAAAACAGATTACTAATATAAAGAATATTTTACTACAAAACTATCTTAATCTCGATAAATAGTACTGTATTTTTACAATAGCATGCCATCAGAAATAAATGTGCTGGAAATTTACACTTTACTGTAGCTTTTGCAATTTGTTTACCTATAATTTTAAAATAGCGGCACTGAAGGAATACCTTCCCTAATACCACAAGGCTAGCTGAAGGAACTGTTTGTTTTTAAAATATGTGAATGACTTCTCAGTCCTCCTTCAAGTGACTGCAAGTGTCATGCAAAAAAGAAAGAGTGTTTTTTACTTGATTCTCAATACTCCTATTTTATACCAAGCTATATTGATGGTATATTGAGAAGGCTTCTTAAAATAGTCTTTAATATCTGTAATCTAGAAATAGGGTATCTAAATTAAGAAGAATCAGTTATGAGTTGATTGTATCTGAAAATCTATATGAATTCTTACTGTGTTCTTTAAAGTTAATGGAGTTGCTTGGACTAATGAAACACCTAGACAGAAGAGCCATACATTCAATTGCCGGATGGTGGTGAAGAGCTCTCATGATCTCTTTGAAGATGTAGGTGGCTACCAAGATATACGTCAAAGATATGAAACTATGCAGTGCTTTGCTTTATCACAGCCAAGAGCTATGATGGAAGAGGGGGAAGGTAGGAATTTTTGTGGAATTGTCATACATAGAAATTTCTGTGAAAAGCTCTTTGATGCTTTTGAAGCCATTTTCAAGAATGGAGCAACTTTAATCCTTACTGTCTGTACTTCAATTGTAACAACACAAGACGCTCAGCTATTTTATTAGAATATTCAATACAGTGAAACAGGAGACGATGAAAGAAGAAACATTCTCTTTTAAATACAGATTTGCAGTCCTGCATGATTTGTGTGGCACGTCGTATCGCAACTGCAGAAAGGGTATTTCCAGCAAATCCAGAGAGCTTCATTACAAGACATGATCTTTCAGGTAGGAAGTATACCCAGGAGGAAGGTATGAAGGAGTCTTCTTTGTCCACGTGCTCTTGTTTTAAATAAATGGAATATGTATTGTGTATCTGTAGTTACTAACAGCATTCATACTGAGGATTCCCAATTGCTTTTTACAATATACCATTGTTGGTAATGAGGTGTAATAAAACCTGTGACACGCATTTTCTTCTGTGTGTTACTGTTTGGTAGGTTGGTCAAAAGCATTACTCGTGTTTTAACTAGCATTTCAAATGATTGTCATTCTGCTTTCCTTTACACAGAAGAAATATTTTAAGTCATAACTGACACAAATCGAAGTCCTTTATAATGTCTGAATTTTTATACAGTACATGAACTAATGTTTAAAGTGGTTTATGCTGTTTAAATCCGAAGAGCTGTATAATCTAAATGGGATATTTTTCAGATGCCAGTTTGTGTTTATGATGTTCATTCAATGTAGTTGGTCATATTTTTAAAAATTGTACTCTGTATGCATCCCTTAGGTGCCTGTAACCAGAGACTAAAGTTACTGTTTTCTAAAGCTCTGACATTGACCTGCGGGTGATTAACTTCCTCTTACTCAGTTCATAAATCCCTTTAAATAGTGATGCTTTAACAAGCAGCATCATATTCTCATATGGCAGATAATTCATAAATGTAACTTCTGCGTGCTCAGAATTTGGTGGTTAAAAAGGTTATATTGGAGCCTTATGAAATGTACTGTATTTATACAAAAAGAATTGTCATAGTCATAAAGAGTTTAACTTTGGTATTTTCTTTCCTGTTAAGGCAAGCTTATCAACGTCGATACAAACTCATTACGATCTTCCATGAGACCTGGCTTTGAAGATGCAATGCGTCGGTGTATTCAGAGATTCTTATGCCACAATGACGGGCAGTCATGGTCAAATAAACACCACTATCATGAAGGTAAAAATCAGTTTACAATGTTTGGGTCATATTGCTTCTCCTAAGGGCTGCATTTTTTTCTGAAAAACAAAAATGCTAAATTGTGCCTGTGTTCCTTTCTTTCCATGGTTTTTGTTAATTACTGTGATTCATTTACCAGCTGAAGGAGGATGACCTCTTGAGAACAAGAAATTCTGCTGGAAGTTGTTTTGTTTTTTCAATGTGTTTGTTTTGGAAATTGTCACCTGGAAGTATCAAATATCTGGAAAATACCAGATACATGATCTGGGGTATCTATTTCCACAGATGGATACAGCAATGACAGAGACAGTTATATTTCTGTGATGATATATCATCCTTAATTAGCATTAGCTTGTTACTTTTCATTAATGTTAGTTTAATGTTACTTTAATTCACTCTTTCCTTTCTTAAAGAACCACCCTCTGAAAGTGGTAACAGTTGTGTTGATGCCTTTTTCTTATTCTCAGGACAAAGAGCTCGAAATACTTCCAGCTTTCCAGTGCCACAGATTTTGTAATGCTAATTTGATAACTTTGCTAGATAAGTGAAGTACAGCCACAGTCTATAGTAATAAAGATGATGTTTTCTAATTATTCCAAACTCTAGTCTGTTTGAAGGATTTACAAAGTAATTAGAGCACAGGGCATATTAAATAAAGAGAAACTCATTCTGTCAGAAAACGGATTTTCCGGAAGTTCTTCAGCATAATTGATCAAATGAATCCTAAATTAACAACATGCAAAACTCAAATTAAAACCAATAGTTTCCACAACTTTTTGATTGAAGCAAACTTGATGCTTCCCCAAGCAGGAGCCATGGAATCTATATAGCCTTGGAAGTCTATTAACAAATGCAGAAGTTGTGTCTGGAGAGCACAAAATATTGCAGCATCAAAATAATCTCATTTGCTTTTATTGTCCCTGTATTGATGGAGGAAAAGTTGTGGAATGCTTTCTTTTTCCTCTCTATCTGTCTTGGGTATGTCTTTGTATTTATTAATTTATTTATTTATTTTTAAAGTTTTATGTTTTGGTTTGGTTTGGTTTTTTTTTAATCTTCAGTAAATGAAGGGTATTGTGTCAAAAATATCTTATAATTCATATTAATAGTTCTTGGGATGTTAAATATTAACTATATTTGTGTATTCCCTTTATAGCTTATACACAAGGTCATGCTGAAACCCCACTGTATCGGTTTTCTTTAGCGGATGGTACAATAGTGACAGCTCAAACGAAGAGTAAACTGTTTCGAAATCCTGTAACTAATGACCGCCATGGATTTGTCTCTACCCACTTCCTTCAAAGGTAGTAGTAGAAATTAGTAGTATCTGTTTATAATTTAAGTGTCACAGTTTTAAAAAATACATCTGACCTTGAAGAAAACCTGAGAAAAATACTAAATATTTTGCCGGATTCTAAAATATTTACCTGATTAAAACTCAGATGGAAAATAGTTTGGGAAACAGAGCTGCATAGCATACAAATAAATGTGTAAACCTAACAGAGTCCCATTTTAACTATGTGGCAGAAAGACAGAGTCAAAAGAGAATTTTTTTTCTCAATACCTGCACAAAGCCTGTGCTATGTTTTTACTAGTCTTTTGTGTGATGAAACACTGAAAATATAAATGCTCAACCATGTGCTTTTGCAGACCAATTAAAAAGACAACAAAATCCTCTCAGATGCATAATCCGTAACTGAAATGTGCCTTAAATAGTATTTCCTATGACCTGTTCTTGTTCTTTGCAAGACTAATTGAAATGTCACTTTGGAGGGAAACTGTCTCCTGGCATTAGAGTGTCTCCAGATGCTGAAAAATTAGTAACTGAGCTTGTTCAGGGTCACACATTGTTAATGTGCACAGTAGAATGGTGTCAGGCATTGACTCAGGAAGGGGGTAAAAGGAGGAGGATCTTTGAATTGATAAATCTGATTAATAATCTGACCATTGATTAAAGCTTTTTGAGGTGGTGATACTGTATGTGCTTATAACTCAAAGCCCCCAAAGGGTCAAGCATTTCTGTAGTGAATAAATATGGAAGCTTGAATTCTCACTGCTCTTTTTTGGAAAAAATATTTTGGCAATTATTTAATAATGTATTTGTAGCATATGATTCCAAATAAGGTTTTAATTTGTTTTCTTTGGGTTTCTGGGGGCAATGTTAAATTTACAGAGAACAAAATGGATATCGGCCAAATCCTAATTCTGTTGGGCAAAACATCAGAATGCCTGTGACTGGAAACACAAATTCTGTTAATGGTCTTATGAACATGTCCCCTGGTCAAGCCATGCCAATGCAAAACAGGAACTGTGGGATGGGAGATCCCGATGCAATGGGTCAGCTCACCAGCACTCGATATGGAGGCCCTGGGAATATGGGGCCAGTGAACTCTGGACCCGGAATGCAGTCCTCTGCTTATCAGAGTAACAGTTTTGAGTTAAATATAAGCAGCCCACCACATGGTAGTCCTGGCCTAACTTCCAACAAACAGAATCTAATGGTATCTCCTAGGAATCGGGGGAGTCCGAAAATGAGTTCACACCAGTATTCTCCAGTTACAGGTATTTTATTTTTGCTATATGCTCTTTTTTCTTTTCAAGCTGTCTTTTCTCACTTCTATCTGAATTCCACCTTTCATCCATTTTAGCCATTGTATATGACCCTACATGTGTTACTTGAATGTGGTACACCTGACTTCATGGTAAAAATGTATTTTAAAATTATTGACTCCATGTGGCAGTCATACGTAATCCAAAGGAAGAGTAGATACACGCAGTACTGTAATCTAATAAGTTTGATCTCTGTCACATGATACAGGTACGCACTCGCCAATGGGATCTGCCAGCAGCACTAGCAACAGCACTTTCTCTAGCAGTTCTCTTAGTGCTCTGCAAGCCATTAGTGAGGGTGTTGGAAATTCCCTTCTATCAACACTTTCTTCACCGGCTCCAAAATTGGATAATTCCCCAAATGTTAGCATAACTCAGCAAAGTAAAACAAGTACCCAGGACTCCAAAAGCCCTTCTGGTTTGTATTGTGAACAAAACCAAGTGGAAAGTTCCATCTGCCAGTCAAACAGCAGAGATCTCCTTAGTGAAAAAGATAGTAAAGAGGGAAATCTGGGGGCATCTGAAAGTCAGAGAGGACCATCTGAGAGCAAAGGGCATAAAAAACTGCTTCAGCTACTCACGTGTTCCTCAGATGAAAGAGGACATTCTACAGCATCAAACTCACCTTTAGACTCAAATTGTAAAGAAGCTTCTACCAGCATTGCCAGTCCTTCAGGAGTTTCCTCATCAACATCTGGAGGGGTATCTTCCTCCTCAAACGTGCATGGGTCGCTCCTGCAAGAGAAGCACAGGATTTTACATAAATTGTTGCAGAATGGTAATTCTCCAGCAGAGGTGGCCAAGATCACAGCCGAAGCTACTGGTAAAGACATGTATCATGATGCTAGTAACACAGCCTCCTGTAGAGAAGGCATTGTCAAACAGGAACAACTGAGCCCAAAGAAGAAAGAAAACAATGCTTTACTAAGATATCTACTAGATAAAGATGATATTAAGGACCCACTTTCCAAAGAGTTGAAGCCTAAAGTAGAAGGTTTGGATAATAAGATGGGACAATGTACAAGTTCTACAATTCCTACTTCAAGTCAAGAAAAAGAAATGAAAATAAAAATGGAACCAGCAGAGGAGGTACAGCATAATGTAAAATGATGGCAGTGAGCTAATATTTTATTATTACAGTGAATGACTAAATATAGAATGCTCTATGGTATGCATGTGTAAACATCTCTAAGAAAGTAATGTGCAAATGATGTGGAACAATAAACTCAGGTTTAATTGTGAATGAAAAAGCACAAACAAAAAGAGCTACAGGATATGTATATAACCAGATCTGATGTCCTGAAGTCCTGGACTAATATTTTTAAGTTATGGTACGATTAAGGTAATATTTACAAATTATTCCTTAAAATTAGATCTTAGCACGTTTGGCTTTATGGCTTAGGGGCCATACCTGCCTCTGTAATTAGTTGGCAATACAAGAGCAAAAGGTAAAACGTGATTTCGTTTTGAAAATATAAACAGTACACAAAAATCTGTAATACTTGAAATAGCCACGATTTGGTTTAGTTCATTCATTGGTTTTAGTGCTCTTTTTTCTTTCCTTAAATGAGGGAATATGTTCTTCCAAATATATATATATATTCAGCATTCAAATAAATACACACTAAAATGTATAAATGTATATGTAATTTGTATAAATAAATACAAATAAATAAGTTTTAGAGCTGGAATTCCAAGAAATGTCATGATACAGAAGACTAGCACCATGGAACAACTACTCCGAAACCAGCAGTACAGTTGTTAGGAACAGATGTTCTTAAAATTACAATGTGTATATAACATTTTTGTATTTAAGTCCTAAGATTTGGAACTTGGAAGTAAACAGTACTGGTCAGTATGGCAGAGTTTACTGAAGATGCATCAATTTCTTAGACCTTGAACTTCCCAAATCAGTAATAACTGGGTAAATACTAAAAAAAAAAAATAAAAACAATTTTTTGTATTAGCTACTGGTTGCCTATAAATGAAACATCTCATAATGTTGTTTGAATACCACTTGCAGAAAAGTCACTAACAACTCGGTAATAGTACACAACATGTAGTTTAAGTACTTGCTCCTGAGATGTAATTAGAGTATTCAGAGAAGCTTCTTTTGTGAAGATATGGATCCACTATGTATGAATTATTTTTTCTATTGAAACCGTATGTGATTTAAAGACAAATTTTTAAAGGAAGTTAGGACTCCAACTGACCAGAAAAACCTGTGCATAGTTTTTGTGTCTTGTAGCATTCACTACTAGTTTTTTGCGTATGATAGATACATTATTTATCTGAATGGTACATGTTCTCCATATTGTTCACTATCATTAGTGTTTTTATCTTTGTAATTTGTGATAATTGAAATGTTTCTATTCAGAAGTGTTTTTCATTTTAGTTATGCGTGTTTTCTGCTGATTCTCAAAATTACCCACGCAAAATACTCTAAAAAAATGTGTCTAAATGAAAAATGTATCTAAATGAACCTGAAGTTCTTTGGAAGTTAAAAGATGGCTCAGTATAGTGTCAGTGAATTAAAACATTTGTCTCCCAGTCATATACTTTACAATTAGCGAGGAGCTAAGTAAAAATTTAAGTATAGCCACATGAGAGTAAATAACCTTGGTATTTTACTGCATCATTTTCAGATGAATGGAGACTTGGATAATTTGGATGCAATTCTATGTGATCTTACTAGTGCAGAGTTTTACAATAATGCTATGTCTGCAAATGGAAATAATCCTGGAACAAAGCAAGCATTCTTTCAAGGAAATGCCCTGTTGGGTAAGGAATTAAATCTTCCACCTGGGTTTTAAAGTTAGAGTTTTCTTCTTACCTGATGTAAACATAATGCATCCTCAAACCCTTAGAGAATAGAATACTTTCTTCATCTCTTGTATCTTCAAGGACAAATGTAATGCAAAACAGCTATTATATACACTATTAGCTGTCTTCACAGCACTCACCTACTATATACACAATGAATGACATTCAGTTCCTTGTTTTATGGTTTATTCTGGCTTCATCTAATATAAATTTCCCAGAGACAAGTCATCAGGAAAGCTGTTTGTGAGTTGTAAATTAAAATTGCGAATTTTCATCCCTTACTGATGACTGCGGATGTGATATGGGATTGGTGGCAAGCTTTCAATTTCTTTCTTATTCTATGTGAAAACATCTTGCGACCAGTAAATTCTAATTGTTACTCCTCCTTGACATCAAAAGGAATGCCCTTCCTTAGTAGGATGCTGAGTAGGAGGGGAGGGTAACCTAGCTAATAGACCAGCATCATGGCATTGTTGTGTTCTCTCATGACACTGGTCATCTCTTGATTATATAGGGCAGTGGGTTGCTGAGATAACTGAAGGAGGTGAAACATGGATAATGAAAAACATAAAACCAGGTACAAGAATATGTAAGGCCACTGACACTATTGGCTGTGAAGCATAGTGATTTGTGGGTTGTCTGTAGAGGACACTGTGCTCAGGAACACACCATGTCTGGATTCCAGCTGTTCTGAACAGAACCATTTATTTGTACCTCCATATGGAAGTTAAACAAAGTCTCGGCTGTCCACTTAGAGATCTCAAGAAGTCTGTAATACTAAGTTCACTACAGAACTTAAATTCAAATGAGCCTCTTTTCTTGTGTAGGGCCAAAGGGAAATGCCTTTGACTTTTTCTGCAAAAGATGCTAACTATGAGTTCAAAATGGGAGTTTTTGTTGTGAAAACATGAGCAACTGTTTCTGGCTTGCTTAAGATCAAGTATATGAGCTCATAAAGAGATGAGACTAATTTAAGTCATTAATAGCGTATTTTATTTAAAATGTACAGTTGCATGCATCTTTTAATTATTTAACAGGTGTGAAGAGCCCCCAGTCTGTGCAGACTACTCGCCCACCTTTTAACAGAGCCTTGTCTTTAGACAGCCCTGTGGGCTCAAGTGCTTCAGTGAGGAATGTCAATGCATTCTCCATGTTACAAAAGCAAAACTTGATGGGTGGAAGTCCAAGAATGATTGAAAACCAAGAAAATTTTGGAGCAAATCTGGGTTTGTTGGTTGTATACAAACATCTCTAATTTTAAAGGAAATAGCTTTTATGTTAAAAAAAGTTGCAAGATTAAAATACAAATTTAAGTTAGAATAAACTCTAACATTAAAGAATTTTAATTTTACCATCGTTAATACGTCTGAATTATTATCTTAGTTAAAATTATAAGAACATAGCTGTTTACTGTCTGTGTCATTACCAGTACTTTAAGTAGTGAAATTATTTTTACTATTTTGAGTTTTTAGTTTAACGTGTGCTTTTGATATATAGAAGCAAGAACAGTTCACAGTGGCAGCCAGTCATTATGAATTTTATGTATATTTAGGCTCATATAGTTTTTGCATGATTTAGAACTTGGCATGGTGAGCTCTAGATGCTTTTGTAGGACTTGAGTCAATTGCTCTGACATTAGCAGGTGCACTTGGTGAAATAACAAAATAATTCTAGAACAAAAATCCATAATGTATCCAGATAATAAATGTTTGTTTTCTGCTCTTCATTGTAGCAAGCGCTCCCAACAGAAATGTGGCAATGAATCAGCATCAGTCAGGAGACTGGGGTTTGCCAAACTCCAGAGTGAACAGATTGGAATCTGCAAGTTCTGCTTCAATGTTGAGACCAGGACCTGAATTTAGTACAACCCTTCTGAGGCCCCCAGAGGGTGCCTCTGTGTGTGGGCTGCCTGTTCGCTCTAACAGCGTACCTGGTACTAGGCCAATGCTGCAACAGCAAATGATTCACATGAGTAAGTTCTTAACTTCTTATTGTCCTACATAGCACTATCTCACTGGTTTCTTGGCAGGCATTCACCATAAGAATCTTTGCACTTTCGGTAAAACACTAGATTTTCATTGAAGGGCTTTTTGAGGTAGACTCTTATTGTTCCCTATGACATTTTATGACTTTTTGGTGATGTTCCTGTTTTCTTCTGGTGCTGTGTGTCTCATACACAGATAATTTGTTCAGGGTCCCGAGACGGGGGACGAGATAATTTCTGTGTGTTTCTTTAGTGCGGTACTTCTCTGCTAAATTCTAGGAACTAAATGGCACCTATGATTTCATGTGAAGATACTAGCATTGAGGTTACTTCAATTCATCCTATTTGCTATAGATGCCTTTTTTTGTTGTTGTTGTTCTGTTAACTTCTTGGTAATCAATGTCTTTTGAAGTTTTTCTCTCAAGCATTTTGAAATTCTTTTCACGTGGAGTAGCCAAATTTCATATAAAGCCACATTGCAAATACTGTTTTTCTTCAAAGTCTCTTATGTGTACATGGGAGCAAGTGAGCTGTATGTCTAAAATATGAACAGTCTTAAAGCCCATGGGTTTTTTCTATTCTATGTCTAACAAAGGTTTAGTCTAGAGCTAAAATTCTCCAGTGTATTATGCCAATACCAGTATGCCCCAAACCAGCTTAAATAGACAGCATTCCTCTCTTATCATGGAAAGCTACCAGGGCTTTCACCAGTTCTCTTAAACAGACTTACTATTCCAATGCAATGAACGGATATAAGATTAAACACAGAGGAAATTTGTGCAGTCTTGACTAAGTCAGAATTTTCCAGCTTAGCTTCCTAGAAACCATTGATGCTAGGTGATTGATACAGATACTGGAAAATAATGGGATGACATAAACTCTCCTATGTAGTGCTGTATGTACCTGGATTGGTAGAGGGAAGAAAGTACTCCCAAAGAGCAAAATGTTATGTACTTTGTGTTTCTTTTGATTTCCCCTCTGTACTGGAATTTAAAATGCCAGATTTTGATGTCACTATAACAGTATATATTTGCTGGTACCCAGATGTCATTGTCCAGAATTTTTGTAGGGTGGTTTTTTTTCATGTAAAGTGCTATGTCTATCATGCTCCAATTTAGAAGCTAAAGGATTAGAAATAGCAATTCTGCTCTAACAGGGTAGTGGGTCTAGATCACTGTCTGCTGTACTTAAATCTGTGGTCTGTTATATATGAGAAATTATCTTGATATTATGTGTGTATACACTGTAAAACATGATAATAGAAAGCTCACAAAGCTGCTTGACAATTTGTGTGATCATCCTAATGTGAACACTAGGACAGCAAGATGAGACTTTTTGGTCTTTAAAAAATACACAAATGTTTTACTTTGCAGGGCCAAATGAGATAAACATTGACATGGGAGGGAATCCATATGGACAGCCTGGACCTTCTAACCAACCTGGACTGTGGCCTGACAATATGATGTCCATGGAGCAAGCATCACGGGGTTCACAAAACAGGTAGAATTGGGGAAGGTTTTAAGGTAATTCTAAATACAACTGTTAGCTGTCTGTCAGAAGAATTTAAGACCTGGAAATAAAATTGTGTAGCATACACAGTGGGGATAACAGATTTGAGCTAGAATTCCATTTCTGGAATGCTTCAGAAATGTTTCCACTTCTGCTGGTGATCTGACACTTGATATGTTTTTAACCCAGCTCCACAAAAGGCATTGTTAACAAAATCTATTAATCTTTGAGTTGGGAGACACAGAAAAAAGAGATGGGAGACTCTGAAATCGTATCTCTGTGGCACATGGCAGAAACCAGGAGAAAACAGAATTTATATGTGTTCAAGGATGCATGGAAGGTGACTGGACATTTTAGGATATAAATTTGGGGCTTAGGTCTTACTTAAGTCTCACTTCAGTCATCTGGATGACTATAATGCTTAATCATACCCAGGTCAATATATGATATAAAAACTGTTGTTTTCCTTGTAAGGGTTGTAATGAATTTCTTCACTGAAAGAATGGTCAGGCAATGGAACGAGCTGCCCAGGGAGGTGGTGGAGACACCATTCCTTAATGTGTGTGTGGTTGACAAGGTGGTATTTGCTCAAAGGCTGGTCTCCATGATCTTGGAGGTCTTTTCCAACCTTATTGATTCTGTTATTTTAGTGGGTTTTTTTAAATTTATAGACAATTAGTTAGAAGCTCTTTGGATGATCTCTTATGTTCGGCACCAAATATGGAAGGCCAGAATGATGAAAGGGCGCTTCTGGATCAGCTGCACACACTACTGAGTAATACAGATGTCACAGGTCTGGAAGAAATTGACAGAGCCTTAGGAATTCCTGATCTTGTAAACCAAGTAAGTAAACAGATATTTTGGCCATTTATTTTCCAAAGACCAGTACTATTTTGTTACTTGAAAAGAAAGTGAAGAGGGCCTCCTCATTTACTTCGTCTCCTCATATCCTCATGTTCATATTCATACATTTCCCTTTGGAAACCTTTACATTGACCAGTGATTTTCAATGGAGAAGCTCAATATGGATTAAATTTCTTGTGCATGACAAGAAATATAAGTGGCATATTCTTACAGAAGTTTATCGTATAATGTCTTGGTTTATATAGGTGGAGTTTGGGGTGTTATTCATTATAATTCTATAAACTGAATTCTATATAATTCTATATTATATATATATATATATATAAAAAATATAATTGTTGGGTTTCCTTACTAGTCTCCTGTCATCTGAGTTTAGGTTGTGGATTATTTGACTGGCAGTGATGTGGATGCTTCCCTCTCCTTCAGATCCAGGTTGAATTTGCATGGCTAGCAAATAGGAGAAAGAAATTGAGAGTAAATTGGAAGTTGCTAAGACCCACATGATACTATCGTTTGTAGAAATAGCATCAAAAAGTGCAGAAGGGCTTGAATGGTGACACTGGTTTGTTTGTGTATACAGTGTGCAGCAAAATTGATTTTAAAAGGAATTACTATTATTATTAATCACTTTTGCTATTTCATTAGTTTGGAGACAGAAGTAACAGTAGCTGTCCATGCTATCTTCTACCCAAGGAACTGCTGGCTGGTGTATTATGCTATGTTAGCTTTATTGCTTCTTTAGGAATTCCGTATGTACCGCTAGTGAAAGCACTTCTGTATCTGTTGAAGGGACAAGCTTTGGAACCCAAACAAGATTCATTTCAAGGTCAGGAATCTTCAGTTTTGATTGACCAGAAGCCTTTGTTATATGGTCAACCCTATCAAGGGCAAGGGGCAGCAATGCCAGGAGGTTTCAGTAACATCCAGGGACAACAGCCATCTTTTAATTCAGTGATGAATCAGATGAGCCAAGCAGGCAGTTTTCCTCTGCCAAGTATGCATCCCCGAGCAAACATGGTGAGACCTCGGACCAACACAACAAAGCAGCTACGCATGCAGCTCCAGCAGAGGCTCCAGGGACAGCAGGTAATTTTTTGCTCATATATTTACACTTCCGTCATGTTTTAGAATAGACTCGCTTGTACACGGAATTGCGTTGCTTTACATATATGACAATGGACATTACAACATATGATTGAGAGGGTGGATCTTTTATTTTGGCAGTGCTTCACATTGAATTGCCTGATGGCTGTAGGAGTGGAAGAACATTTATTAGGGCAAGTGTTTCTCCTTTGTCAGCCTCCCTAGCTACAGATTGGCTTGGTTCATGCAGCACACGAAAGGATTGCTCGTTAAAACAGTGCTTTTGTACAGTGTAACTCTGCATGATCTCTTTATCCCTGTTTAGTATATTTTTGGAACCTCCCAGATGGCATTAAATCAGAGCTGTATTTCCTCTGTAAATCAGGTGTTACTTCTTTCTCACTGTGTTTTTTAACTAATCATTTGGGCTTATCAATATATGGGTTTGCTTTCCATTTAGTAATTTAATGTCATTTTAGGCATTTTCTTCAGATGAAAGGTGAGAGAATAGATACAACCACATAGATCTTAATACTAGGTTGAAAACACTGCTTAAAAAATTGGTGCATGATTTCAGCATTGAATTCCCCATGTGAAAATGCAGGCTTGGTATTAAATACAGTGTACTAATTAAACTAGGAAAACAGAACTACTGCTGTGTGACATGGTGTGTGAACAGAATACATGCAGGTAACACCAAGGCAACAGCAACACACATCTGAAGTGCAAAGAATAGGTTTATTCCATCATCTTGGATTCCCAAAAACAGAGACACATGCACTAAGCTCATTTTAGCAGGGCAAAAAGCACCCAGGCCTGAGTCCTGCATTCCATATCTAAAGGGCCTGGAGCATGCATAGTCCTTCATCAGGCTGTAGTTTCACATCTCCAAACCACCTATCTCCCTTCCCCCACCTTTACAAAGAGGCCCAAGTCTTTGGGAAAGGCTTTTAAAGGTCTTTAACAACATCCTGCTGTCTTTTGTAAGAAAATTCCATTTCTTCTCTGTAGACAGACAACATCCCAGAGCAACCATAAATACCTGAGTTTTCTCAGCTAGAGTATTTTCTGACAGGTCCCAGGGGCACGGTTGGTCCTTGACAGAAAACAATTCTAAAAACAACTTATTTTTGTCTCTGCTTGCCGATCTTCCATTTTTCAGCCCCTTCCTCTCCACATGTAGGACGGCACTGTTAGGAAATACTGTGTTCTCTCTTGGTTTTCTGTGACACTAATTGTTTGAAACAAATAGACAGTCTGCTCTTTATTCCTAAAGAGTGCTAATTTCAAGGGAAATAAGAATCCAAAGCCAGTTAATGCTGCACTGTTTGAAGAGTTTTTCTTTTTGTGCGTTTGAGCTGTTTAAAGAAATAGTTTGGTTCTTCAGGTACATCAGACAAGGCAAAAATTAGCCATTGCACTTTATGGATTCAAGAGGTCTGTAAAGAAAGTGTTTTTGCAGGAGTTGCCATTACTTTGTTCAGATACTGTTATTTTCAAGCTAATAGTGCTAAAATGTCTTTTTCCAAGTTTATGAATCAGACCCGTCAAACACTTGAAATAAAAATGGAAAATCCTGTCAGTGGTACTAACTCTGTGATGAGACCAGTTATGCAGCCACAGGTGGGATCCCGGGTAAGTACGTATCACAGTAGCCATCTCTTTAGAATTTCAACCTTCTTTCATGGCTTTACAGCATTCCTCTTTGGTGGTGTTCCTCTGTGTAATTTTTTTAGAGGGTTTTTTTTACCTCCCTTATCTTTACCTTCCTGTGATTTGCAGGGGGATTTGTTCATTAGGTCATGCAGTCAATTCAGTATGCCAAGTTTTCCCATGTAAAATACCATAATTTGTTTAGCATTGATGACAATTTAATGAAAACTTTTGTCTTAATATTTTGATGATTATTTTTTGTACTGGCTGTGGGTTTTCCTTGACTTGCTGGGTCTTAGGAATGAGTTTGGTTGACTCTGACGTGATTTTATTTGTAAAAACATCTTCTAATATGATTTTTCTTTTCTTTGGGGGATAGCAGCAAGGTTTTCTTAATGCTCAAATGGTGGCTCAGCGTAACAGGGAACTAATAAGTCACCATTTTAGACAACAGAGGATGGCAGTGATGATGCAGCAGCAACAGCAACCTCAGGCCTTCAGTCCACCTCCAAATGTGACAGCCTCAGGAAGCATGGATAGTGCTTTGACAGGCCCTCCAATGGCTCAAGTTCCTTCACAGCAATTCCCCTATTCACCTAATTATGGTACTAGTACTAACATGTTTGGCTTTTTTTTTTTTTTTTTCATTTATCTGGTTTTCTTTTCCCTTTTTTTATTAATCCAAACTACCTAAATGCCAATCATTCTGAAAAATGGAATATACTGCTACAAAAAAGGATGACTTTTCCCCTTCCAATCACTGCAAGAAGATAAACTAGAAGTACTAGGTGATGATAACTGAAGTATATTGTATCTGTCTCCTTTGTTTTATTTTAAGGAATAAGCCAGCAACCTGATCTTGCATTTAGTAGAGTATCAAGCCCTCCCAATTCAATGATATCAAGAATTGGACCCTCCCAGAACCCTATGCTGCAGCATCCTCAGTCAACAACAATGTACCAGTCTTCAGAGGTGAAGGGTTGGCCCTCAGGAAGCATGCCCAGAAACAGGTGAACTTCAAGATTAGGATTACAACCTCTTTCTCAGAAAGTGTCTTTCATTTCTGATGGAAGTAGAAACTATGTTAAATAGCATGTAGCAGGAAAAGGATTTACAAGGTGAAAAAGTAACTGTCTACTGTCTGTATTGTCCTTCATCCTGCTCTGGTTTAGGAAATAAAATGATGAAGTGTATTTTATGCTTATCTCCATTGATTTATATTGGACCTCTACAATCTTTGTAAACAGAAGCAACATTCAGTCTTTAAATATTAATATTCAAAGAAAAAATAACTTGGGAGAGGAGGTGGGGAAACACAAAATATCAAATAGTGTTACAGTGGATGATACAGCTGTAATAGTAGCCTCCAAAAATGTTAGATAAGGCATACACATACAACTGTGCATTTCTAAAAACTCAAATTCCTTTTGGGAGGGGAATTTCCATGTTAAACAGATACTAGGTAAAAACGGGTAAATGTGAAAATAGTTTTTTCATCTGGTGACAGCTGGTGCAGGGAAGGCAATACATCAGTGTGTAAACTTCTTGGAAGGTAATTTTATTTGTCCTTTTGCACTTCAGTTCTTTTCCCCAGCAGCAGTTCAGCCATCAAGGTAGCCCAGCAGCGTACAGTATGATGCACGTGAATGGCAGCAGTGGCCATATTGGACAGATGAGTATTAATACCATGCCCATGTCAGGACTGCCTATGGGTCCAGACCAGGTAAGCTGTACATCAAGACTGATGAAAAGATTTTCTGTCTCTTTATCCATTGAGTACAGTCTGCTGACATCCATTCCTCTGGCACAACCCTGTTCTCAGTTATCCTGATTGTATTTGCATCTGTGGGCCTATTAATTTTATGTCCTAAGAGATACTTTCTTTTTGATGATGCATAAGCAAATTCACAATGAACCCAAACCGTATGCTGGGATTAGCTGTTGACTTTGAAGTATCATGGGTAGGATCAAGCCTTAAACTGCACAAAGGATGATTAAATACTTCTCAGCCTGGAGAAACCCCCCAAAAATATCCCATGGACATTATGAAATGCATCTGCAGCAGATGTTGAAAATTATATTTCATAGCTCTTACGAGTCAGGCTAAGAATCCTGATAGTGCAGTATCCTTCTGGCAGACACTGATAATACTTGCCCTTAAAATGCCTTAGAATAACTTGGGTATGCATAGCTAGAAACTATGGAAAATTTAGACTCCTCATGTAAGCTGAAAATGCTCGTAACAGGCACTGAAAAGAAAGCTGAAATACAAAATTTTTGTACACTTTGCTAGAATCTTTCCACAAAATACCTAGGATGAGCAACATAATACTAACATAAGCTAAATCTATTCTAGTAAAAAGTACCTCATGAAATTTTGTCCAGCATATCTGAGGAAGCAGTCAGAATAATGAGGACTTCTGGGGGATAAGTAAAGTTTTGGAGGACTTTAATACAGTAAGTGCCTTTTATAAAGAGGGAAATATAAAGGTGAAATGTCAGATTTTCCAAATCTACACGACCTAGATACCCAAATAGCGTGTTTAGGAAATTCTAGAACAGCATTTATTCTCTAGAAATTTATTTTCAAAGTGGAGCACTAAAAAGCTATTCTTCTGCTTCTAGGCATTGACTCTCAGTAGTTCCTTCTTGCAAATGCAGTAAACAAACCATTTCTTTCAGCAAAGATGTCTTCTCTGATGAAAGTATCTTTTCTTTAACAGAAATACTGCTGACATCTAGAACCACATCTTCAAACAAGAATGGCTGAATGCACTAGTGTTAGAAAGAAAAGTGACACATTTGTTATGACAAGTCATACTGGGCTTACAGGAACCAGTGATAAATTTCCTCATCCAGAGGAAAGCAAACCAAAAAAAAACCCTACCCAACAAAAGTACATGTTAGTAGAAGCAGCCTATGTATTACTGTATGATGTGGGGCACAAAAAAAGGTCATTAATATTTTTGGCACTCTTCCTCTAGGAATGTGAATTGGAGAATGCCATTTTAATAGATGTGATGGGTAGACTCCTGGTATACCTTATCTGTTTACTGTAGCTATCCAAAGCCCTTTAGCCCAGGCAGACAAAAGTGCCAGTGACACAAGAAGCAACAGTGGTAAGAATTTCCTGATTTCTCTAATAACAGTATCTGAGAGAGAATGTAGTTCTTAGCCTTGACTCTTTTATATGAATTCCTGAATATAAATGCTGCTTTTAGTCTCTTACCCCAAGAGTCAGGGATTTCCCAAGCAAAGTAGCAGTGCAAAATCACTTGGCACATGCTAGTCCAAAATCCTGTCCATTGAAGCCACGGGTTAAAATGAGAGGATAAACAATTTAAATTATTTAAACACAATTGTGACTAATATTTACATAATGCTGTGCAGCTGAGTGCACTTTATAGAAGACTATATAATGGATTAATGCAATGTCTTTGGTAAGGACTTAATATGAAGGCAGGGGGTACTCATGTTCTCTCTCAAACACAATCTCTTAAGAATTATTTGAAAAGACTGCATAATGTAATATTTTCTGTGTATGGAAATTAGAGCAATAATCTTTAATTTTTTTTTGAAAATAACTTCAGAAAACTCAAGGCAAGACATCGCAGTCAGAATCTGAATTTTGCAGTCTTTTTTGTGAATAAATTTTGTAAATATGATCTTTAAAATAATGTATTATATATATGACTTTTGTAGGCCACTAACTCGTTTTTGCAGAGTTTGTGAAGCTAAATATTTAACAAAATTGATTTCTGGAAACTGAGTGTAGTTGAGGTCCAAATGGAATTTTTTTTTATTAAATTTAAGGACTTCAAAGCTGGGTGACTTTGGCCCACATATTTCTCGTTTGGTCTTCAACACTTCATTTATTTTTACATCTTTAACATAGAGCTTTTTATAAAAAAAAGACTGGTTGTTCAATACTTTCTCCACCTGTGAGCACTTTTGTCATATTTCTTTTTACCTAATGCAATTTGACAGGAAGACTCTGCATTGTAAGATCTTACAGCTTGTCAGGACAGACGTGTCTGTCTGTAATAGGTTGCCTTTTCAGTTGATGAATCTGGATTGAGTCTTTTTGTTCAATTTTAATGAACTCTGAATGTTCTTTGAAAATGTTTGTCTGTTGCAAAATATTTGTTGTTATGTAACATCCAGAAATCTTTAAGGATATTAAGCCACCCTTTAACCAAATGTCTACACCTCATTGGGTTATTCTAATAGTAATGAATGTATTTTCTAGGCAGATTTCCGTCATAGCAGTATTTAAGTCTGCTTACATATTATTTGCTGATAGGATGGGGTTTTATTTCCCCCTCCATTCTGGGTGCTTGAAATGAAGATCCCTTTGCACTTTTTGCAGTTACAAGGAATTAAACCTTCATAGGGTATCACCCAGAAATGTTTAGGATGTGTGGTGCTTCTGTTCCGCTGTTCATTGTGTAATGAAAAACTGATTTCTCCCAAGTGAGTAAAAGAAACCAAAAAGAAACCTAATCTGTGTTCCTTTTTGCTTATTCTTGGTACTGTTAGCAAGAGCGGGTTTTATTGTTCAGAATATTCAGTGATCTTCCATTTTAATAGAAGTAAGTTTCAATAGAAATATTCTCAAAAATTCATCCTTAGCGCCTAGCCAGCTGTGTTTCAAAGGGAACGTAGAGTCAATTGAGCTATTTCGTGCAACTCTGTCTCTTCCACTAGTACTCAGTATACAGATTATCACAGCATTTATTTGACATTTTCAGTCCAATTAGTGTGTTTATAATGCAAAACTTCTAAGAGCCTAAGGAACTTCCACTTTTTCATTTCTTGGAACATATCTATTTGTTAAGAGCTGCTTACTGAGAGTAAAAGCAATAATCCCTTGCTTTTTATATCAAATCAGAGTAGAACAGTATTTATATTCTGTAGTTGTTCATTATACTGATGGAAACTACAAACACCAGTTGCTTTCATTGGGTGAGCTCTTAAACTATAATACTGCTATATACATCTTGCAGTACCTTTTTTTTTTTCTAATTAGTAATTCTATTTATACATCTGTGTATAACTGGTACCTACCTGACTGACCTTATAAAGGTTCATCCTTTTCTCGTCTGTTTAGAATGCTGGAGCTTTCCAGTACCTACTTGTTTTTCTGAATGAAAAGATTTTTAGTTTAAACTTGATGAAGGGGCAGGGGACATTTTTAAAATGCATTGATGCCATCTTTCGTGGCAGCACTAAATAGTACATCTAGTTTGGAATCTGTTGACATTTAGTTACCACCAGCAATTTTGCTTTGGTCCTATAGCAGTAGATTTTTCTGAATATTTTTTAAATAAAACCCATGTAACATTATTCAGCAGTAAGAGATGAAATTAGCTAGTACAGCAACCTCTGATCACTGCTGCACAAACGACTGTTGTTTTGCAATGTCTCTCTTACTTTTTTAATCACAGAAACCATGTGTTTATTAAATTCGTGTGTAGTATACTTTTTTTCCTGGCCTAAAGTACTGCTTCTGAAGTGAGAAATTCAGACAACGTTTCTGTCACAAGACAAAACTTACTTGAATGTTGCACCAGTTAGCACACCTTTTATTATAGAATTTATGTGCAGACAACCAGATGACAGAATGATACAGCAAGTGTGAAACCATGTAATTCTGAGAGCAATAGTTAAAAAAATTCTCAGGAGAAGGCATATGGTATTGAAAATTGCATCTAAGTTTAGTTTACATTTACATTACATTTTAAGTATTGCTTGAAATATCTGTACCTTTATTTTGCAAAACAGAGAAATCATGGGGACTGATTTATAAAAGGGTTGGTTGTAAGCTGTTGCTGCCCTTCTGGTTTGAATGTTAATAATAATGTAAATAAAGGTTTCTATTTAAAATCAGAACTTGGTGACACTGTGTGAGCAAATACTTTAAGGCTGATTATCCAGTAAAGGTCAGAGCAAATTCCCTGCTATCACTGATGAAAACTGTGTATAAAGAATGATTTACATTTTATCCTAGTTGGGTCTAAAAGCTGAAGGAGTAGCAACTGACACCTTTCACTTATGAGACACACATTTAGCACTGACACCAGCTAGAATTTATGTCTTTTGCAACTTAAATAGCAAGCTCTAGAAGAGCTGAAAGGAGAAGAGGTGGTATCTTTCCCCAAACTTGGCAACAACATACCTTTCCTTAAATACCAGCTACTTCTTGTGTCACATACAAGTCTCACAGCTCAGTATTTTCTAAAAAGGGACAAGGTAACTTTTCAACATTCGGTCTGACAAGTAACAGGTGCAGTAACACTGGCCCTGCAGGATTGTAACAGTCACAACCTCACCGTGCCAGGACTATGGGCTGAATACACAAGGGTGTGCAAATTTTTAAAAAATCTAACCTCATATTCTTTTTTCATGCACACTGGGAATGGCAGATAGCTAAAACTTTTCTCTGGAAAGCAGCAAAAATGTGAGGGTTTTGACGAACTTAATTATTTTTTTACTTACTTTTATGGATCCAGGATTTTATAATCTAGTAGATTTTCTGATAATCCATGAAATTTTTAACATGTTATAATGAAAATACATGGCTAGATTAAGACAGACTTTCAGATTTTACTTCCATAATTACAAAAAGCTTGCAAAAAAGTTTTGGGTAGTATATTTGACTTACCACATGTGATACAAGTAAGTCCAATCTTACTTAGCATATACAAAGAATCCACTTCTGCTTTTTGAGTGGGATTTTTTTTTTTTTCTCATTCCTAAATTCAAGTCCATTTTTTGACTAGGGGTTGTGGTACCAGGGATCTCCATGCCTGGATATAATTCCACTCGCTTTTCCTAACTGCAAAACCAGGAAGGGTTTCAAAATAATTTCCATGCTGTATTTTTAGGCTGCATTTCTAAAAGGACAAGTTAAGTTTGCATTTTGAAAAAAATACCTCTTCGTTAGGAGTGAAGGCCACAGCTGGTTGAGTCTGTCCCATGAGCGCCCTCAGGCATTTGCCTTTAAACACAGGTAGCAAAGTAACATGAAACAAATGATAAAATAGAAATCTCACCAGTAGTGCCTGTACTACAATGTATGTAATAATGTTCTTATTAAACTACTCAAATAATTCTGTACATTGTGCTTCCTTAGTGAAATTATAGGGTTTTTTTCCCTGTGAAAGTCTTTGAACAGTAACTGTCATTCAGAACATTTACTTTTTTACAGACTAAAGTGTAACTAGATTATTGACTACAAGTATTGAACTCTCAGAGCTGATGTTTTTAAAAATGTGTAAAAGCTACACTGCTAAGCAAACTCTGCTTTCCCAAAGGAACTGTTCTGGTTTTGAATGTACTGCATAATATTACCACATTAAAAACCTTCATAAAAATCTGATTTTGTTAAAATTTGAGATGAACATTTACTGAAATTTTTCAGTACCTTTAAAAATGAATAAATTCTGACTTAGCATTTTGAGAAATGGTGTGTGGGCGTTACACTCTTTTATTAACTAATTTCTTCACAACCTGAATTAATTTATTTTCAAACAGTACACTGATCAATATTTACACAACCCCTCCAAAAATCTGGCATCCTGTTAGTGAAGATTTTCTCTAATCTTCATAGAGGTGACAATACGATGAACAAGTAGACGTGGAACTAAAATGTATCCTCAGAGGAAATTGAAGAAATTCCATGGTGCTGAGAATGCTTGGTGTTGCTGACTTCAGTTCCTGAATATTTTCAAAGTTCTTTTCAACCATTACCTCTACCCTAGTGATAAGCAAAAGCATCCTTGTTTTCTAAATCTTGCTTTAGAATTGTACTTGGCTTTGAAGTTTTTTTCATGATAACTAAAGACACAGGTGAACTGGAGATTGTCCCTTCAACTGTCTGTGTAAACACTGCCGCTGCAGTGGCAGTCCTCTTTGGGATGTGGCTGGGTTTCCTCCTCTGTCAGCGTTAGTTGTGTCTTCTGGAAGTAATGCCTTTTGAAGCAGGTGAGGTATAATCCAAAGCAAAAAAGCAGGTACAACAGTGGATTTCAGGGACCTGTATTTCTGGCAGCATTTCCCATAATTTCACTGCTTCTATTCAACTCACTCAGAAGTGCAAACATTCTATCTATTTCAGCCTCAAAGTTTATCCAGTCCTGCAGGTGAATGTTACAATTCATTTAGTCTGTAAATGGATTCAAGTCCTGGCCTGTTTGTATCCTCATGGAGGTGCAGCAGCTGGGGGAGATTAACCCTCCCAGCCTTCCCACAGTTGTCCTCTTTAAAATAAAACAAATGCAGTTTAGTATATAACATCCTAGTCAAAAGTAGTAAGAAAGGTATTTTTAATGGTTCCATGCAGTAAAAAGCAATGGAAACACCAATAAAAGCATAGTGGTGTAGGACAGAAACAATCCAACAGCGTTTGAAACTTCAGTCTGTACAAGGCTTGTTAATGCAACATTCATTTTGGTTCTAAAGGCAGTCTTAGAACTCTTCAAGGAGAAATAAAACCACTGCATTATATGAGCAACTCTTCTCAGGCAAGATGACCAGACTCTGCCTAGGAAGGGACTTGTACCTGAGTTTTCCACTGCACAGTTTGAGAGCACTTTATGATTTTTAATGAAGTCTCTGCCTTCTTTGTAATGGGAGATTAAGAGACAGTAACAGGCAACGGTAATTTTTTAATATCCTTAAATTTGTACCACACCTTTGAGCTCTGGCAGTTTGAGAACTGCCAGATTGTCATCAAGTTTTAAAGGGCAGCTCAGTATGAAAAAAGCAGTTTTAGACATAAATCTGTCTTGTAGTCTACTTTCTGTTTTAAACTCATTTTTCTGCTCACAGCACGAGGCTGTAGTTGAATAAAGAGCAAGAAAATACATGATGCTGTCTCACTACTCATGATAAATGACAATTTTGTTCTTTCTGGATTGTGTGAAAAATCACTAGGTAGCTGCTACTAATTCAAATTTAGACAAACCAATGTACTGGTCTTTAATTTTTACTGGCAATTGTCCATAATTGGTTTCTTAACTGAGCATCTACCTTTACTTGTTTGAAATTGCCTTGACCTTAATGCTCCAAGACTCCCAAAAAACATGTACCAAGAGGTTTTGTGCAGCAATAGTTCTCAGTAATGATGGCAGTGTCGTATTTCTTCCATAATTTAGAGGACTTTCCTCCTAAGTATTCTGTGAGAATAGATGATGATGTTAAAAAAGGTGATGCATGCAAAAAGAGAAGGGAAAAGCTAAGTAAAAGCTAATGCTTTTGGTGGATTGCTCCCAACTCACAGTGACTTGGCAGATGATGGTCTCTTCACATCTGGCCATTTTCGACGCTGAAACTGCCTAATTTTCAAGCAGCAAAAGGAGAAAAAAAGTTAACCATTACCAAGAAAACAACCAGCACCACAATCTGGAAGATCAGGAAGAAGAATTCAGCCAGAATTTTGACTACTAAGAGCAGAACACAGTGTAACATTGAAACAAATAGCTCCAATGTTTCAAAGCGAGTGGAGTGGAAAGGTCTTTCTGGCCCTTTCAGGCCAGGCCTTTCCATGCCGTTCCCAATCCCACACTTGGCTCTTTTCAGCACTTGTAGCTATTGTAGTACTTGGAGCTATTTGTAGTACTTAAGAATAATAATGTAAGGGTTTTTTTTAAATGTACCTGTACTGCTCATAGCTTCCATCTTTAAGTCCTAGGTGAAGAAAAATTAACAATGTTACTAACAATTGCCTGTATGAGGTAAATCACAAGTTAAAAAATAAGGACTCAAGAATTTAACAAATTTCCTGGTTCCTTGAGTAACCTAATATGCCCTCACATCTGATCCTGCACACAGCAGAAGTCTGGAGCAGAACTCCAGAAGTCCCTTCCAACTTCAACTGACCTGTGAGCTTCATAGCTGCTATTGGGGTATTCTCTCCCTCTTTCACCAGTATTGTTCCTTCCCTGTCTTCTGCATCTCAGCAGTATTTATCACTATGCTAAGGGTCATTCTTCATCTTAAAAACATTACATAACACAAACTGAACAGGTTTGTATTGAAAAATCTGAGAATCCAGCCATCACCCTCAGCAGGACATTACTAGCCTAAGTAACTCCTAAAATGCATTTGACTGATTCAAGTTTCATAAAGGTAAGAGTCCTTTGGGGTTCTTTGGGGAATTTGCCAGTGCAAGGGAAGAGGCACTTACCAAGATCCATGTTCCTAGTTCTTGGATTGCATTGCTTGTAGCCTCTGCAACTTCTGAGTTCCATGAGCTGGACATGCAGTTGATTAAGAACATCTCTGTCAAGTGTATCCACTGCATTAATTAGCTGCAATAAACAGGGGGTTCTTGTTAGTAATTACTGCTCTGTAATATGGTAACTTTTGGTATACAGGTGGGATATTTGTAACAGTAAAGAGCCGTGTTATACTAGTTCAAATGATACAGGCCTGAACTACATCCTGCAGCAATACTTCGTGATTTCAACTTATTGTTGATAAGTAACAATGATGTATTTCTTGAGCTGTGGTCTCAAGGTCTATCATCAGATACCTGATACGGATCGGTATTGAGATCAAAATACTCCAAAAATCCAGTAGCAAATTCACAGAACAGGAAGTTGTGGGTCTCGTTGATTGTCCTCAAACACCAGTATGTGTTGTTGTTGGCACTGGTACAGGCACAGAAAGGGCCCACTGCAAATTGAAGAGTTATAAAGACGTAAGTACATGCTTCTGTCTTTAGCACTGATAATTACTTTCTGTTTATGGTATTACTTTAAATATTTAGACAATTACTCTCATTCTCAATCCTGAGCTCTAAAGCAGAGAATGCCTTCCAGCATCAGCTCCTTGTTCTGTGCATACCTAACCCACATGACATGACTAATTACAGTAACATCTTGTCTAGTTGCTTTCTCTGGTTGTGAAACATTCCAGATGGTGAGATACCTTGCAGATCAGTGTACAGTATTCAGTATCTGTAGTTTATCTGCAGTTGGTTTTACCTCCTTGCCTTTCATGCAAGAATAATTACAACACTGAAACAGAGATTATTTACTATAGAGAAGACTGTATGGCTTTGGTTCCAGAGCTAATAAAACCAGTAACTACTAGCAACCCAACATCCCAGTCCAGTCTAGCGAAAATTTGCCCATCTATTCACTGGTTTACAGTATTCTTACGTGTCCACAGGGGAGCAGTTTGCCAGTGCTGGTTGTCGTGGGTGAAGCAGGTCAGACCAGGCATGCTGCAGGTGTCATTATTTTTAATTCTCTTAAGCAATTTGCGCAGTTTCTTCTTCCGTCTCTGCTCTCGCAGCAGCCACAGCCTGTCTTTCTCCTGTAGGGCTTTCCTGAACACGTGAAACATTAGGGTCACGCAAACTCTGTTAGACTTGAACATACCTCAAACACCCTGAAGTAGCTAATAAAATAAGCCGCTTGGAGGGAAAGAATCCACGTTTTTTAATTCAATGGTGTTTCAAACAAACGGAGATGACTCTGCAATTCAATAGCACTGGGATAAAAAAGCAGCCAAAGGGGCTTGTAGGCTCGAGGTTATAATGTGCTTTTTCAAAAGCAGAGACCTTATCTTAGAATTTACAAGCATTTTGATATGGGCTTAGTTGCTTGCCCAGGTGTCTCTGTGTTTATGCTTTTTAATACAGGATAAATTGAATACTACTACTATTGCCTAGTGTGTAACTGGTGTGTACAGACCAAGTATTAATATTACATTTTGCACATCCTCTCTCTTCACTTACTTGAAAGGATGAAGACTGGATCCTTTGTGTCTCAGTTTGCTCTTGTGTTTTGAATGGTAACTGGAAAATAAAAACAGCATTGCTGCTGAACAACATCAAGACAACTGCCCCTGTTCTGATAATTATATTACCAGGTTGGATTTGAAGCAGATTTAATCCAGTGCCTCTTCTCCCTTCAGTTTATTAGTGTAAGTGACGAATAAAGGCAACCTCGCCCGACTGGATCAGGCACCTCCCAGCCTGGCAGAGTCTCTGTTGCCTCAGATCCTTTGTCCACAGTGACACCCGGTGTGCTAACACTGCATTGCAATGTATATCCTTGTCCAGCTACAATTGAGTATTTTTTTAAGCTTTAACTGGTTTTTTTCCTACATGAGGCACATAGAATAAATAGATTCGTAATCAAATTACATTTCTGCAACTAGGTATTCCCTAATTTGTTCAGATAATGACAAGTTTGTACTGCCCTCCTGTTATTTTCCTTCCGAACGCAAAAATTTCAATACCAGCTGTACTTTGTAAGGCTGGGAGGGGGTGTGGGGGTGTCCTCCATTATTACTAGCTGGAAGTTCCAGGAAAACTTTACAAGATGGATTAAACTGTCCCAGCAAGACCAGTGTCTCATATATTCAGAAATATGCAGAGTGTAAGCAGACATACACATTCTCGCTGGGTTACTACTGCTTTGCCCCTCCAGAGACTCTTACAGAGTTTTGCAGAAATTTCCTTTCTGTGGAATTACCAAAGTTAAAAAAAAGAACAACCTCAGTCAATGGCAGTATTTTCTTATTGATAAAGTTACTACCTACACAAAACAGCAAACACAAACTTAGTTTAATAAATGTTGTTTTCTAAACTGTACATCTGAATTCAATTAGATTAAAATCCCCTTCAAAACAAATCTTTTAAATTCTTAACACTTTTGGGAGGTTTCATAAATTTAATCAGTATAACAAATAAACAAAGTAAAATTATTAAAGAATATCTTCTTCAGTCAATTTTTAAATCTTGCACAGATGCTGGGCATTTCATAAACTAATTCTAAATGCTAAATCAAAGCAATTGCAATGCAAACACTTGACTAGTAACTCGTTAACTATGTAACTCAGACGATTAATTTCTTTGATTTCAATGGGATTAGTCATCTAATAATGCTATGCATGAATATAAGTGTACCCTGTATCAGTCTGAAAAATAACATTTTTTTACATTTTCTATAAAGCATTCACCAAAAATAACTTCATCTTTACAGTACGTATTAAGTAAACTCAGTTTATGTAAACTCAGTTAATCAGTTTTGAAAGCAGTGGATTATAAACCAATATAAACTTTCTGCCTATTTACCATCTAGAATGATACATCTTAAGCAGTTTTTGACATGGGCTCCCATAACCCAGGAAATTTATGATCTCCATATTTTAGTAGATCTGCTGCTGAAACTATGTTGCAGGATCCACACTGGCCACATCCACAATTCCCAACAGTTCCCAACATTGGATCTGTACAGTATGTTGCATCTCCGAGGTTTTAAGCATAATGCTCAACAGGGCATTCTGTGACACCAATGAGACAGAGAAATTTTATCCACACCCTCTCACAGAGTCTACTTGGTAACAGGCGCTGTAGCCACAGCTAAAGCACAGCTGCCTTGCAGTTTCGACTCCATTCAGGTACACCCTTCTCTTTTTTGGTGATACTCATACCATTCTGCCTCTGTGGCTGCAGTACTCTGAGTGACACCTGGCTCTCAGCAGCCTCAGAGATGGCTCTGTCATCATGAGCAGGAGAAGGTGTTCCTGGGTCCCTTTCTGAACAGCTTTTCCCAGGGACAAATTCTCTTTGGGTTACCTTTTGATTTTTGGAAGATTTTCTGTTGTGTTTATTTGCAGAGCAAGAGCTCGACTGCCCAATTAAACTCCTGACTGGCAGACAGTGGGCCTTGTACTTGTGCAGCAGCCCAACTTGCCCCAAATATGTACCCAGGAGTACAGTAAGCAGGCAACCACTGAACAAACCAGATCCTGATCTCTCCTGTGAGGACATAAATCAGTTACAGTTGCACACTACAAATAATTATTTGGAAGTACACAAAAAAATACCTTAGCTTGTTACAATCACACTCTTCAGGTCGCTTCTTCTTTAGATGACCTCTCACCTCCCTCAAGTTTTTTATTTTATTTTGCAAAGTTTCAATCTAAAAAAACCAAAAAAAGGCACAAGGACAGAGGCTGAGAAAAACCAGCATGATTTAGTCCTATTCTAACCTTCTCAAACTCATTCTACCGTCAACAAGTTTCCTCTTCACTACCTTCCACGGCTCTCACCACTAACAAGCATTTTCAAATTATCTAGGTTTCCTGAAGGAAACGACAGCAGGAGGAAGCTGGTTGAGTTTGCCTGCTCTGGTTCTTGCCTGTGAAAGCGGAATGCGCTGCAGAATGGGGGGACACACAGCTGCAGCGAGACAGACACTCCTGCATCCACTGGGACTGCACCTCTTGCGCTCTACAGCACATCTGCAAGGGGAGAAAGGCTGCTCAAAGGAAAACAAAGTCCTTAAATTTCAGCATGTTCTGACACTGGGAAGGCAATGGGGCAGGAGTGATGTGATATCCCCTCTTCAGAGGTTCTGGAAAAGCAAAGCAGCAAGGTTCACTTTGCATAGCAGGCTTTAGCTGTGTCTGGGCACATGGGATAGCAATCAGCAGTTAAGTGTTCCGCCCACGGGGTTTATTTTTACCTAACTGCCTTTTTTTCACTAAACAGTCTGGCTTAAACACAGCATGGCCCATTCCCACTCAGATATTGCAGGCCTCTACCTCAATCCTCTACATAGCAGAAAAATCAAAGTAATCTAATGTGAGCAACAGTCTCTGCAGAACTACCATTAGCCATCAGTGACCATAGGTGTAGTAGAAGCTCATGACTGCTGAAGCAGACACAGGACAGAGTGTTCAAGGAAAATGGACAAAGAATCCAGCCCTGTGACCCTAAATCGGGAACACAACTGGACAGAAGCGGGTTCTCATTTCCTTTGACACTCCATATTGGCTACATTTTCTGAAGAAAACACTTCAGAAAAAATTACAGGACCATGGTGATACTGAAAGTGCCCTTTTTTAATCTTAGCAGACTAGTAAGTTTTTAAGTATCTGCCTTGTGTGTCAATCTCTACAATAAAAGGGGTCCAAGAAGTTCTTACACAGAACTTTACTGTGAATTTATGTAATTTGTTAAGAGATCACAGGATGTCCATCCTTCATGCTTCTCTTTGGCATTTGTTTCACCCTTACCTGGTCCTTAGACCCTCTTTCATACACAATACACATTAAGGGTTTGAGCTTATATTATTGAATATTAGTGACAAAAATGTCAGATAAAGTTTTACTGGCAAATTTCATAGGGCAAATTACCTCCAGGTTCTCCATATACACAGTCCTATGAAAAAATTCAATTCCAAAGTGCAAGGGTAAGTACAGCAGTAGCAAGTGAAAGAAATCAATTCTAGAAGCACCAAAACTAATGAAGCTCACTTTTCCTTGGACTTATGTATTTGATACTGAAGGACTGTGTTTTGAGAGGTTCCCCACTGGAGGACAGGGCTACTAAGATGCTAAAAAGACCCAGATTAATATTTTCCCAGAATGGGGACAGCTGTAAGTCTTATTTGTCTCATGAAGTATATGATATTTTTCAGCTGTGCCTTCAGTTGCAGTTCTCTCCTCCACTCAGCATCTTGTCGTCACAAACCTGTAATAATTTAATTATTTCTGAAATGTCTATTCTGAAATCAGCCAGCAAGTTCAAAAGGTTCCAGGGAGGGACAAAGACACCCAGAGGCAGACAGACAGACAGACAGTCAGCATGATCCTATCAGCCCACAGAAAACAACGCTAAAAACACACACTGAAAACATCTCTGACCTCATGGTCAATATGAAGTTTATGGTCCTTCCAAGCTTGCAGTGACCTGTACAGATCTGTGTCACACTGAACGGTATCGTTCTCCAGGATATAGCACCTTGGCATGGAAAAGCAAAGTGTTTATTACAGAGGATATACACACACACACACACACACAGAGAGCAATGCAAACAACAGCTCTTAATAGCACAGCTCCAGAACAAATGAGACCATGGATTGGAAATGACATGCAGATTTAAAAGACAAAAAAAAAGTTCATTCAAGAAAATACAAGTGTGCTCTGAGCCAGGAAAGAAGTCTAGGTTTGAGCTGCCATGGAAATTTTTAAGTAGACAAATTCAATGAGAATATTTCTGTCAAGCAGAACGTGTTGACTGTTTCGTTTCTATATGTAAATTGTGCTACACAGAATTCTTGCTTATTCATTAGACTTTCTGCATAAATAATCATTACTAACTAGCAAGCACTGAAAGCATTACTCAGAAGCAATTTCCCAATGCATAATTAAGTGATGCAGGGGAAGGAGCTTCTAGTACTAAAAAATATAGTACTTCCTCATATAACAAGGAAACAAAGCACTTCCTTATAAGATGTATTACTACACCATAAAGAAAAGAGAAGAAATGCAAAACAACAAACCAGAAACAAGGAAGCTTTGCTGTCTTCTACAAAAGTGATAAAATCTTTCAAGGGTATCTCCTTCACTTTGAAAGCAAACACCCTCTGACAATATAAAATCTGCATGTTTCACTAACTTCTGGTGAAATCCAGTTTTTAAAATTATTCAATAAAGAAGAATGCAAAAATCACCACTTGACAGATTTACCTGGAAAGTTTATTAGGGGTTGAATACCATGCAGTCATTTCTGAATGCTTGTTTAAATTAAAGCTGAGTATTTGCAATACTCCTTTATTTTCTTTCAACCACCTCGTGTATGTTGTCCCACGGCCTTCTTTTCTGCTAGGGATGGCTCATGAATAATGTACAACCTTCCTGACAGTTCCTCGTACAAATTTGGGATTCACCCACTAAGGCAGCAAAAGTCAATTCAGTTGTTCCAGAAGAAAAAAACATACAGTGATTTATGGGTCCCGAACATTCATGAGAGCTGGGGTAAGAGGGTACGATTCACTGATGCCTACAATTTCTCATATTGGTGAGTTTCTAATTCACTTCTGTGAACAGAAGTCAAATGGAAAACACAGATATCACCAGCAGCTACCTGGTGCCTGCATGTTTACATGAGCTAGTCATTAAACAACTGAATGCATAATAATGAGTGGTGGATTTTCGGATAATTCACAAGTGGAAATGGTGACTAAATGAATTAAAGTATAGCTGAAAGAGACATCATCAGTCCCTAAATTCACCACTGAGGAAATTATTTTTAGCTGCCAGAGTGGACAATTGCCTTCCCTCTCTCTCAGTATGTTCCACTTCCCAATGCTCCTGGTCCATCCAACTTCATTCATAATATGCATTTTCCTCTCCTAGCACTGGTTACAGAAAACTCTGTACAAAGCAACCAGTGACACAAAACCAGTTCATGCTCCAGTCAGGGCCTTTGGTCTCCAGCCAGGCCAGGTTACCCACTGCACACTGATTTCCAGGGGTAAGGCCTCTCCTGGTTTCATGCCTGTTTAACACCCGTTGCCAACAGTTTTGCTTGTCCTCACTGGAAACATACGTACCAATGAGTGGTTACTGTCTCCACCCAATGCAGAAGACACAAAATCACTGCTGCAGCTCTTCAGGAGCTTCATGCCCCTCTGCACTGACAAAACTAAAACAAAACTGAAGACTACTGTACACATGGGAATAAGAATTTTAGTGAAGCTAGACTGGGTATCCAAAAGGGACACAACATGCTTAGCACACTTCATCCCACTCACTTACGTAAAGCAGTCACTTAAGGAGCAAAAGCTTTTAAAAATCTACTATGTGCACTTACCTGTGGGTCACTTTAATCAGATTAGGGGCTGTGTACTCTGCAATGCTACCAGTGCCACTATATTCCCCTATGTCTCTATCTTCCTCCTCGTGGAAAACAGCCCTCTGCACCTTGTGCCGCTTGGTGATGTTCCTTGGTAAGATGGGCTGGTATCCATCCTCCAAAGCCAGGTTATAGGCAGCTCCATCCAGCTCAACAGGTACAGAACGGATAGAGCGATTCCGGACATAGCTTGGTTTGAATTCTGCGTGGAAAAAGTGAAAGAGAGGCAGAAGCAGTATGTTACAATTTGCTCCTTTTTGTGGTTCTTGGAAGGAAAACCCCCAGCCCATACTGTGCTGTTTGAAATTAGCAGGATGACAGTGTTCGTTGCAGTTGTCCTGTGAGCTGCTGCTTCCTTAACTTTGGCATGGACAGACAGACGGTGGGTGGATGGATACCTCAGGGCATGAGAGGGCAAGTACAAGGCAAACACAAAAGAATGACAAAGGGGAAAGAAAATGCTCTAGTCCAGCATCAGTGAGAACAAATAGCTCGTTCAAATGGATGCTTGCTCTTCCCCCGTGATCACCGGATGGCAGCCACACCTTAAGCACTGATTGTGACAGTCATGACAGCCAGGCCAACAGTCACCCTCAGGGACCAGTTCTCTGTGCTTTTCTGCTGTCCACCATACAATCCTTCCCCGCTAGGATTCCTGCAACACATTCTTGAAGTTGTCCCAGTATTCCCAGTGCTCAGCTTGAGCCTTTTCCCAGTTCTGTGTTCATTCTTCAAGGCTAGACCTTTGATTTTTTTGGAAGGGACTAATAACTGAATCTACTTTTATCCACATGCAATTCTTTTCTTTGCAATTATTTTCCTGATGTGCAGCCCAGACAGTCAGTTTCTCCATGTAGCACCACCCTCTAGCGCTATGTACTCCCTCAAACTCTGCTTCTCCATTTGCAGCTCAAAAGCAAAACGAAACATTTGTTACGAATTGCCACTGTGCAGAACGAGATTCTCACTGATCTTTTCCCTATGACTATTTTCCAAAGTTCTCTGTTCCAGGCCAAATCCCCAGAACTCCTCCTCTGTTGGGTCTGGAATGGCACAAAGAGAACCTAGTTATGAACTCTAAATCTATATTTAAACTTCCCTGCTATATGATGGGGTCCATCTCCCACCATATTTCCTGCTCACCACCAGTGACTGCTGAGAGGCACTCATTAGGCACAATCATCTCATTCCTTGGGAAAAAAGTACAACCTAGGTACCACAGACTCTCTTGTGCTCCCTGCCCTAGGAGAGCCTGAGGCTTTACTCTGTATATGAGGCATGGAGTTACCACACACATTACTAGAAACAACTGAGTCCTTTGGATCCTTTGGTCACTTCTAATTTAAAGAGACTGAAACACACAGCACACCTCATGAGATGGGATTTCCCTCTGTAGTCTGATAAAGGGAAAATTCAACCAGTGTGCCAAATGAGAAGACCAATCCTTCTTGCAATCCCAAACTCCACAGAAAGGCCAGCTTCTTCAATGGGATGATCTCTCCAGCAAAATAAGCAGGGGGAAAAGAAAATATGGAACCGGAGGTCAAACAACCAAAATTGACAAAAAGTACCTTAACTGTCATGCTCTGGCATTAATGCAGAATGACTTTTTACAATAAGCCTTACATTCATTTCAGATAGATTGCACAGTCTCAAAAGCCGTTTTGCAGACTGTGGGAAGCAGAATAAACACCTCATCCCACCTGAAACTGGGCCAAGCATGACATTTTTGTCAGCGCCACACACAGAAAGCAGAATACCAGCTGGATTGTCTGGCTTTGCACATTTTCCATGTGTGGTTCAAAGTTTACTGCTGATATTAAGCTAGGTGAGTCACTGCTGAAAGGATAAAAAATGCCACAAAAGACCAGCCCTATTTCAGGCAACCATTCAAGAAATGTTTGAATAAATGAGAAGGAAACTCCCATCTTTTCCAGGGTAGGAGGAAGTTCTAAAAAGCTACACCCTACCAATGAGATTCAAAGTATAAACTCACATTTCTTTAATCATTCCTTCATTTGATCTTGCTCAGCTCAGCCAACTAACAATCAATCTTCCTTCCAAGTCTAATACACCAACCCAGCATGCTGGACCTCAGTAGATAGCCCCAGGGAACCATCAAGTACGTGTCCCTGAACAGCTAGGAGCCAGGTTACTCCTCCCTTTGCAGCCAAACTAACACAGCCTTGGCACTATTTGGTGTGGAGTGAGGCACCTCATAAAGGACTGCTTCTATTGCTTTATCCTAACATGCTATCCACAGTGCTGACTCACTACTATGATTAGTATCAAACTTTGAAGTGGTTCAAATATTTAATAAGATCAATATTCATTTGTACTGTGTGCTCCCATCTGCTAAGTGGACTGCAGGCATAAATATTAATGTTTCATTACTTATGAGTCAATCCTTCCCCAGGTTTTACTCTCCAATCCATTTACCTCTGTACATAGCCTAGAAACAGCCAATCCGGGGCTCTTAAATATCTGGCCAAAAACATCTCTGCTCCTTTCTTCAGGTTACTAAATTCTGGCTTTGGTAAGCTCTCTGAATCTGATGCCTCTCTTCCTCAACGACAGAAACCAGCTGTCTTAGACATGGTATTGCTCAGAAGTTGCAACCTCAAAACTGAGTTGCAAAATGGAGTCCAGAGGAATTTTAACCAAGAAAGCCAACTGCTTTCAGAGCCCCACTCATCCAGCTGGTGTTGCACCACTTGACCAGCATGGTTGTCTTCACTGGAACCTGAAAGGAACAAAGTTTTCCACGAATGTCTATGTATTTTGCATTTAGTAGACAAAAGAGGTTTTTTGTTAATTTTTTTTTTTGATTACACAAGGTAAAACTGAACACTTCAGAGACATTAAAACAAAAAAACATCTCTAGTGTCTAGAAATATGGAAGTTTAGAGGTACTTTCTTGTATTCTGTTCTCACAACTGCCATTAAAAACCATACTTCAAATGCATTATCTGTAAAAAGTAATGAACTTTTGTTTAGTAACAAAAACTGTTATTATAAATATTATTTTGATCCAGCATTGAGACCACCTCAAAAGTAAAATGAATGTCAGGGAAATTAGAATTCAAATGCACTAGCCTCTTTGTACACACCTCTGTTTCTTTATTATTCAGTGTGGCCTATCATAATTTTCCTACATGCAGCTTAAGAATTCCTTTAATCACATGCACTTGTTCATCACAGGAAGAAGAGATCAAATCCACAGCAAGAAAAACATAACAGGCCACAACACAGCTCATTATTTACTTTAAACTTTCTACCTGCTGCAAAGCTCTGTTTGATCTTTCTTATAAAAATAAGAGCATACTAAAGAAATAAAGAGGACAAAAATGCAAACATTCCAGACACCTAAACCCAGACATAGCAAATATTAACATTTCTGGGTTTCTGGCACTTAAATGCTTTGCAGTCCAGTTATGTATTTTTACATTGTCCAAATGGCACATATATGACACGGCCCTGTTGTGAAACTGACCTTACTCAATTTAGAAAACACTGTTGCCTGCTAAATGCACTAGTGCACCTGAAAATGCATCCTAGACCATGCCTACAATAGAAAGTATTTATTTTATCAAAACGTCTAGTGCTCCAGCCCCTGTACCAGCAATTTAGTCTGGTCTTTTAGACCATCAATTCTCATATGTAACTGGTTTCAATCTTTCTGAAAGACCAATCTTTATACCCCATTAGGGTTTACAACACGCTTGATGCACCCTAGATGCAGGGCACCCATTCTGCTTTTCTTCAAATGACTTGGATTGGAATCCAATAACATGACCTTTCGCAAATTTCTGTTGTGCACAACAATAATGAGTGATCAGGGCATTTCCTTCAAAACTTCACTACTGCTTGGAACTACTGCATTAATGTGGACATGACCCTTAGTCCAGTAAGAAACTTCCATTTTCTGTTTGGTAGCCATTCAAACTAATGAATAGCATTTACTGGCATTCAAGCAGAGTTGCAATGCAATCTCATGCACTCATCAAATTCTGAGTAGCAGAACCCAAAGGTGCCCTAAACAAATATGCAACCCAGCACAGACCACACTTTATCCCAAGTCTCATGGAAAAAAAACCCAAATATGCATAATGAGTATCCAGGTCACTCTCTTAACTAACCAGTCCAGTGAGACAGCTTTCCATACAAGCTGTTTAGAAAAACCTTGGTATGTTGCCTTAACTTCGGGCTCACTTACATTTGGTGTGTGATTTATTAGATAAGTGTATGCAGCAGAACAGCCAATACCAAACAAAAAGGTCTCTGTTAATAGGTCCAAGCTAACCTCTTCCCTGCATAGCACACCCTAGACAGGTGTGAGAAGAGGGAAAAACAAAGCATCTGTGGAGGTAAATACTTTACTTTAGACACAAGCAATAGCAATGTGATTGTCAAGATCCTGTTTTACGTTGCTGAAGTTCATGCCTTCAGGTTCAATGAGGCTAATAAGCTGAAGGGTATAGTTTAAACTCTGTCTCTTCTAAGCAGAACACAGGGGAAAAGCACCATTCTGACCCCCCTGTGAGAGGGAGCAAGCATCACTTTTTTTACCTCAACTTCCCACATACAAAAACTAAAGGCAATTATACATTTAACAACCTCCTTTGGATTTTGTGAAAACTAGTTAATGTTTAGAAAGCAACAATGAGAAGTACTTAAGTAAGTGTTAACTATTATCAGATAGCATTATGTTGCCCTCACTCAAATTGTTTTCCTCTCATCATTAAGTGCCTTCCATCTACTTCTGTTGACTCCCCATGACTTCCTTCCGTGACTTAAAAAAATGTAGTTAAATAAGTAAAAATTCTAGTGTTTTTTACGGATTGTCGGCTGCACCCCATAGTTAAACATCAAGTATAGTTGAGGGAACCAATAATATTTTTTTCAACTAAGAATTTGCTTAGTAACTAGTAATCAGCTTGCAAGACAAATATAATGGGAGAAAATAAATTTAAACTCCATGTTTCATGTTTGTGCCATTATACAGAAAGACTAACCTGCTACATAATTAAGGCTCTGTATTTGTGGAGTGAAAGAAACATTACAAGCAACTAATAATTCTGTGTTGCCATTTACATCTAATCTATAATAAGACTATATACTTCAAATATAGATGTTGGTCTGACTAAGATTTAACAGAGTCAGTAAAATGGGCTTTCTGAAAAAGCACTAATCTGTACCATGGAAACCAGAAACAGTCACCCCCTTTGGCAGTTATTTCTGATTAAAAGTCAGCCTTGTCTCTGCTGACTGAGCAGAAGAAAAGGATGTTAGAAGCAAGCAGCTTCTGTAACAAAGTACACACATCCTTATTTAAAAATAAATTACTGAGGTAACAGCTCCAAGCATTGCAGGAGCTACTGAAAACTGAAGTATTTGCTGTAGAACACTGTTCATATGCCATAGCCTATGTAACTGTGCGATTTGTCTTTTCAGCATGGGCACTGGATTTCCCAGAACTAAACATTCTTCCTAAAGACAGATACTCTCAAATCTGATTGTCCAATATGACACATGCTGTTTCATAGCTGAGATACACAGGAAATATGCTAACACAATTCAACGCCTATAACAGTCAAGACAATTATGTGAGTTAGCAAACAACAGCTTTCAAAGGCAGAGCTAGAAGATGCAGTGGGTTTGCTTACTTTTCTTGGAGAAGAGTTTCTTTCTCTGCCTAATGTGGCTCAGCTTGTATTCATTCTCTTCACAATTGCAGTCTTTGCTATTCCTGTTGTAATACTTAGGCAAAATATTGGAGGTGCCTTTGCCGTTGCTTGCAGCTGCCAAGTCTGCCATTCTCTTGCACTTGTGGAGCTTGAGTTTTCCACTGGCATCTTCCACACACTGCCACTTCTGGAAGAAAAATTTGGTCATTAAAAATTTGTCCCAACTGTGGTCTGTCTAATGGCCAGCTCCAGTAATTTATCAGATATTCCTTGTAGTAAAATGGGTAAATGTAGTAAATAGTAAGCACCTATTTTCAAACCAGATTTTTGTAATCTTCCATTTTCAGACAAAATAGCAACTCTTTGAAACACAGTTGCATTTGTTTCTGATTTTGCCTCTTGGAGGCAGAACAATTGAAATTTCTTTAAAAAGTCAATACTACAGCTAAAAACATGAGGGTGGCAAGTGACAACTTTCAGAGGCATAACTGTGGCATAAATCAAGGATATCCAAGCCACATCCTAACTCTGAGAGTTTTGTTATAACTTTCTTATTATAAATCAGCACAGTGGGACCAAAACCTTCCAGCTTCATGGGAGCTCTCCAGATAAAATCATATACTGCTCTGGGGTGGAAGAGACCTTAAAAGACCATCTCGTTCCACCCCCCTGCCATACACAGGGACACCTTTCACTAGACCAGGTTGTTCAGAGCTCCATCCAACCTGTCCTTGAACACTTCTGGGAATGAAGTGTTTTCCAGGATTGCTCTACAAAAGTGCCTGTTTCTCTTCCACGACCTTTCAAAGGATCAGATCAACTGTGGCAGTCCTTAGCTGCATAAGTTTATCTCCATCTTGTGTGGTTCTCATAATAGCTTTTTCCATTCAACAGCCTTGGGCTTGACGTGTAAGGGTGAGCTGCACTGGATGCCCCTGAAGTGAGAAGCCCCTCCCTCTTGCACCCACACTAGAGAAAATACTGTCCCGGATCTCCAATTCACTCTGATATTCAAAACCTGAAATAACTTGCTCACAGTTCCTTTGTCAGAAATGCTGTCAGAGCTGTACCAAGGACAAGGGAGTTTAGCTGCCTTCAACTTGGCACAGAAGTTCTACCCACTTCTGAGGTACATTACAAAATTATCTCGCTTACTCCTTAATTCATCAACACTTTACTAGCTACAGAGGCTTAGAGACACATTAAAAAAACCCCTTACAGTAGCAGTTGCTACTGCTTTTAAGAAAATTTCTCAGAAACACTCAGCTTCTTGTTGAGTCTTGAGAAGAGTTCCTCCTCTTCCCTACGACAAAATCCTGTAAGCCTGTGCCTCCAGGACACTCACTGGAATATTGAGAATTTTCCAAATAAAAGAACTGAAGTAAAAACAGCAGCATCTTCCAGGGAAGATGTTATTTTACAGCAGCCTATAGCTCTACAAGGGAGACTCAGCCACTTCAGTTTGCATAGCACGGTGTGCAAAGGCTATGTGTATTTTCCATTGACATTCACTCCATTGTTTGCAGAACAGCAAAGTAAGAAAACAAGATCACTGCACTTTTATTATCAGACTTTAATAGGAGTCAAAAGTGAAGTGGCCAGCTGCAGCACATTTACCTATCACCGTGGCAGAACCTTGCCTTTACAATGATCCGTTTCATGGTGTGCCCACTGATTTCCTCAGACACCTGGATGCCAAGCTGTATCTGTGTTCAGCCTCCTGGGCAGCCCAAGCCTTGCTCTGATGCCGATAAACCCAGCTTAATTTACAGCACCATGAATCAGGAAATCAAGGAGAGATACTAACAATAAAACCTTTGCATGACAATCTTCATGTGCAAAGCAGTACATATTTACCCAGATGCAGCAAAGAAGTAAAATCTGAAGAATAAATTGTTCTCTTACTTTTATAAATGCCTAACACTGATTTATGTACGTACACACTGAGGTTTGAAGTAAAAGTTAATTTACTAGAATAAGCAATGCTTTCTTTCACAACTAAAAGAGATGTAAAAATGTTTCTCGCTGTTTCCTATTCGATCTGAACATTATTTTTGAAAATACATAAACTGCATTTTCTGCTCAGTAGAGCTCTATGCTGTAGGTACATTTTAATGCATGAAAAATGAAGTTTCAACAGAGGGCAAGTTCAATGCCATGATGAGAATTACTGCAAGTACTCTGGTGTGTGGCCAAAAACTGTTTTTCCTGTATTTATTTCATCTCTTGTCAAGAGATTGATGCTCATTTTTCCCTTCCAGGTGAACTGGAAAAAATCCTTTGTTTTGGTGCAGCTGTATGCTACAGTGAAAACATCTCAAAGAGTTTGCTTTGGGGCACATCGTATGCATTAGCAGGCCTTGCAGTGCAGATCTAGAGAAACTACACCAGAAACCCTGCCCCTCTACTCAGCCCTACTGAGGCACATCTGAAGTGCTGTGTCCAGTTCTGGGCTCCTCAGAGCAAGAGAAACATGAAGCTCCTGGAGCAGGTCCAGCAGAGGCTGCAGAGATGAAGGGACTGGAGCACCTCCCTGCTGAGGAAAGGCTGAGGGGGAGCTGGGGCTGTTCAGCTGAGAGGGGACCTCACCCACGTCTGTTGGTGGACGCAGGGAGGGGTCAGGGGATGGAGCAGGCTCTGCTCGGTGCTGCCAGCAGGGCAAGAGGCAAGGGGCAGAACCCGCTGCACAGGAAGTTCCACTTGAATATGAGGAAGAACTTCCTTACAGTGCAGATGGCTGAACACTGGAACATCATGGCCAGAGAGGATGTAGAGAATACCCCTAAAGAGATTCCAGAAACAGCTGGACACAGTCCTGTACCCTGTGCTCTAGAATGACCCTGCCTGAAGCAGGGAGGTTGGAAGATAATTTTTTTTTTTTAATTGGAAAGAAAGTTTTGGATCTGCCTATCTTTTGTGATTTATTGGTACTTTTGTAGCTAGCAGAGATCTACTGAGGTTATGAAAGAATTTAAGTTCTCTTGATAAGTGACATATATCAAGCCAGCAAGAGTCCAGGTAACTTCAGTAGCACTTTGGCAGATCTTTGGAGTTCCTGAATCTCAAAACAAGTTGCACACGATCAACTTCCATGATCAAATTCTTAATCTTGATTGCAGCAAGAAATGACTTGCTGATAACTTCATACATTAAAAATTTTATCAGCCCTGGAACTGATAAAATTAGGAGGCAACGAACAATGAAAATTAAAATAATGATGATTTATTAGGGCTGTTATCTGAGGACTGTATTCGTTACAAGGAACTGTAATTAACAAAACTGTTTTCCTCCTTGAACTAGAAATAGCCTATAATGATTTTCAGAGGCTATTTTACTTACGGGATTTTTTTGATTGTCACTTCACAATCAAGAAATTTGCATTTCTGCATAAGAGATTTTTTAACTCCTTGTCATTACAGTATTGGCTGTTGCAAATAGCTTGCTGAAATTTACACTAAAATTTAATAAAAACCCCAGCTTTTAAAAATATCCTGATATGGGCAGCGGTATACTTTAGTTAAAAGACTACTGGAGGTCAGGAAACTGGCTTCAGTCCCTGTGCTGTTACAGGCTCAGTTTGGAACCTCAAACAAGTCAATTCCCCTTTTGGTGCTGCTGTTTTTTTCCCTTCACAGCTAATGAAACTTCTGCTAAGACTGCACTGACTTCTTAGCTTGTGCAATGCCTAACAGAGCAGCAGCATTTGATACCACAACCCAATTTTTATATTACTGATTAATTTTTAATCATTGTAATCTTAAAATTAGCTGAATACCTGATTCTCCATTTGCATGCTAGCTGTGGTTGTCCCATCTGCCTCATGTCAGCTACAGTTCGGAGCATTTGTAGCCCTCAAAATATTCTGTCAATAAATTGTTCACCTATCTAATAATTTCAAGGTTTGAGTGGTATGTAGTGTGTGACAACTGAAACTGAGGTGAAAGTTCAGAGGTTCGAATCTCCAAAAATCATGGGTTGGTGTAACGGAATTACGTTGCGTTGGAATGAAAACCAGGCAGTGGTCTTCATTTATATACTGATAATGTGAAGTAGAGGAATCCAGACTTAATCCTTTGCCAGTGGATGAACGGGAAGAAGGTACCGGGGGAAGGGACGAACCCAGCAAAAATGTTAAAACGTTAAAGAAGTAAATACCTGTTGGGAAGAACTAAAGAACTGGGCATAATCAGTCAAAAAAATAGCTGAGAAGAGAGAGGTCTGACTGCCTGAATTGGAGAGATGTTGTGAAGAAGACATGAACTGATTAAGTCAACTAGAACAGAGAAGTAGTAATGTGTATGAAACAAAACACGGTAAATTCAAGTTCTAGTACCATCTAGTTGCCAGCAAAAACAACAGAACAACCTCTTGTAGAGTAGGATCTTGTGTGTGTCTCTCCGGATTTTGTTACTTTGTCCTCATTAACCCTATGGAAAATAACACAAACTACAGCAGAGAAGAGGTAACTAAACTGTAACTGTACTGTACTGTTTCATAAAAGGAAAAAAATTATATATCCTGACTACTCATGAATCAATTAGACTGGAAGTTAGAATATTTCTAGCCATTAAAGCAGTTTGTCTGTAGCACACCATCTAATGTGGCAGCAACACTGCGTTCAGAAAGAATCCACTTAAATTAAAGACCGGTATGACTGATGTGTTTTTCTCAGGCTGTTGGCAAAGACAGAAGACTTTACTGTCCTGTAGAAACTTGTATTCCTAGAGCTGTTAGGGAAGCTTGCTGGCAGCTCAGTGCTTCACTTTTAACTTTTCTGTAAAATAAGATGGAATCTCTTTGGCATAACAAAAAAAAAAAAACAACACCAAAACAAAACAACAAAAACCAGCAGCTGAGACACAGAATGATGAATTAGGGCTCAGCTCTGAAAGATATGTCTTTCAGTGGAATATTTAATAGTAAGACTTATATGATTGGCTGTTTTTCCCCAAAGGAAGCAGTGTCAATTGAGAGATACTGAGGGAAATGAGTGAATTGTAGGAAAAAATCCTACAGGGAAAGTCAAGGCTACTTATGTCTGATTGGTGCCTCAGATAATGACCTTGAATTAACATCTGTGATTGCTGTAATGGTAAGAAGACACTGATGCAAAACCCACTTCATGGTGATAACGGCTATGAAGGAAATAATAGGTTTTTAACAGACAGTAAAATACAGTATGTCTTTTTCTGGTAATGGGTCATTTGCATGTTCAAGGTAAATAGTGTTACTGAAAGGGAACAAGGCATCTGTTCAGTCTAAATTGCTGCCATTAAGATTCATGTTTCATAGATACTGCAGTCCTAATTTAGTCTTGGATGTAAACTATAGCAGACAGTTTAGTCTGGAGAGAACATGTTATGAAGTGTGGTTTGATTTTTTCTTCCTTTGCAGTGTACGTTTGAACAAGATTTCTATTCACTGTCAACAACTTGTCTATTAAACCAATAAAGCTCAGACTTTTCTGCTTTGCTAGAAAATAGCCAGGTAGCATGAGTTGTGCAATGGGAAGTGGAATAAGGAATGAAGCAGAAGCATCAGAACAAGCTTAGCACAGCTGGTGACAGAAAGCGTGAGCACAGCAACTAACTTGGCCTGAGGACAGTGGGAAATCTCCAGCTGGAATAGCTTTAATGTTAAAAGGAGGTGACTGCAAAGTTTTGCACAACATGAGCTTGATAGACTTCAGGATATATTGCAAAAGCCACTCATGTGATGGTTTGAGTAGCTGTTCTGTCAGGCTTTGCAGGAGGAAAGACAAGCTCTTCTCTTGGAATTCTGATATGAGCTGGGATGAAGATTGCAGAGCAGTCTGGGTTTTCCACTGAGTGTCGGCTGGTGTTAAACTCCCCTCTCTTTCAGGACTTTCTGCTTTTGACGTGTTACAAGCTAGAGGTCTTGATTTAGGAGCATATCATTCGCATCTGAAAATAAGGGCTTTTAGTTTTCTTGGCAGTCGAGTTAATCCACTATTTATAAATAATTGTTTTGCTGCTTGATGGTTATCATGTCTACCTGTGAGCCACAGTGTCTCTGAGGCACTCTGAAGTTATTCATATAGAGATTTAATTATTTGATTATCTCTTAAAAATATTTTAGTTGCTTCCAGGGTTTTCCACAGGTATACGCATGATGACAGAATTGCATAATGGTTGGAAAGGACCACATGGGTTTCCTAGGTCCGGTTGTTACAACCTCAAGCTACTCCTTTTTCCCAGGAAAAGGAGAAAATATAAGCATTTTTTTTTCTATTGCTCCTCCCTTGGCACTAAGCAATGGCTAATAATAATTGTGGTGGAATCAGGAATATGATGTAGAGGTGCCACTGCTAAGGAAGGCACACACTGATCAGAATAGTTTTCATCACTGGTATGCCATGTTATGTGAGAGAACTGGGGGCACCAAGCAAGTAAGTGATGTGCTTTTACTTATGGTACCTTCAGGCCAGTTAGAAAAGAGAGTACCCCTTCATGATCCTGGTATAGTACAAAGATATTGGAGGGAAGACTCTATGTCAAATCTTTCATTTACAGAACACCTGAAAGAAACAAAGTGTAAATATTTGCATTTTCAATGTTCTCCTGTGAAAACTGCCATATAAAATGATACTTTTAACGCTATTTAAAGGCAGTTTCTACTTCTATCAGATTTGCATGTAAATAAAGCTTTGAAAATAAAATGAATTTGAAAAAGAAATAATATGAAATCAGGCAACTATTTCTCTTCATGAGTTAGCAGTATAATTGTACTAAGCCAGCTCCTGTCAAAGAAAAAATTACTATCTTTTAATTTTGGGAGTTTTTACATGTACTGCATAGATTACCTGTAGCACTCAGCACTGCTGCAGGTATTGCGTGTTTATCGAATGTGCACAAAATTGTCAACTTACTTAAAGGGAGATTTTGTGCAGCTGTTGTTATGACACCGTGGGGTTGCTGGGAATACTCTACAGAGCAATGCTGGTATCATAATTGGCTTCCACAAAAGCACATTAATGCACGCTACCAGATAAAAGTGGGTCAGCTTCCACTCACCAGCCAGCTTCGAATGAAAGGCCAAACTACACTGAAAAGAAAAAATTTGTGAGGAAGCCATTAGGCACTAGGACAAACATTTTGGTTTTTTTTTAAATTTCATGTGGGAAGAGCTAATCTCTTTTAAATCCTTGAATATAGATGCTGAGCTGCTCTTTTATCTGATTCTACAGTCACCCTTTGTTGGATGCAAATAAGTAACACACACCAAACCCTAATAACTGAAAAAGAAAACGTGGCAACACACAGATTCCCACTGCTCTCAGAAGAATTTACATATATAAGTGATGCCAAAAAAAACCCACATGTGGACTGTGAAACAAGGTTTTAGACTCAACGAATAGCCTCATCTCCATGATCTTGGTAATCTCTTCTCAAAACAAATATAGCTTAAGGAGGGTAACAGAGATTTGGAAAAAAAAAATTGTGGCAATAGACCTATATTCACAGACATGCATGCTCACAAAGCAGAATTTCAAATTCTCCATCTCATATTCAAAGGTTTATTTACTTCTCCTTTAAGCTCTGTCCTTGTCTCTTGTCCTTCACTCTTCTCACACTTCAGATTCCCTGGGACTGCTCAGACTTCTCTGTCCACGGAATAGCAGGTACCCAAAACTTGTTTAAGTCAAGAGTCCCAACAACTCAACTAATTCAACTAATTAAGCTTTCAACTAATTCTGACCCAGACTGGTACTTATCTTTGCATCAGGATATGAAAATTCACTTTTTGTACTGAACACTCCAAGTACTGTTAAATAGTGTCCTGCAGGATCAGAAGACACTTGCTAAATAACCACTGCATCCACACAACATCAACTCCCCGAGGCAGTGCCATGTTGTTAGCGTGGGCTCATTCTCCTTACTGTGCAGAGCTGTGAACAGCACCAGCAAACAGACAACACCCATTTGTCACTTGAGAACTTAGTCTTCCTTCACTCTGAAGAGATTTTTGGGTGCACCCACATTTAGACACAATTTATCCTCAGATAAGCACATTCAACTCTCAGTATTCCTACTGTCTAGACAGACTACTAGGATATATTCTCTAAAGTTGGGGTTAGATGGATTGAGACTCCCTTGAGAGCCCTTCATGGATTTTAATTGACTTGATTGTCTGTCAGTTTTTCCTGATGTCCAACATAATTTCTTTTTTTGCTCAATTTCATCCTATCACTTCCTATTATGCCTGACTGAACTGCTCAAAACAATTCTTCTCCTCTCTGTCTCCTGACAATGAGGATGCAGCACAAGTATCTCTTATTGCCACATCTACACTGCAGAATTTACTGGTAATTTTGACTATGGCGTTGACATTTTATAATTCTCTTGAAGGAAAACAGTGATGAACAAAAAAAAAAGCTATATTCCTCCATACTACTTACTGGACAATGTTATAGTGCAAACAATAACTTTTCCTCTAGTTCCTCAAATAACATTCCAAATTTATAAAACATTCAGCTAAATTTAAGCTCAAGACTTCTGATGACAATAAACTACTTGCATATAGTATTCCTTTAAGTTTAGTATTTTTACAAAGAACAGAACATTGTAATTGCTCTATATACTAAATCTGACATAGAAGCCACAGGAGGAAAAGAACATTTCAAAAATTCTTATACATATAAATTGGATCCAAACACCTAAGGAACAATGGACTCATTTCACAGGTGCACTGAACTACATGATTAGTAGAGCCAGAAGTATGGAGTCTGGCCTTTGACAGTAAAAAAATTAACTACTGCAGCCTAAGTAGCCCATTACTGACTATATCTTGGTAAGTCACTCATATCCTGTCTGCAAGAACCGTTCTATTCCACCGACTAACTTACCCTGACAGCTCTCTGGGCTGCCAGGATATGAGGTAATGCCAGTGTGACAACAGACACATTAGCATGTAAACCCATTTACCTTCACCCCTTTGTCCACAGAATGTGTTACAGCCCTTGGAAAGAGGTTCTCTGCATGAGAGAGCAATGACACAGAGTCAATTTTGCCAAGAGTGGTGAATTCTCTGGAAATAGCCATGCTTTGCCTCTGCACTGCTCTGCTAAATTTACAAAATCCTCTCTTGTGCATGTCAAGACCTTATATTGATACTACCCTAATTTTTTTTCACATTAATTTATTCTATGTAACTTGTATCTAAAGTGAACATATTGTCCTATCTGCCCAAAACAGTTACGCAACAAGGGAAATGACACACAACCAATGAGCTTTATGCACATATACACACAGCCTGCCTCCAATCACAAGTCCACGCGTGTTTTCCCAGCATGTTTTTTGTTAAGAGGAGGGATATATTGAGTTAACAGAATTTTAGTTTCCCATTACTATATGCAATTCCAAGTAACAACAACAAAATGAATTAGAGACTTCGAAGCAAAGCAAGCTGTGTGTATTTGAACAATGCCAATGTGTTACGTACATTGTAGCTTCTCATCACTAATGAATCCCAAACCACATTCTCTTTGGGAAATAAAACATTAAAACAGCCTAGGCGGTTTTCTTAATGGTAGTCAGGAATCAATACAGAACACTTGAGTCAGCAATTTCCTGACTGACAATCTCATACATGCTGTAATAAAGCTTTGAGCAAAGGCCACAGAATGAGCCATTTGATTTATATGCTGGCATTGGTGATGAGGTGAACGACATCGACACAGTGAAGGTGTTGAGCTTAGCCCAATTCCAACTGCTTACTTGCAGTCAGGGTAATAATGGCCTACCTGGCCAAGCTGTTCACAAGCTGTTTGATACTCTGCTCGCTGACAGAGGTCTTTCACACGCTGGTATTTGGGTAGAAAGTTTTCTTCTTGGGCATCTACCTTCTCGTTCTCCCTTTTATGCAGCAGTTTACTGGAAAAGAATAAAAAAATTATTCTTACATTAATATTAACTCCAACATACAAATACCATTAGCTGAAAAGACTCAGAGGAGTAGTTATTTTCCAAGTCCATAGCATCTCTGGTAGCCACAACTTAACAGAGCAGTAGAAACTAGCACTTAGCCTGTCCCATAACACAAAAGTTATTCATGTCCTGCTCTCAGGGAGCATACAAAAATGTATAAAATCAAGACACTGTGTTACATGCCTAAGTGACAGGCAGTGACAACTGTCAATACAGAGAGACCACATCACATTCTACACTTTGCAAACCCCTCGTGTACCCATTTATGTATTAAGGCAGAGGTGCAGATGGAATGGCCAGCAGCTGCAGAAAGGAAGGGCTATTCATAATCCCATGATACAAGCAGGAAGGTGGGGGGCAGCAACTGAAAGCAAAATGGGATGCCTTCCCATTTCTCAATCCAAGTGAACTCCTGTGCCCCCACCACAAGAGCACATTTATACAGGCTCTAGGCAGAGGCCATGCATTCCCTCCAATCACACAATCAGTGCCATTAGGCACACTGCAGCCGTGTCCCTGCTGGCACAGCTAAATGGCTTTAGACTGCGCAGAGTGCTGCTTGGGCTTCAGCTATTCAATATCCTTCTACTTAAAAAGACGAGATTTGTGATTAACACTTTCCTTACCCTCTTTCCACTAGGAACGAGTCTCTCCACACCTTCATCTTCTTCTTTAAATGAAACCTAGGAGGAAACGAGGAGAGGAAGATGCAATTCCTACAAAACCAGTAACCAAGTTATGCCTCAGTTTTCTCTCCCACCCCTAATTCCAACAAGAAACATGCCATGTAACTGTACAAGAGGACATCCAGCTCTATGAAGCAAGAACATACACCACTGAAAACCATAGGACATGTTTTTCTCACAGGAACAAAATCCACAACTAGTTTACACAGTACAATTTCTTCAACATAAGCATGTTCAATGCACAAGGGGTTAACTGAATCTTCCTTGCTCTCAAAGGATCACAAATTAAATCAGGATTTCCTGACTCAGATTTGGGCTCTTACCCTGCATCTACCCAAAAAGTATCCTATTCTAAAGCAGCTACTCCATTCCCCCTTTCCCTCCACCCAGCTACTTGTAAAGCAAATAGTTCTCCTTCCCTTTTTCTGCTGATTTTCTCTTGTAAGCATTCTCTAGCGAGTCTAGTTCTCTTCCTCAGTCTTTTTCCAATGAAAGTACTTATGGAAAGTTTTAAGTAAAAACTGCAGATTTTAGAGCTAGCGTGTCTTTATATTATAGTAGGATACACAATACACAACCAATGCCTTCAATTATTTTACTGTTTATTCAATATGGAATGCTTTGCTACAAGTGATACCACAAAGACATGTAAATCTATAACTTACATAGCTAAAGACCTTCATGTGTAACGTTCTCACTTCTACACAGACTACATTTAGTATATACAGATGCCACGTATGCCATACATCTAGAATATGAGCATGCCAAAATGAAAATAAAAAACTGAAGTGAGTTGTATACGCCAAATAGTCTTCAGACTTTCCAGTGGATGATGTACTATCATCCACTGGAAATGGACTGATTTCATTATATTTTATTATATAATTTATAATTTTATTATAAATAAAATAGTATTGATTTTATTATATTTTCCTTTAAATTTTCTGCATGCTGCTGAACACCTGTTCAGTCTCTTGTACAAACACATGCATGTTTCCATGCAACATTTCCATTTCTTACCTATTTACTGGTCTCTCAGAATCCAGCAGCTTTAGAATGGATTTACCATCCATATCAGATGGAATATCCAATCCAGCAATATCTAGAATTGTGGGTGCGAGATCAATATTCAACACAATATGAGGATTCCTGAAAAAACAAAGGATAAAACAGTTTAAAGTCTATACAATAATACCAAGCAACTCCAACTTCCACAGAGTCCAAGGACCTGAAAAGGCTTATTTTGTGACACCTGCAAATAAAAGAGGACACAACCTGATTCTTTTCCATGAAGGAAAAGAATACATAGATGAGTTGCATAACCTCAAGGAGACTAATACAAATATTTAAAACTTTAGTGCAGAGCATTTTTAAGAAAGCAAAGTAGTTCATAAGATAAAGTTAGTCAATTTTTGCAAAAGACGGTTTAAAAACTGTTGGAAAACTGTTTGGACATCTTATAGAATAAAAATGTCTGCCAAATATGCTGATGTCTTTCTTAAAAAGTAGATTTGGCAGGTAGCACATGGTTTACCTGTTTCAAAATCTGGTATAGAAATGGGTACCTCAGTTCCTTTTACAGTAGGCATGTTCTGAAGAGAACATGAGAAAGATATTGCTAGGCATAAATAACAACTAGAAGTGCCTGTTAATTTACAGTGTGAGACAGAAAAAGAAAAGGCATGAAGAAGAAAGCAGCACAGGGGAACAGTTATGAAGACAAAAAGAGAGAAAATAACAGCTCCAACTAAAACAATCTTTCGAAGGGCACAAGTTCGCACATTCTGCAAAAGCTTAAAAATAGCCATCCTCCGGTACTTTGCACAGTATGGCAAATGCTCCTCAGTCCCCACAGTTAACTGTACATGAGTTCAAACTAACTTCAAATTTGGATAAAGTACTAGCATCAACTCCCAAGCAGTCAGACAGCTTCTATCCCCAAAAAAACCCCCTGAACTGTCACAGCTAAATATGAACATCTAGCTCTGATATATGAACTCATATCCATCTAGCCCAGAATTCAGTAGCTAAATGAATGCCCAAAAATTTTGAATTATGTGACTTGGTTTTACTATAGGTCTGCTTTTGCAGAAATCTTTTCCATTGATGTTCAAGAACCATAGGGTATCCTGAGTTGGAAAGTACCTACAAGGATCCCCAAGTCCAAATCAGGGCCCTGCACAAGCCTGGACAGCCACAAGAATCCCAAAATGTGCCTGGAAGCATTGTCCAAAACACTTCTTGAGCTCTGGCTCTATGACTGCTTCCTCTGGCAGCATGACCATCACTCTGTGAGAAGAGCATTTTCCTAATATCCAACCCAAACCTCCCCTGTCAGAACTTCATGCTATTGCCTTGGGTCCTGTCACTAGTCACCAGAGAGAAGGTGCTGCTGCCTACTGTTTTGTTTCCCCTCATGAGGAAGCTGTATACTGCTATGGGGTCTTCCCTCAGCCTCTTCTTCTCCAGGCTGAAAAAGCCAAGTGACCTCAGCTGCACTTCACAAGTCTCCAGACCCTTCAGCATCTTTGTAGCCTCCTTTGGATGCTCTCTAAATAGCTTTATATTCTTCCAATATTGTGGTGCACCAAACTGCCCGCACAACTCAAGGTGAGGCTGCCCCAGTGCCAGGCAGAGCAGGACAATCCCCTCCCTTACCTGGCCAGCAATGCTGGGCCTGAGGCTCCCCAGGACACGGCTGGCCCTCCTGCCTGCCAGGGCACTGCTGGCTCACATTCCATGTTCTGTCACCCAGGACTCCCAGGTCCTTTTCCACAGCTGCTCTGCAGCCTCTCTCCCCCCAGGCTAGACGGATCTCCAGCCTTGTCCTGTCGCAGCCCAAACGCTTACTTCAGTCATGTATTTTTGAGTGTGCAGTTACTCACAATATTACATATATGAATGCTGTTGATCAGCTGTGTGCTATTGCTTTTCCTTACTTCTTTGAAAAACAAGGATTAAAAACTAAGAAAGGCCCTCAACTTAAAAATGGGGGAAAAAAATGAGCACACTGCTACACAGTGTTCTACAGCATTTAGCGTATAAAATCACTGTGTTACAATGTGCAGACACAAAGGAAGGATGAGATCAGATGGGCTGCAATACATGTTAGTGCAGAATTCCAGCTCAAAATACAGGACACAAGAAAGCTGCTAAAGTCACACCATTTAATGAGATACTATTTCAAAATTACTACATCTTTGAGAGAGTAAGCAAACAGGCATTGACAAGAGCATAGGTGATGAATGAAATTGATGCACCTGATTTGATCTTAATTACTAATAATTATGATGTAGCATATTTGGTAACAGAAATGAGAGGTTAGTAATGACTTGCTACAGTGATTGCTATTAAAATTTCCCTGGTATCAAAAGGGAGTCATAACAATTTTTCTGCAAGAAAAACATAAGGTTCACACAAAACATGGATGACTGAAGTTCTACGATTTAAAGGAAATGAAACTGAGAGGGAAGATCAGTTTCTTATGTGATGTATTCCCTCTCCAAAGCGTTTTATCCTGTTCTTCCTATTTGCTCTTAGTGTGACAGGCTCTGTCCTGCTAAGGCTCTGTCAGCCTGACTATTTCCATTCTAACAGAAACATGTTTTCATCTTCAGAAGTCTTTGAAAAATAAAATTCAGTGGGAAGGTTTCAGAGCTTTTATGGATATCTGGGTGTAAAGACCCTTGAATGACAGTAGACACAGTGTGGCTGGTCTCTAGCCTCACATGCTGCAGAAGCACTAGCTCAGTCACTTGGGCCATGTTAGCATTGACTCTCCAGGAAGGCCAAAAACTGCAGTCAAAGGGAAAGAGAGCAGGTTTTTAGAAGGCTATTCCAGCTCATTTGAAATTCTGGGCTGCTGCAGACAAAACTCTTTCAGTGTTGAGGTAATATGTTTCCAAATGAGGAACCCCTCCCTGCTCTTTAGAGAATATTGTTTTTTCTCACATGCACGATTGCTGAAAATAAATCAGAAACAGTGCAAAATCTACAGAATTTAACGTTTTTCTGCCTTCAGATAATGTGAATCAGTGAATTTAAACAGCATACGGAATGAGATGTTTTTAATAACTATTTGCTATCATAGCACACACTAGGTCCATTCCTCTGTGGTAAAGAAAAAAATCGAGTGTGGAAGATTGTGTGTGTTAATTATGCTAAAACATGCACACTGATATAAATATTAAGCAGCAATTTATGGCACTCTGTCCAAAATCATTACCTAAGTACAAATATTTGCTGTCTCGAATAATTGCTTAGAAAGTGTATTTACTTATTTTTTAGTTGATCAAAGCTACCATTTTAATTAACAGTTATACTCTGCACGCTTGTGTGCATCCAACAAACAGCCCTAACCATGCAGTCTCAAAGAATGAGCCAAAAAGAGTATTTTGTGGATGATAAGACATGAACTGGTCTTTATAAACTGAAACAAGCAACTCCAATGTTCAACAATAATTATCTACATTATACAGTATATTTTTAAAAGTTAAAGCAACAGTTATGTGTATGATTTGCACTCCTCAAAAGAATGCAAGTGTTTCCTACATTGGACAAAATTCCAAGTGATTTTTCGACTATATCCACAGAAGTGCAGTGGCTTGTGCTGCACACCCATGCAAGCAAAAAGGCAATGGCCTTGAGTTTGTTATACCACCCTGTGCTATCAGTTCTGCTTTCTCAAGAGACATTTCTCTGCTGGAGAGAAGCAGGACGGGCAGAACTTTGTGCCTCCATTTGGCTGCCAGGTCAATACAACTAGAGATGGGAACAAAGCTTCCAGATCACAACACACACAAAAGCGAAGAACTTACAAGGACCCAGCCTCCACATTTGGTCCTCGGACATAGAAAGGAACTCTGATATCAAACTCATATGGCATGGACTTCCCTTTCACCAGCCCAAACTGCCCAATATGATAACCATGGTCTGCTGTGTATATTAGATATGTATTTTCCAGTTCTCCTGTTTCAGCCAACATATTGTAAATCTGAAAAAAAGCAAAACAAAATATGAAATTTATTCCACTGAGTAGCTCTTCATGTAGAATGCTGGATATCACTTTCTGCCTATGTGTAACACACACATAACAACAGCTAAGGATGGCACTGGGTTATCACAATGAACCACTCTGAATAATACATAATCATATCTTAATTTTACTAACCGAATATTGTGGCTATTACAAGACAAAATTCTGTTTTAAGGTAAAACACATTAGCATGCCAGTTCAAAAATGTTTGGGTTCAGTATTTTGCATGAGAGCTGTCAAGACAGTACTAAATACACACAGCAACAGATGAAAGTTTCAAGGTGCCATTTTGAAATTCTCTCCACTTTTACCTTTTTCTTGCAGCAAGCAGTTTTAAGAAAATGAAAGCCCTTTGAATCTCACACATATTCAGGCAGCACTCAACAACCTTGCCTTCAGACAAATGACTCCCCATTATGCAAAATATCTTCCAGGTAGAAATTGCTCAGTCATACTCTCTCACTATGGAGAATTATGAGATTCAAATGTGAATGTTTCTACAGATTTACACAAGAAACTACGTGAAATGTACCAACTTGAGCATCAAAGATGAATTTTTATGTGACATTTTCACTTGAGAAAGGTGAGAAGGTGGTAGGATACCAGCAAGGTGGTGTCTCACACAAGTGCAAAATATCAGCACAGGAGAAAAACTGTTGTGCTGGTTTGGGAGTTCATTTTTGATTCTTTTTCAGGTTGTTTTGTTTGCTGGTTTGGCTTTTTTCAGTTTTTGTTTTGTTTTTGGGGGTTTTTTGTTTGGTTTCTTTGGGGGGTTGTTCTTTTCTTGTTTGTTTTGCTTCTTTTGAGCGTATGAGATTCTTTGTTGTTTTGCTTTTTAATTTGAATAAACTATTAACATATATCATTCAGTATAAAAAGATCGGGCTAACTTGGTAATTAGAACAAAAAACTAACCTAACTGATTCTGCCTGCAGTGAATCCACCCAGAGTGAAACCCTTTCACTTAAGAGAAAATCCAGACTGTGTAGTAAAATCACCAATTTCCCCTAATGCTGTTATCTGATCCATCTAAACAGCTTCATTAACATGAAGCAGAGATCATATTTGCCTAAATCAGTAATGATATTAGTAACAAGCCTATGCAACACCATCTAGAAAATCTCATTTTTGCCTTAGAGGACTCCTCTAGTTTTATGTTCTACGTCTTTTGAATGAGAATGCCAAGAGATAAGCAGAAAAATTGCAACACTATTAAATCTGCAAAACCATTCTTTCTCAGTATAGTTTTTAGTGAATCCAGGCATTTTGTTGAAGACACATGGTTTGCATTAAGAAATCTCATTGTTATACAATGACAATTTTAAAAGTACCAGTCGACATATTTATTTACTTCCTGCATTTAACCCCCTGGGATGGGTTTACCCTGGGGTCATTCCAGCTAGGACTCCTGTATCACTTTTTGCTGCCATTGTTTTCTTCTCTCAGAAGCTCAGTGTTACAGGACCAAAATAGACACACATTTAGGCAGTTATTTCCAACAGGTTGTAGGATGACTTTTTCTTTATCAGAGGATTCATTTTTAGGATTTATGATGTGTAGTTTTTCAGGCAATCCCTTTCTCTTCCCCTTTATCAGTAGTGGTTCTGTGGCAACAAATCAGCTTGTTCACACCACCCAAATCAGGGTACCTGTCTTTAGGAGACGAGGAACCTTACCCATTGAATAAAGAGACAAGATGATCAGAGGTGAGAGAATTACACACTATTAAAAAACTGATGCCCTCCTCCTCCTCCTTTCTCCCTTATCTTCATATGAAGGACAATGTGGAGCTTAAATCAAGAAACCAGCACCTGTTTAGCCAAAAAACCAAAACAGAAGGGACTGTTAATCTTACCATCTCCATAGAGTCATCCACAGACATGAGTGTTTGCAAGCGCTTTCTCTGTAGCATGTTAGTGAACTCCATGTGTATAGGTTTCATGGGACCAGTATACCTCATGATCCAGTGCTTGTCTGGGTTCGGAGCATAATTATAACTTGGAGTACTATGGAACAGAGAGAAAACCACAATGTTTTAGCCAAGTAGAAAAAAGTTATAGTAATGAATATTAATTTCTATTTGATCAACACTATAGGAAGTACTATCTGAGGTGCACGAGAAAATACTAAGATTACTTTTGAAATGTCTTCTACTTACATGTCCTGAAACATGGGAAAATGAAAACCACTCGTGGGGGAATAAAACACACCTTATCTTTCCAGTGATTTCAGACTAACAAGTATACATTTCAAGGCCAAGAGACTTAGCCTCAGAAGTCTTAACTCCACGAGTATGAGCACGATGACGCACATATTACAGAGCTCCTACTCCTACAATTGCTTTGTTTTCACTCTGCACACATTAGCACCAAATACTCCATCTGGTGCAAGCTGTTTAAAAATAACTATAGAACTTGCTGTAAAGGTTCCACTATGTTCTTTAACAGGTTTTTGGAGTTCAGCACAACTAGTTACTTGAATATTTTCACACTTATGCACCAGAGGAGCACAGGCACTCGGCCTACTGGTATCCAATTGCATGTGAGCAGCAGAAGTGGACACACAGCTGGATTTTAAAGACCTGTGAAGAAAAGTGGGATGAGGAAATAGGGCTGTATTTTGAAGACCCATTCCAGCCACCAACTTCCTTGCTTGAAGTCCCTGCAAAATCCCAAGAACCTGGTTCAATGTCCCCCTGGATACTCACTGTCCCTCCAAGTTCTCATGGTCCTGGGACATAATTAAAGTGATGAGGAACAATACTGCCCATAGTTTCACATGGTTGGAAGTTCCAGCAATCACTTTTCCATGCATAATCATATAACTTTAGTTTAGCTGAACCTAAATAAAAGATTTATTTTACCACCATGATGTCAACTCTCTGCATCACCAACTTACTAAAAGCTATTATTATAGCTTACATTTGCAAGAAATATTATTCTTAGGTACTATATTTATTCCTTGTTACTTCAGGTTGAAGACCACATTTCACAATTTCTTCACATCATGGCTCAAACACATCACACACAGAGTCTAAAACATTACAAATTGCTTTTCCTATGTAATTTGGCTAGGCTTCCTTTTTTCATTCAAAGCAATAAACTCAGTCTATGCAAATGCACAAGCCAAGAGAGTGACATAGTAACACAGGAAAAAACATCAAATATATACAAATATATACAAATATACATATTTACACAGAATTTCCTGATAAATTCCTGTTCGGGAAATTTCTACTTTTGGTCTTGTATAGGCAACAGAGCAGCAAGCTAAGTTATGAAGCTAAAAAATAATGTAAGTTGAAACTTCTCATCAAAATACTGTATATCTAATGTATCTTTGAATATGACAGTCCTCTGAGATTTAATATAAATATTAAACTAATAATCAGACAGTGAAATTTTTTATGCTTCTGTTAGATGCTATCTGAAAAATGTGCATAGGTGGCAAGGGGAGGCTTCTTCGTACAAGAAGGAAAGGGCTGGTGCCTATTCTCTTTGTATTGTTAATAATCTCTTGAATTTCAGAACGTTATTGTGGTTGAAATAATGACATTGCCTCTTTGAAAATGCTGACAGTTATGGAAACTGTTGCTCTGTGATGCCCAGAATGAATCAAAAATGCTTCTCAAACACCTTTTCTGCTTACTTTGTGACTTCCTGGGTGATTTGAAACTTCCCACTATTTAATCCAACCAAAGCCCACAATTTTCCTTGGTTACTCCAAATGTAACTCTTTAATCCTTAACAGATTTGTCTGTCTTATGGGAAAAATACAAAATCTAATTAATTCCTAGAAGCTAGCTGAGACAACTTCTTCAAACGTACCCAGAAGGGAAGCCCCAGACAGACTGCAATTGACCTTGAAAAAGACAGATGGTAAAATGCACCCTCTATTGAGGTAACATTTCTGATCACTGTTAAACTGCCCAGCTGCCACATTCTCTACAGCTCAAAATATAGGCAGCAATAAAGGAAAACCATGTAGCTGAGGGATTTGCCATGTGAATAATTTTCAAACAAGACAAGACTGCAGGCGCACACGGAGAGGAGCTCTACACAATGAGATGGAGAGAGTCTGCAGTACTGGGCAGAATGGTCATGCCAGCCAGAACGTGGTACAGAATCAAGAGAACAACAGCATAAATTTGCCACACAAGTACATTCAAGCGCTCAGAAGCAAAGCAGCACCCTGACTAAAATCCCTACCACTGGCTTTTAGCTATTACCAGCAATGCCACATGATGCAGTACGTGCATCAGTCAATGCCAAGCACTACCATCCTGCTTCCCCTTGGCTCTTACTTTCCACAGAATCCACTTACAGACTTCACCAGCGCTGCCACAGGAAAAGGTGGAGGGTCATACCACATGGTGTATGTGCCTTCTGCTTTGGGGACTAAACACAGACTTTGTTCAGGGTATTGCTTACTGCTTATTGGCAATTTGTGACTGTTCCACCTGCATTCTAATCCTTCCTTACAATGTCCACATGACACTGAAACAGTAAGAACTGCCTGCAACCTTTTATTCACTGACAGATTCATCTGTCACCGAGATTACCTGAAATTTGGGAACAAGGGGAAAAATGGAAAGTAGAGAACTAATTTCCATCATTCCCTCGCTGTATGTATATGTTTTGCATTTTTACAATTACTCTTAAACCCACGCCAATGAAAACTCTGGCAGATTACTATTATTATCATCATTATTATTGTTATTGTCATTACACAGTGCTGGAAAATTTGTTTAGAAGACAACTGTCAATTTCTTCGTGAGAGATGTACATAAAATCCTATTTTACATTCATATCCAAAAGAAAAACATGGTTCCTTAATCTACCACGATAATTTCTTTTTTTACAAACGAAACTTCTTTTCACGAAGTGATACTTCCTGTGTAATTGTTATCAGTGTAAGAAAAGTCACCCAAAATTTAAAAAAAAAAGTGTAATTACTTTATAATTATGAAGATAAACCTAATTTGTGTGAACAATAAAATTTAAAGTACTAGCAAAAGAAAAATAGATGTATATAGTCTGTATTTCATTGCTTGAATCCTTCTATTCTTTTTCATTCAGCTAGGAAGTGAATTGCTACAGAACGCTGCATGAGAATCATCTCTGAGATCCAAATGCCTTCCAAAGGAACCTAATAAAACTAAGGTCAATACTGGATCTAAGCCATGAGACGTTGCTCACTGGGCATTTCCGTAATTTTCATTTCAAAGAAAATGAAAGAACATAAAATGGCAAATAAACAAGAAATGCTTCATTGCTGTACATCTGTGCCACAGATTCTCTTGGACACAGCAGAAAACAATGACATACATAATTCTAAGTTATGCAGTAACCAGAAAATAGAACAAAAGAAGCTTTTTCTCTCAGGCTCTATTTTAAATAAAACAAAAAAGCTCAAATGGTTTTCACTGGACTTTGGGCTAGGCCTGAGGAGCTTTGGCCACCAACTGACAATTATTTCCACCGCTTCCCAGCTCCCTCACAAACCCAAAGTAAAACAGGATTCCCCTTAAAAAGGGGGGGGGGGAGGGGGAAACATAGGAAGAAAGTTACAGATGTTGAACACCAAGTAAGGCATGAAGCCAGCAGTCAGAAAACGATAGGAATGTGTTCATTTGCATCAAGAGGTGATTTGGGAGAAGCATTCATTTTACCTCCACGTGAGCAGACACCTGTAATGCAGCCTTAACACCTGTACATGCAAAATATCTCTGTGCTATAAAAAAGAAACCTCTCAACATGGAGTTTATGAACATGTTCCTTCAGGAACCAGGTGATACTGCTTTTGAGATCTGTTCACGACATTGTATTGGGTCATGTACAGACATAGCAGCTCATTCAGAAATAGCCTGGGCAATTTGGTGCTGCAGGCCTGGATTTCTGTTCTTTCCACATATGAAACAGAAGTAATACGTACTGCATACTACAGGTTAGAAGGAGAGGCAGACAGAGTTTCTTCCCCTGAAGAGATTATAGCCCAAGAACCAGATTTTGATCACCCTGCTCGGAATAGAAAGTCCTTTACTTCCCAAATAGACTGTAACAATGTCCAATGAATTTAACATTAATCGTCCCATTGATCTCAGTGAGCTACAATTCTGAGTTCTAGATGCAGCGGCTATTCTCAAGACACTTGTATTAGTCTGAATAGGTGCCAAAAAAAAAAAAACAACTGGAAACTCTTCTTATATATTTGTGACAAAGTTATGCCAAAAGTACTATAAAGAAAACATTGTCACCCCTGAGGTACCCAGAACCTCCATATTCCAGAACCTGAAAATCAAAGGTTTTGTTTTTTCCTTACATGTGTTCTGAGGCATTAGGAAAGAGTTGTGAGTACTGAGGGGCTGAATCTTCAGGACCATGAGGAGCAGCATGGCTTATAACCATCAGTACAGGCCTGTGAGGATACATCTTCTTTGATATTCTAAAGAAGGTAATACTGTCATTGGTAATCAGATCAGTCAGATAATCCTGCAAGTAGAAGCAAAAGTATAATGAGACACTTGAAAAGGAATTTCAAACTCGGGGGCAATAGGAAGGAGAGGTCTGAGGTATCATAAGAAATAGGACAAAAGAAGCTACTTCACTTAGAATGGTACAAGGAGGAAGTAAGTTACAGATGTTAAAAACTCAAAAAACTAGAACCAAGTAATTCTTTCTTCACTGCCTAGAAATACAAAAAGTCAACAGCTTCTAGCTTTTTCTCAATGGCACTAAAGGAGATCAAACAGTACCCTTTCTTCCTAAAGTGGGTAACTACATTGTGAAAAAACACAATACTAAATACGATGACCAGGTATGAATTAAAAAAAAAATAAATAAAATCAGTGTCAGTATCTTCAAAGTGTATCATCCAACCTTACATAACAAAAATACCTTGAGAATCCAAATGGCTTGATGTTGGTTTTTTTTTTTAACCTTCTTCTGAACTAGAAATCACTAGCATGAGGAGATGGTGGGCTAACTGAACCAAAGACTTCATTCAGTATTACAGTGACAATCTGATAGAGATAGAGCTCTATCACACATATTGTTGAGAATTAAGAAAACTTCCTGTAGAAGAACTGGACTATCTCTGTGTTTTCTGAGAAGCATCATTATCATTCTTATGATATCTAGAAGAGCTATAGGGATTGAAGACAGGATTTTTAATGACAAGCCATGCTTTCCCTTAGGTGCTTCCCAGAAAACACTACAAATATAAATATCCCTCGAACGTGAGTAGGATATGAAACTACACCCTTAAGAAACCCCAAATAACTGCCATGTCGTAGCAGAATGTAAAAACAGACGTAACATTTGCCCCTGGTCAAGTCAACAAGTACAAGGAGCAGTACAGACTGGATTGCATCTCCTTTTGAGTACAGCTTTCTGGCCATGGTTAAGACACTTGCTCCTCTTCACCTCTGTCAATGCCCTCGGTCTGAGAAGTCAGCTTGTCATTCAAAGGAAGCCTTTTCCATTGACTACATGTACTTCCCCCCAAGCTGTTCCTTGTCTATGCCAGAACAAGACTGGCAAAGTCTCCATTTATAATTTTACACACTGGTCCCAACACAAGGCATGACTGTTACAAAACTGCAGTGATTATGACTGTTACTGGGATGGCATTTTCACTCTAAATAGGCATCAAATGAAGGACTTCCACTCACAAAAGTATGCAGGGGAAGGGAAAACGTATCAAAGGAGAATTGACTTCTGAACATGCTTTCAATGCCTGACACAATATTCATAGTAGAGACAGAATACTTAAGTACTCTCAAAAATGCACTGCCATTAATCTTCATCATGCTGCTTCTTTAATCTGGTCAATAACTTTAAGCATGCAACTGATCTTTGATTTAGCCATTAGAAGAGTATAGTTCTCCAATTCCATTTTAAAGACACAGGTTTCTACATGGTCAAAGCGACAATCACTGCAAACCCAGCATTTATTGCTGAACTGATTTCTTAAGGGTTTTTTTTAAAGGTCCATATTGTAGAGGTTGTGGCTGTACAAAGTTAAAAATAATATAAAAAAATGTTGACAGAAACTGAAAAAGAAAAATCAAAGTCAAATATATCCTGTCAGAAAATCTGAAATAATTTCATTTTCAGAGGAGTTTAGCAGTAACTTTAGAGGACAGAATAATCAATGGGTTTTTTTTCCAGTTTTCCACTGGCACATAATTAACATTAACCATGTTAAATAGATCTGTTTTTTACTGCAGCTGTTTATTATGCATGAATATGAAGACTTGCATATACGAAACAGAGCAGAAGGTACTGGAACATAAAGCTCCCTGCTGGCTCTTTGGTACAATGGAGATGGAGAACAGAGCCTATGAAATCACTTGACTGACACTGCTCCACTCAAGATATATTGCCATCATGACCTTTCAGTACACAGCTGTAAAAATTAGCTCTGTCATTCTTCGTAGAGCAGAAAGAAAACAGAAGACAAATAATTCTGTATGCTAGTTTTCCCTTTCCCCTTAGCAGCTGGTGATGGAAAAGGTAACCCTAGAAGACTGTGAAGTTGTATCTCTCAGCACAAAGTACATTCAATTATAAAAGGCAAATAGGGCAAAGGAAAGCAGAAATCCCAGACAGGAAATCCCAGACATCAACCTTTCAAAAGAGAAACTGGCTGTGAACACTATGCTAATGGAACACAAATAGGAAGGCAGGATTTGCAATCAATAAGAGAAAGTGAACAAAACATGTGTTAAACAAATACACATTACAAATCACTCCAGACTGAGTCAACTTCCTTAGCTATACACCAAAACCAGAGCAGTTCATGGACAGATTTAGTTACCATCAATTACCATTACTACAGAGTCACTTCTGCCTACCTTAGGACTTCAGTAAAGCTGGTTCCCTTGGAAAGGAACACTTTTAGCTGAAATAAACATATTCCTGACTGCAAGCAGGTATTGAGCTGTATAAAACTGCCATTTGACAATGACTATGAAGCATATTTCAAGTTTGGTCAGGATATAAGATCCTTGAAAGGATATTAAAAACATACACATCTGTATGAACAGAAAGACAAATGTAATAGTTAAATTCTCCACTCATTCTGAATTATCATAAATTATACCAAGTTTCTGTGAATATTCCGTAATACAATGGCTGTGAAAGATGTTCCTTATACTAAAAGGGTGGGCCTAGCTGCAGGAAAAGGGATTCTAATCTCATTAATGCTTGCGTAACTCCACTGCCACAATAAATTAATGTACAAAGCACAGAAATAGTTAACATGAAGCACTGAAGCATTTAAGTTTACTTTCACATCTTCAGCTTGTAATATGCAATACAGTCTCAGAACACTGTACTTGTTTACACTGTTAGTAACAACGTTTTCAGTAACAAAACCCTTCCAGAATGGAAGGTAACAATGCCCCAGGGGCACTGTTACTGGTTGTAGATAATGTTACATGTAGCAGCTTTCCAGTACAGCAAGAGACTGAAACCATAAAGCACAGCTTTCTTGTGGTCATGTCCAAATGTTAATAGAAATAAATCAACAGGACCTACCCTGGAGTAGTCATATCCATGCTTCTCCTTCACTCCATTTCTACAGAGTGTGTAGTTGTAAAATCGAGAATTTTTAAGTAATCCAACCCATTCTTTCCAACCAGGAGGCACATAGGAGCCATTGTATTCATTAAGGTACTTTCCAAAGAAAGCTAGGGGTAGAAAAAGAAGAAGCATAGTAAGAAGGCATAACAGAAACACCGTAGTTAAAGAGATTCATTCCTTTCTGTTTTTCCTTACAATAACTTTGTTCTCTCCATTAAAACAAATAGGAGATAAGTTCTGAGTCTTAATCTTGCCTCTGATTCTTTTTATTTATATCTCCATAATGCAGATATTTTGATTTACAACCTACATACAGAAGAAGCCGGACCAGGATCACCATTATACTTTCTTTTTCAGTGCCTGATATATTTGGAGTCAGACCACACATTCCTCCTCCCAGACTCTTCTCTTCATATCCTTCATGCTGCTGAGCTGCATCTATCCACCTATTAGTGCCCCATGAAACTGAACTTAGAGCGTGAAATTAAAACTCATGTTTTAAGATATTAACACTCTACATTTAAAAATTAATGCTGTGCATCAGGTATTTTGAAAACTTATTTAGAGACTGCTCTTCTGACCTATTTCAACAGACAACTTTCCAGATATTAACTTGGGTTTTGAGCACGAGTCTTAATTACACATCAAGATTTGTTTAAGTCTCTAAAATCTTTTACTTCTGTATCTGATTCCAGTTTCCCCCACCTCAAAGTTAAACATTTGCCCAAACCCTTAGTATAGTGATGGAGTGGGGGGAGGCAGGGAACACTTCTGTCCTTTTTTCTGATGTATATCTAGCAAAAATTACTTTTAATATATTTTGTCCTCTGAGAGACAATCAGAGGAAAACAGATGAGAAAGTACACTCAGCATTGCATGGAACAACCAGTTAGCCCAAAGGTCAACTACATTTTGCATTCACATCATGGCCAAATATACTCTTAGACTGACAATGTGCAGTGGAATAAACTTCGTGAAATTAATGGATTTACTGCAGAAATATGGGGGTTCTGAGATAAAATCCTGTAGTATTTAGTATTAAATTTGGTTCCATGGGTAAGATTTTTTTTCAAGACATACCAGTTCTTTTTTGGTATCAAAATAACTGACTGGATTTTCTAAAAATCAGTAATTCCTAAGTGCTGAAGCCACCTTCAAAATGGTCAACAAAATGGTCCCAAGTCAGCACCTTTCATGACAACCAAAAATATGACACTACTGTAAGGATTAGAAGATGTGGCATTAGTATAATTACCTTAGTAACTGCAGGAAATCTAATGGGTTACATAAAACAAACAGTGAGTCTCTCAATCTTAAGAGTAGTTTCAAGGATGTAGAGGGGCTTAAGACTACACTTTGTTATCAGATCCCTTTAGTTCCATCAGTTTCAAGATGCTAAGACTGGGTTCTCAGTACTTTTTATTATTTCTTGTCTTTTGCAAGTCTGCAAAAGTCCTTGAAATGATGAATTCATTGACATACTTCACCAGGTAAACCAAGAGGAGAAATATAGGTGTGTATACACACACCCATTTTAGTCTACTGCACACTGATGGCTAATTTTTCTCTACCTTCTGGCACACTGACAGCACAGTGTGCTATCACATCCTCCATCCACCATTCTCACAGGGACATAGAGTAGTTCTAAAGGCAAGAGCCTTTACATGCACAGCTCTTCTCTGTAACTGGAATAAAAAATACCATTTAATTAATGAAACAAAATGGTTCTAAAAACTATGTTGTACAGTGACTTGTAACCACTGCAGTTAGAAGAACTCACAGGTTGTTATGCCAGGGAACTAGTCTGATATGTAGCAGGACAAAGGCAAAGCACAGTAATCTTTGTGACACCTTTGATCTTTCTCCTGAATTTGTATCACATATTCCTCAGTTGTGGCCAAGGATCAGAGCCAAGATCTATTTACCGAATCAGGGGAATTGGCTGGAGGAGAGCAGATAAAGCCGAATAAAACAAAAATACTCAAACCAAATACTCTGAAACGGTCAACAAGGAATCAAACCAAAGAATGTTGATGGTGAGCCAAGTCTTGCTTGTCCCTCTCAGATAAGCAAAGTCCCAATGGAATTGGGATCAAAGCCCCCTTTCACTAATGCCTATGACAGCTCACAAAAGTTTAAACACAACTAGAACTGTAAGACACAAACATCTTTCTGAATACCTCTCCCAGGCATCCTTTGAAAGTTAAAAGGAAAAAATGTAGAAAGGGCAATCTTGATGTGCCCAGTGTTTATTACAATTCAGGATGTGATGTCTTGGTGTGTCACAAGGGTGTATGAGGATTTCCTGCAGCGGGCAGCAGAAGAGAGCAGCAGAGCACAGCCTTGCACACCTCACCAGTGCTGCTCTGCCTGCTCAGACGCCTTGGCAACCAATCCTGACAATTCACATTTGCCATAGAACGTTTCCTAATGTCAAAACCACAACAGTGAGATATTTTAACAAAAATTTACCATGGGCATCACTCCTCCCTTTTATATACCATGGCCACAGAAGAACCTTAACATCTAGATTCATCCTCCTCTTTCTGGACTCAAGATTTCTTCCTCCTTCACACATAAAAGCCAAAATCCTCCCCAACAGTAGACTGTCAGACATTTTTAATAACTTTTTAAATGTTTTTTCACTCTAAGCAAAAGTATACCCAGCTTAATGCTCAATCTTTACTAAAATACCAAAGTCTGCACTATGCTATTTGGGCAATCCCTGAAAGAATTTCATTTACAGCCACGTTGTCTACAGGATTTGAAGAAAACCCATTTGCCATGTTTCAGGGAGCTATTAAGTAGGATATGCTTACATCCTTGTATTCTTATAAGTAGGATAGCAAATAATTATTTGCTGTATTTAAACAAAGTCGGTATTTTTTCCCATCTAGCTAGAAAGCAGGAAGAAACCTAGTAAAAGCATTAGTTCTTAAATAAAAACAGTGAAGTCTTACTGAGTCCAATTAACACTGAATAAGAAGCTATCTAGATTTTACAGTGGTTTATTGTCATTTATCTTTTACTTCGGACAAAAAAAACATATTTGACACTATTTTCTTTTTTAATTAATCGTTCACCTCTTACAGTTCTGAAATGCCTCCATCTCAAAAACATATCTAAGTCCTCCCACACATAACACACAGGCAGGGATGGAAAGTGCTATTGTCCCTAACTTGGAAGACATGATAAAGGTCTCAGGGTAGTCCTTTTGCTACCAAAACATACAAAGAGACACGAGGTTGCTTAAATTCAAAGAAATAGAAATTCAACTTTCAGAAACTGGAATTGGAATCTCTCTGCAAATTTTATACTGTAGGCACTAGCAAGTCTCTGGTATCTTTACTGTTCTCCTATGCACTTTACTAAGGTCTTACAGCTTATTTGAACTCCCATATCACTAAACATCTCCAGTGCCTACTAAATTGTGTATTACTGCTGTGGAAGACAAGTATATAACCATGTGGGCCATACAGAACAGTCATACCTTAAACATACGGAAAAAACAACTTAGGAGAAATTGTACTGGGTACATCACAGTAGTGAAATATGATGATTTGGAAAGACTGGCCTAATAACTCACCACCACGAACCAAGCCTATCAGAAGAAGCAGCAAGATGGACTGAGTCAGTAGATCTGGGCTGTATATGAGGACTCACTGTAGATCCTTGGCTTTCTTTTGCAATAGCAGCTACCATGATATAGTCACTCTGCAGAATATTTCTTTCACATCACTTTCAAGCCTGATACACCCACATTAACTAATGGATGACAGCTCTTGCTAAGACAATATTTCTACATAGAGAGCAGAGGATCTATGGAAACTAATTTACCTTCTAGACAAAAATCCAGAAACCTGATACTCAGTTTTGTAAGTCACTGAGATGTCCTGGAGGTATCACAACACTTCGGTTCCTAGTCAAGCAAATCACTTCTAAAAATTAATCTGAGTTTTAAATCACTTGGTTATTATTTTTAGCAATGGCCTGCAGTCCTTCTGCAACTGCAAAAGCTATCTGTTCTGCAAACAGAATGTTACTCTGATTTGGATAATGTGTTTTCTTTATATGCAGATAACATGACAGAGAAGTGCAATATGGCATAGAGGCTAGGGCACCGGAGGACGGATGAAAACTTGCATCTCTTCTTCATGTTGCTTTCCATCTGCACAGGACCTTGTACAAAGTACTTCAGTACTTCACTATTCTGGGTTTTTTTTCTGCCTGTGCTTTGACTTTTTAGGTCACCAATTATTCCCCATCAAGCTACTATACACAAAGATCAACTTCAGTTAAGTTTTTAAGTATTTCTGTAATAAAAAATAGCAAGCAGCAACTCTTGCAGAGAGCAAATTCTACAGCAGGGAACAGTTAATCTAAGAATTTTATTTCTGACCTGCATCTAGATATTAAAAACTGGCCACATGTTTATTAAAGGAGGAATGAGCCTCAAAAATGTGTACCAATAGCCTTTCTTCTCCTTAAAACCTAATGTTAAAATCACTTTAAAATATCAAAGGTTCAGACAAAGAAGTACAAAATAATTACTTGAATGCACTCAGCCACTTTTCCCTCTTACTATAATATTAACGGAAGCAAATGGAAAATTGTCACTTAATTTTAATTAATTAACTAGTTAATTATTGTAAAGCCCCATGAAAATGCTAAGAATGATTATTACTTTTATTCCAAGTAAGTATTTTATAATGGCAGAGATGGACCTCCCACAGCCACTTTTCTCCAGGTTCAAAATAGACGATTGGTGCAAAATGGCACTTTATTAATTCTTTGTATAATTCAAGTATGGGCTGAGCACCACAAAGAGATACTGACACATTACCATACAAGCAGCAGCTCTTCCCTTTGTTAATATGTTCATTTCACTGAATAGGGTTAGCTGTGCTATAGGGTGCTGCTCAACAGGAATGAGGAGGGGAAGTTAGTCAAAATGTGTACTGCATTTGCTGCATACTGAGCCACATTCAGCCCAATATAAATTAAGGGAACTCTCTCAGAAGACTAACTGAAGCAAAAGCATCCTTCTGCCTGGCTGCAATTGACCCACCATCCCTAGTTCTTTAGAACTTCTTAAGATAATCATGCCTTTTCATTTCCTGACTGCAGAGAAGGCTGACAAAATACTCTAGAATCAGTCATCAGTTTAAGACCTCATCATTTAGCCAGCTGGAAAAACAGAAAAGAGAAGCTTTCCTCATTAAGTAAGGTCAAAACAAACTTTTAATCGGCATTCCAATACAGTATCTTGGGCTTTCTTGCTGCAGGACTGAAGTATGCAACAATGCACGGTTCAGTTTAAAATCTTAGAGAAAGATGCATATGTTCATAGAAAACAGATTCTTATAAACGAATACACTTTAACACTTGGCACAGAACTTCCTTTCAGAAATGTTTGTGACAGGATCTCTTTGTTTCTTTTCCATTCTAACCATGTCCTGCTCTAGGCTGTAGTACCAGCAACCACTGTTTTAAGATAGTCATGATTCAGATGCAGCTTACAGTGACTTTTCTAATGATTATTTAAGTAAACCAATTCAGCTGATGAATCAAACTGTCCTTCTTGCCCAACTTCCCACATTATGCTATAGGAGAATATACTGAGATGGGGAGCTCCAGTTGTGGGAAGGTGTCATGGCTACATAACAAGAACACGTGTTGCTATTCAGGACACTGGCAGTTTTTAAGTTGTGAGAGCCATTAATGCAGAACACAATGTACTTGTAATGCCTATTGTCTCAATGGCTTCTCTTGCAGAAAGAAAACCCACCCTCTGTATTCCTGTGATATTTAATCGATCGACAAAGCGACCGCAAGCCTGCGCACAACAGTCAAAACCCTGGCTGTTACAGCCGAAGACTGAACTTCCCTTGAGCTCAGCCTCTCTATTCTTTCAAGTACAGTGCCTAACAAAGCTGGTCAAGCTTTTCAAAGTGCCAAAGTTAAAAAATACAAAACTGGCAACCAAAGTTGAAACCAAAGAAACAATCAGGGGAACGATGCATCTTTTCCATCTCCTATTTTTCACTTGCAACTTGTGCAAGAAAAACTTGCGCCACACTGCTCCCTCCTGCCTGCATGTGACTTAGCACATTCCCAAAGGTATCAGCAGCAGCACAAGTCTCTACAGATCCCAGCCACAAATGCCACTACCCCAGAGAACCCACTACAGTGCAGAAAGACTGATCCCCATAAGAATCATCTTTTGCAACAGAAAAAAACACAGGGAAATCACAATGGATAGAGAAGTGGCAAAGGAGATGTGAAACCAACAGCAAAGGAAAACAGATGGAAGACATGAAGTGGAGTAGAAGAGTACAATTTCTGCCTTCAAGACTACACAAAAGAGAAAAGAGGAGAGAAAAAACACAGGCAGATGGCCTGGGTTATGAATTGATTAAAAAGGTTTCTCATTCCAAGGTTGTGAACTGAAATATAAAAGCAAGCCTCAAAAATCTTTACTCCTCATTGCCTCTTTTTCTACGCCTTAAAAAACCCCAAAAATAAACAAACAAAAAACCCGCCCAAACCAACCAACCACACCAAAACCAAAGAATTAAGAAGCTAAACTGTACATCTGCAGGGCAAACCAGTACTACCAAAAGACCACAAAAATAAAAAATAAAAACCAACAAATTAATTCCACATCTTCCTCTGTCCACTGTAGTCATGTTCCAGAAGGACTCTCCATTGCAGAGAAACTTTATTCATAATCTTCAAAATATGCTTCTTAGCAGGTTTCTTTTGAAACCTGAGGAACTGAGTAGACAAGGTTCTCAAGTACGATCTCCTGCTGTTTCTGAAGCAGGTAAAGCTAATTCATCTTTGGTGGGGGTAAGGGGGGGGAAAGAAAAAAAAGGTAAAAAATCCTTTATTACTGCTGACATCCTTGATAGTGGATAACTCCAGATTTTAACTGGAGAACAGAAATGAATGCCAGCTTCCAATTACGGCAGTTTCCATTTAAATTTGTGTAACAACATGCCACATTTAACTACTTGAATGAGGATCTCATTTTCACCTTACAATTGCTTTGTACCTGTAAAAATCCTATTTCTATGTGTTCCAGGAAATTTAGTTTCCAAATTAAGAGAGGTAGACTGAAAATGTAATATAGGTTCACTAAGATCTTGGGCCTAAATTTAAACATTAAGTTAATATAAAAAATATAAGACATATGAACACCAAGACACCTGCAATAGCTATGCAAGTTAGTAAAACTTGCAGGATCTTGAAATACAGCCACTGAATATAAAAAGTATTACAACAGACAAAGCTCAGTAAACACAAACCAAATAATCTGTGAAGAATAAAACATTAACCTTGGTTTGGTACTCATACGCTGATCAGTATTGGTGCCAGGGAACAATAAACGGAGGGAAACAGCAAGCAATTAATAAGGTATGTGCACTTCCCCTAGTTTATTTCTTTCCAGATTATTTCAAGTCTTCATTTAAAAAAAAAAAACAAGGAGATCACTTATTCAAGACCAAGATTTTGAAGTAATAACACACAAAACTCAAGTGAATAATTACCTGTTCCTGAGAAGCACACATGCAAAGAGAGTAATTTCTTTCTCAGGAGTACATTTCATCTTGCCGATTATTTCTAAATGACTTTCTGGGAATTGATTGTCTAGAGAAATACCAGCTGACTGCCCCAAAGCACAAAAGGAGCAGTCCCTTCTCTCTCATTCTTAACTTGCTTAACATATTTTGCTTGTATAAAAAAAGTCAAAACACTAATTCCTTTTCATAGCATCTTTCTTGGTTGTCCTGCACACTTTAGGTAATTGTAGCCCATATTCTAGGTTTGCAAGGCCTTCAGTTCAAGCACGCACAGTATTTTATCCCCACCTTCTGAAAAACAGAAGTCTTGGGCTTTTGTTGGCTATAAATAGAAATTTCCTCAAGTGAAAATACAAGGAAGCCAAACCAACACCAAGACTTAAGCTCTGGCATTTTACACTGTAGTAGTCAAGAAGATAATAGAATTAAAGTACCATATACATTAGCCTCTGTACTACAAAGTCTAAGGAAGCTTTCAGATGGAGACAGCCTTGATCTTACCTGTCCTGTACCCTGTATTGTTGAGGTACACTGCAAAGGTGCGTATTTCATGCTGAGCCTGCCAGGATGGAGAAGAACAGTTCTCATTGTTAGTGTAAGTGTTGTGGTTGTGGACGTACTTCCCCGTGAGGATAGAGGAGCGGGACGGGCAGCACATGGGCGTTGTCACAAAGGCATTGATGAAATGAGCACCTCCGTGTTCCATGATGCGTCTCGTTTTATTCATCACTTGCATAGAACCTGAAAGAGGGAAAACATTTCAGAAATATTTTCTTGTTCCAGTCACAAGAGCTCAGATGTTACATTAGAGACCAGAAGGAGGCACAAGTAGTAAGGGCATTGTTATCTCTGAGTGAACCCAAATCCACAGAGATTACTCATCCTACCTCAGTGAAGTTCTCCCATTGTTTCAGTAAGGACTAAATACTGAATCCTAGGTAAAGATTTGACTTGAGCCTGTTGACATAGATCTTTATGCATCTTTCATTTCTCTCTCTCAAAATTCAAGATTTACAGCCATAACTATCTGTAGCATCTCTACATCCCTTCTGGAGATGCTAGTACTGTTCCAGTAGCCAAGGATGAAAAGCACTTTATGCAGCAACCCTGACCAAAGCTTGCATACTCCGTAAATGTTATTAATCTTTGGTTTCACAAGAAGCCTGATGTACTACCTTCTGTGCCAGCCTTATGCAGAAGGCTGAGGGTTGTAACCGCAGAATTGTTTTTCGTTTGGAAGACTATTCAGTCCGAACTACTGCTCAAGAAGGGTCTGCTAGAGTTCTTCTCTAGTTAAATCGTTTTATTCCCTAATGTGAGGGTTAGGAAGTATTGATTTCTGTGATTGTCACTGAACCAAAGACACCAAAAAGCTCCCATAATAATTTCCATAACAAGTTCACTGAGTTCTAGCTTTCTGCTTCATCCATTCTGGTAACAGTCTTATTATCTACATTTTCTTAGGCTTGATTCTTCAGAATCAGATTTTCAGATGACTACTTGGGGCAGCTAACACTATGTTTTACATCATCATTGTCTAAACACAAATAAGCAAGGGACTTGGAAAAACTGGGGTAACATGAATAAAACTCTTTTTGACAACAACTACTGAACGCCACAGTGCTGCCAAATGACAGCACTGACAGACAAGATTTTGGTCAAAGACTGGATCTTTACCATAGACATCCACCTAGCTAAAATTGGATCCATATCAGTGCTCTTCCTAAACCCAGAAACACCAAGGATCAGAGAAACAAGAAATTTAGTTTCCCGCCTCTTATCGGTGTTAATAGTTAAAAGCGCATCAGAACAAGTTAGGAAAAATTTTCTCGATCTAGGAAGAATTTCAGTTTTCTGAAGAATTTGTCATGGTACCTGTCAACAGCATGACCTTGCAAAGGAGATTAAACATGTTCATCACCAACCCTCCCTTCTTGTTATGGGCAGAGAAAGCCAATTGACAACATGGAGAGGAAGGGACGGGCTCGTGCTAGAATAGCGTTGGGGTTAACTTGCCCAAGGCTGAGTTGGAATAACAGTTCAGCTTTAATTAATGCATCCTGTAGCCATCTGGCACAAACTATAGTGTTGCTGTCAATAACAGATTTAGGTTTCTTCTAAGCTCTTTATGCAGGGATTTCATTATGCAATTGCAACAGTAAGTTGATTGATACAGAGCACATTGATACAACCAGGAGTCAAAACCTAGAGGGAAAATGGTCATAAGCCGCATACAAAATCTGACTCTGGCACCATGAAGGAAGATTAATTGCTACGGTAAGTCATTTTACCTAAAAACTGCCATGGCATTAGTTTGAGACCATTTTGTTGGAATGAGTATTAAAAAAATAAAATGCTTGTGCATTTCTCAGGTCAGAGCATGTCACATCACTGTGTGACAAGAACCAAGGCAGGTTATTGCAGCACTGCCCCCTTAGAACTTGCTAAACTCCACATATTAAAAAGGAGTTTCTGAAGAAATCAAGATTTTACTTTTTTGTTTCTACAATAGCTGTGGGTTAAGTGTTAGTGCTTAAAGGTACTAACAGCACAGTTAACAATTGTAACAGCTAATTATACATTATGTGAGCCTGAAAACTGTGGCTGTTTCCTCTGTGTTGTCTTGTGAGCTAGCCCAAACATAGACAGGTAGTCTGAAAAAATGTTTTGTCATCCTGATATTGAAATACAATTTAACAACCCCTTTAAATGACAGAGGCATCTGTGCATAAATAACAGTACATGTTAAGACTCCCCCTGGGGACAGTAAGCCTCTTTAATAAAAGAAGCTCTACTGCTGTAATGACAACGCCCTATATATCAACAGCCTTTAACACAAAAACATATGATCTAATCTGTTTCTCCAGCTGGAGAACTAATACAGAGAGACAGGGCATTGCAAGGTAAAAATCCAGTATACTCTTCTGTATAACCTTAAATAAGCTAGCTTTAAATATTTTAAACAGCATTAAACCAGTCAGCCAAAACTTATTTTATTCAGTTTGCCTCCAATATACAGACATCCATTCTCTGGCAGATTACCTACGTGTTAATCAGCAGCTGGAACGTCACCATATCACCTTTTGAGCTGAAAACCTTCTGAGGTTTCACTAGTGGATGTACAACAGGAAGTCATGTTTTGAAAGGGCCAATATTTAATTCAGAAAATGTTGTTACCCACCTAAAACCACTGATAATAAACAAAAATCTAGCAGTTGGAAGTGACATTTCTAAGCCATTTTAAGAAAATATTCATTGGACTACTGTAAAATACGGAAGTTTAATCAATTTGATATGTTAAAATTGCTCCGTGAACAAAGTTAAGCAAAGTTATGTTGAAACTTCACTTGAAATGTGTGCTTTCCTAACTTTGCTTTGCATATCTCCACAGTTCACATCAGGGATAAAGCTGATATTTTGACTAATATTAATGGAGAATATATACCAATTATTTATGAAATAGTACTGACTTCCTATTGGTTGTGTTTTGTTGAAGGAGGGAATAATTTACACTTCATGGAGCTCCAACTGTTGAAGAACTTGCATTAAGTATCAAGTGATTTGTCTACTCTGCAATACAATTTCACAAGTGTTTTCCAATAAATTCAAGCCCAGAATTTTAATTAACTGTCCCCTAAAGACTTCTCTTTTTATTGTATTTGAAACCTATTAGACACTCTTTTCACATCTTCATTTCCCTTTCTTCACCCCAAGACACCCTCACATTTAACAAAGCTCTAAAGCCCCATCTCCACATATGGTAACTAAGAAAAATTATCTTCCATGCTACTTTCGTAGCTTTTCAAAAGAAGGTCTCAAAACATACAAATCACCTTGCACTCAGATTTCTCTAATGTGGTTGAAATAGCTCCCAAATAATCAGCTCTTTCTCCAACTAGATTATGAAATGAGCTGGTTTGTTACAGCCATAGCAGTATGGTAGGCAAACCTAACTCAACTGAAGATGCTGAGTCCACCACACAGGGGACACCAGCAATATACTAACTTGGACTCAAATGGCTCTAATGGGGAAAAAAGGCTTTGTTCCTAACTAATTATTCCTTGTCAGTATATTCCTTTTCTTTATATTATGCTTGTCTATACAACCCTTTTGATTAGACAGTCTATCAAATACGTATGTGTCAGTAGTTCTTGGTGTTCTCATTTGTCTTCTCCCATTTCTGTATCCCATGGATACAATAATTGTATCCATTACAATCTACACTCATTCTCCTTTGATGTCTCCAGAGATTCTGCATTCAATCTACCAGCCCTTCATCAGTACTTTCCTTCTTTCAGTACAAGGCTGAGGTTTGGTTTACCAAGTAAAATTCATGACTAACAGTAATGTGAATTAAAACAAACAAACAAACAAAACCAACACCAAAGCACCTCCTTTTAGGAAAGGGCAACATTGTCTCTCTGGTAAGCTCCACCTGCTACTGGCACATTGCTAAATCTATCTTAAAATAAATAAAGGAAAGGCTGTTAGAGGCATTTGAAATTGTGCTGTATTCCCTTTCACCTCCAAAGAAGCCACAAAAGAACAATGAAAGCTAGAACACCCATCAGTTACAGAATATTCTTAGAAACAGACTGAAATCTTACCCACAGCTTTCTTTGCTACGCTTTCATAGCTTCCAACTTTTCCTTAGCTTTTATTTGGAATTCACATCTTGTTTTCATCTTTCTTAAATGCACTAACCACAATCACCACAAATGGCAATTTTGATTAACTCAGACAGCTCATCAGACAACAGATAAGAATAAAAATTATTCCAAATAAATATTGGGTCTCCCAAAGCCATTAGCGGCAAATGATGAATATCTAATCTCAGCTTCATCAAATGGATTTTTCTTAGTCACATCCTAATTTGTGTGGACACATGCCCATTATCCTTGAAACTGGAAAGCATCAAGTTATCAGAGAAGTGAAATATACTGCCAAAAGGACTTAAACAATTGCATCAGAAACACAAAGGCTAGCATAAAATAGCAGATGATGCATTTTTCAGGACCACCTTCCAAGCCTGCAAGAAAAAGTACTTAGGTTCTTTGGGATATACATTCTTGAAATTGCTTCATTTGTGATGCAAATAACCATTAAAAAAAAGGTGACAACAACAACAATACCTGATCCTGATAATTTGAATGGCATTTAATTTGATGGGATTACTTCTGTAGCAGGCTTTCTTACCACCTTGGAGAAGAATGTGACATCTATGATACTCCAGACATAGAGTAATATTGATACAAAGGAAGCATCTGTAAAAGGACCACCACGTTGCTGTGATTAACTTCCCAACAAGGTAAGTATATGAGGAGTACAAATTGATTAATTGTATGTTCCATTTCTTCTGTGAGGTCCGTTTTCCAAATTCTCCTATCCATGCCAGAAATCGGATGCAGAAAAATTTGGTGACAAAACTCCCCCCACCAGACTACACATGAACGAGTTCTCATTTTTCAGAGGACCCAGGCTCCAAACACATATGAGAGTCTACTTCTAATGCAAAATTATTAATGTTAACTGGTTTATGTTAATGACTTCTCATAACTAAAGACAGTATTTGGTAAATACAAGATTGTTCAGGTAACACAACAAAAGCTAAACTCTGTCAGTTAATTCATTATTCCAAATCATCAGGCAAAGCATGTGTTTAATCTTCGCCTCCTTTCTTCAACAAAGAACACAGCGTTGATAACAGAGTAGATCTTTTCATCCTGTGTCATTTTGGTCAGTAATCAACTACACATCTTAAACGGACAATTACAAGAATAGTATGACCGCGTTAGGTAACATTTACGTAAATAAAATGAATACTGTGTACGTAATGAATGCCTGCAATTACACAAAAGAATTTGAATAATTACATGGTGCAATTATCAATTATGAATTTAAACCTACTGTTTCAGCACGTAGCTTCCCAGGTTATACTTGCAATTGCCAGAAGCAAAGTTTAGGTGTTTAGATGAAGACAGACAGGCATGAACTGTGTATTTCCACAGGAACAGGAACTCTAACATTTTAGGACTAACTCTTGTTGCCCCTGAATTGCAGGCAGATGGAAAGGATGTTCTACATAAAGGCAGGTTTAAACTTGTTCTTCCTATCATTTTTCACACCGAAAAAAAATTCTTATTTTGAATGCAAGAATCCAGCTCCAAGAAAAAGCAGTGCCATACTCATTGGCTAAAATTCTCTTTATACTGGGCTCTTACCAAGTTCCACATCCTGATCATCAGTAAGAACAAGGATGATGTTCGGGCGGATGTTTCTACGGTCTCTTTGAAATCTTCCCTTCAGACGCTGATTTAACAGGAAAGTTGAACTTTCATCCAACAGCAATGAAATAGTCATCATGAATAATCCAAGGACAATACTATGGTGTGCCATGTTGTGCTGATTTAAGGCTCTCTCTGAACAAGGTAGCTTAACGGCTTCTATGTCTTTTTCTTTGTAGATCTCCTAAAAGGGAGAGGGAAACAAGTATTTATCTATATATACACCCCTCTGCACCCTTCAAGTAACAGCCAGATTCTCTCCAAAGAAGTAAAAAGCAATGTACTTGAAATAATCTTAACTCCTAAGAAAAAAAACACTAACCAAACTTCCAAAGCAAACAATTATTTTTCTAGTGCTAGCTAGAAGCAGAAACTTGAAAAATTAAATTCATAAGCTGTTATCAACATAGGCAACGAAATTGCACTCAAAGCTCACATCTGGTAGCAAGTTCAAGGATTTAGCAAAATTCTTTTCCTTTCATACATGTAAGTAGTAATCACCTTCCTTCTTCCTTTGTGATCTGTTTATAGATGACATTCTTGTTTACATAAAAAAATGCAGACATTGAAGAGAAAAAAACCCATATCTACCATTACTTTTAAAAAGGACTTCGGCAAAATTTACTGAGCTAACAACGTATTTGCAAACTCAGAGAACACTCAGACAGAATATCTGTTATACATTGATTTATCTTACAAATTCCATTAAAGAGCAAAGCTGCCCCAATCTTAGAACTATGGTATGATACTGTTTGAAGTCTACTACAGCTTTGATGTTTAAAATACCATGATTAATAATGAACACATTTGAAGGCCCATTACTGCAAATGCTTGGGATTGAATGCACCAAAGTGACTTGCACTGCCTTTGACTGGATCGCAAAGTGGAGCATATGCCCCAAAACTGACTTGACTGCAAAACAGAGCACATCTAACTGGTACTACTCCTGCCAATGAGGCAATAAAAAAGTCTTAACAATTCCTACAAAGAGATTACAAGAAATTACTTAGCATGCTGAAAAATCTTTGAAATCACAGTTTTGCTCAGTCATCTTCTGATATAAAGGGATCTTCTCTTGCTTTCAGAAGTCAAAATAACAATGAAAATGTACTGAAAATATAAAGTACTAATTATTTAATCAGATACAGCAATCAATGAGTCAGCTTTTAATGAATTCCCCCCTTGCTCCCTGTCTTTTTTTGGACTGGTGCCAATGATCTCTTGTATGAGAAGAAAAATCAATTAAAAATGACGCAAGAGAGATCCTCTGCTTTTTGTAAAGCCCAGAAATGCCAGAGCAGAAAGAACACAGCACAACGCGTTTTACCCTAAGAAACACGTTGGCTGTTCTGTCCCTGCAGAAAAGAGTTTTTACTCCAGCAGATTATTTCATAGCCACATTATTATTTCCTCTCTGTCAGCAACTGCTCTTTGAGATAAACTTTCTTAATCAAAGTTTTCATGCAATAGCAAAACCACTGGTCTGAAAAATTATAGTCAGTTTCTTTGCTCATGGAAGAAATGTATATTGAATTTTCACATAAGTCAACAGATACGTCGCTATACTACAATGGAATATTTATTAAGGGTATTTTCCAAATTTGAACACTAACAGAGTTTTGAGGAAATTAAAAATCCTCCTTCCTCACTAGTCTGTCTAGTGACTTTTACAGGTAGGAAAAGTTACCTTTTTCCCTAGAAACTAAAGATTTATTTAAATGTCCTAACACTTCCAATGGGTAGGGAAAGAGCTTTCAAATTTTACAGATGCAGTTTTAGTATCTGCTGCTGCTAGCCAGTCTATAGCAAAAGAACGCAAAAAAGATAGCACTGAGAAGTCCAATCAATTTTCATTCTTTGTACTAAGAATTCCATCTGCAGCAGTACAAGTGGGAAGAATCATGTCAGAGTCAATGTGTTGCTACTGTCCAGAGTAGTCAAAAGCACCTGAGAAAGAAACCCGGATGTGTTTCAACAGGGGAGGATAGAAAGTTTGCCTAGCAGGCACCACAAGCTTTTTGAGGGAGGAGGTAGAAAAATGTCTTCTGCTCTTCAGAAATTACTACATATGCACTTTTGTTTAAAAAAATAAACTGACAGTACAGACAGATGTTTTCATTACACAGAAACATTTTTCTGAGGGTCTGGAAGTTCACGTGCATTTTCTCCAGTCTATACTATCCAACAGCTTCTCAAAATAAAAGCATTTGCTGACTTTTCTTGCAGCATTTGGAAGGCTGCCCATTCTTGCTATATCTGGCTTAACTACCTTTGCTACAGTGTTGTGCATTTAACAGTCTTCCTTACATTTTTCTCATCTTTAAAACAAATGCATGGAATTAACTTCATGACCTCATTGCCTCTCTCCCCTCAGCCGGTTTTTCCTCGCAGTTTATTGTCCCTAACACACTCCATTTGTAACTAAAAATAGAAGCTGTCCCCAGTTCAGAGAGCTGCTTAGCTCTCTATGAAATACTTAAGACATTTGGGGACATACATAAACTGCTCTCCCTCAGCTATTTTATCCACACTTGCACATTTGTGGCTAAAAGAAATAGTGATCTCTGAACGGATACTGCAAGTGGAAGAGAGAATTTCACGTCAGGTACAAAAGGCATCTTCCACCAAACCTGTTATCTCTTTCTCAATCCCCCACAATGAATATTTTTCAGCTATTGTGACGTGTTATGTTCCCATTGTTATCAGGGTAAGTACTCCTGGGAATCGACTCCAAGTATGTAATTATGTGCAAAAGTCATATCAATAACTAGGTAAGAAAATTGAAGCAATTTTACAAAATAACCTATTTCTTAAAGTATGTTTTCACAACACATACATGCCACAACTAACAGCATATATGCAGCACAATGCAAAAGCTAGCCCTAAGTAGTTATGAGAATAGCAACACAAGAGTGTCTCTCATGGACTGCCAGTGGCCAAATACAGATTGGTTTTTTTAATCCCTAGTCTTTGGTGAACTTCCAGGAAAAAACACAACAAAATTTCTATTAACAGTTCTTTTCCCATTTCTGTCAACAAGGTTTATCTGCAACTCACAGATAAAGCCAGAACAGGTCCACAGCAGTGCCCCAATCTGCCTCCACTTTTAATATAGCACCCTCTTCAACGATGCAGTTTGATCTGAGTGGTACAGATGGTGCACTGCTCTCTGTGCCTCTGCAGGCCATCCTCCAGTATTAAAGATGCTTAATCTGTAGTGGTTCTCATGAGAATTAGGTATGCATCTTATTGTCTTCAAAATTACACATATGAACTTGACAAATCTAGTCATACATGTTTTATATTCAGGAAAGTGCTGTCAGAATTTTACTAAATCTTCTTCAGATGGGGCATCTAGCTGAGCTTTCTTAAGCCCATCAAACCTCTTAGACGGCTGCTTTTGAGAACGTCTGGTAACCTTACTCTCCTTTGTGGCAACACAAAATGTTGCACTAACTCACATGATAAATGTTAAAAAGATAAAGCCAGACATCCACACCCCACGTATAAAAGAACTCGGCAAAGGGCTGTTTCCAAGTAGCATTTACACCAAGGAAAGACTTCTTTGTAACACTGTCCTCGATAATTAATGTCAGTTCTATAGCAGCATAGGCAGAATGCAACAGGGATGACTGATGTCAGTTCTATCCCAGAGGGTATTTTTAACATGCTATTGATTAGTATTGCTTGGCACAGATATAAGAGGCCCCATGTATGCAAAATCAGTAAGTCACAGTAGCTTGCACAGACCGGTGTTCCCAATCTCACTAACGCAAGTCTCAGCACCAACTGTCCCACGCCTAAGCTCTGTGCAACTTCACTGAAGTCAGGTAATTCAGTTATCACAACATTACCAAGAATAACATCTGACTCTTCCTGTAACTCTGTATCAAATATGTAAGTCCGCTTCAAGTCTACTTCTAGAAATTACTGCTTCTAGTAATGTTTGCATTAACTAGTTTTGGGTCCATCTGTTTTAGTTTGTCTTTCTTTTAAATAAGCATACTGCAAAACACTAAATACAGAATTGGTATGACAAGTTCAACTTGCCCAGCAGCCACCACACAACCAGGTAAATGCATGTGAGCCACACGGTGGAACTGCACAGTAAGGGAAAAACTGGCTAGAGAGAAACAACACACACCTGCTCCCAATATGGCTGGAGCCCATACCAGGTGGATTACTCAAGCAGACCTAGGTGTGTCATTCGTCCAATGTTTAAATTCATTGAAATACATGGTGCTGGAGCCATTCCCTAGCAACCAACCCAATTAAATCCACTCTGCCAGTTAAATGGATGCAGCGGTGCTGCTGTTCTTTTAACTGCAGTCACTCCTTTGCATCGAGCTCTGGTTATGCTAGGTCTTTTCTCACTAAAGCTGTTAACCATCACTTCAAACCATTATATTGTGTTTCTAAGAGATAAACATTTTCATATGTGGATTGGGAAGAATCTTGTTCGCAATCTAACAACGTTCCCAGGGGAAGACTGGTATCAACATTACCGCTGTAATCTAACAACATGCTGCGTTTGCTTATAGTTTTCTACTTTCTGATTTTTTTTCCCCCCAGGCAGTCAAAAATTTATGAGAAAGTACAAAAATCAAATCCACAGTGCTAAATGTGACTCTTGAAGATTACAGTTGTGCTGATTTACAGCCATGAACAGAGCTCAGACTACTAGAGCACTGAATTACTATTCAGACACATTCTTCTGACTTGCTTGCCTTAAGCTGGTGAATGCTACACAAAAACTAAATACTTATCACAGAGAAGCTTGGTCACATTACAAAATCTTATTCATATTTTGTAACTTTATTTTAAATAAAACAGAACTGCAAATTAGTTATAAATTTCCCTAGGACTTGGAATTTTAAGAAATGTTTTAAGCAGCTCAATCTACTTTCTTTCTGTCCACTGCTTGCATATTACTATTAGAGTTTCCCAGTGACACACAGAGAATTAATTAGTCCTCTGATAGGTTAAATTGCTATTTGGATCCCCCAAATACACAATAATAAACATGTTTTTCTGCATCATATACAACAACTAACAAACTGAAGCAAATAAAGGATTATTTTGCTATTTTACCTATTATCATCACATAATTAGATATAAGAGATGCAATCTTAGACTTTAAAAGTAATTATACTAGCTTGTATTAAGTACAGTAAAAACCACAGACTTACACTTCTGAAAATACCATAAGGGAATGAACGCGAGTGATGCAAGTGCTTTAAGATAGAAAAAGTAGGCAAAACCAGATACCATTACACAAATACGTTCTACCAAGTAAACACATTTTTTTGTAGCTGTACGGGGGGGAAGTCTCCCTGTGTTTATACAGCTACAAACACACACAGGCACTCAGATGCACACACAGCCCGGATCCGTCCGGGGATGTGCCAAACGTGAAGCTGAGCGCTATGGCATCAATTGTCATTTGGGAAGTGTTTTCCGCACAGCCCCGGCGCGGCGCGGCTCCCTCAGCCCGCACCCTCAGCCCCCGCTGCGGCCGGGCCGGGCCGGGCCCTCCGCCCCTCGCGGGAGGGCGGCACGGCCCCGCGGCCGCTCCGCAGCCCCTGCCCGCCGGGCCGCGCCGGCAGGGCCGCAGCAGGGCGGGGGAGCTCCGCAGAGCTTCCAGCAGGGCTGGCCGAGGCCGGGGGGACCACATCGCCTCCAGTCGCCGGCCTCCTCACTCAACTTCCAGCCCCAGCCGGTTCCTATACAGCTACCTCAGACCCGCCGCCCAGCTTCCCCGCGATGGCAGCCCGGCTCTGCGGCCAGCAAGCCCACAAGGGGCACGGCCGCCCCGCCGTCCCCAGCTCGCCAGGCGGGGCGGGGCCTCCGGACCTCCCCTCCAGCGCTCCCCACTTACCGCGGAGCCGCGCTCAGCCGTGCCAGGCCACGGCCGGCGCACCCACCGCCCGCCCGCGGAGCTCGGGGCCCGGCGGCGCGGGGAAGCGCATCCTCCGGCCGCGGTGCCGGGCAGCAGCCGAATCCCGTTTCCCGAAGAAGCGTTTAGAGGAAGCGCTCGGGCGGGTGCTGCCCCCGCCTCTTCTTCCTCCTCTCCCTTCTTCTCCTTTTCCCGTTTAAAAAGTTCATTTACCTCGAGGATCCTCCTCCCGGGATTGACGCAATGCCCGGCGGCGCGCAGGGAGGAAACCTGTTCCACCAGCCCCGGGCTTGTTCAAAGTCCAGCGGCAGCACCGCGGCGAGGACGATGGCGCAGCCCCGCAGCCCGGCGCGCACGGGGGAGCCGGGGAGGTCCCAGAGCCAGCCCCACTCCAAAGAGAAGGGGCCGACGCTGAGCTCCCGCCTGGTGCACAGAGCCTTTATAAGCAAAGGAGATAGTCCACGGCGGGCGGAGGAAGGGCCATTTAATTGCCCCTCATAGTCTGTGCTCTTCTTGTCCCCTGTCGCTAGCGTTTGCCGAGTGCTGCCAACCCCACGCAGTAGCTGCCCCCCAGCCCCAGTGCTGTGGGGCGGAGAACGGAGGTGGCAGACTCCAGAGGGGCTGAAGGCCTGCGTCTGCCCAGGACCCTGCCCCGAGACACCTGCGAGGGACAGCCTAAAGGCTTCTAAAAGGTCATGCTAACACAGACCCCGTTCCACTGGTGCAGGTGAAATTAAAGGGCGCAATATTCATCAGTAACTAAGAAAAGCCTAACAAAGCTGTTCGAGGTAGGGACTGTGTTCACAGAAGGTGCTGTCTACACTACTTGCAACCAGTTACATTTTACTCCTGGAACTTGTTTGGGTAACTATCTAAATCGGTAAGTTCTTCAGTGGAATCTTTCAAAGACACTAGTAGATGAATATGTCAAAAAAACCCCATAAGAAGGAAACATTTTCTTCCAGCATTCCCATGCTGATAAGTGTCAGACATGCAGCACAAGTTACCTCAGAATTTCCTGATGCTCCTTATTACATCTAATATTCTGTTCAACCTATGATTTATTAGGACTTGTGCTTTAAAACAAGCATTGCCCCTAATGACCTCATCTGGACTTTGCTGGAGAAGACTAACAGTCTTGAACAATTTTTCATTGTTGGCTCTGTCCTTGGCTATGCAGATAGTTCCTAAATTAATGTCTTGGGGTGATACTGTATGATACTGTAAAGTGAAATAGCACACACTTCCTCCAAACACAAGGATGTCACTGCTAAGGCACCAAGCGTGCTCCTGTGGACAGGGCAGGAATGAGCAATAGAGGCGCAACACTTCATGTCAGTACTACAGTGCTCACACTAGGGGCTGCAACAGCACAACTGTACTGGGGTAAATAAACCGCTCCCTAACAGGGAGTTACACTAATCATAGATCCACATGATGTGCATAAAACAGGACCTACATCTTGCTAACATTGTGATAAAACTCTTTTACTGCCTTCTGTGATAGCATCTGACATTTTGCTAGCAACTTTCAACTCACAATGAAACAACTTACAAACACACCCACGAGCCAGGATGTTCTGATTCTGCACATTTTAGACATGAATAAGTGTCTAACGGCAGCTGAGTCACCCGGACTCACAGCCTTTCAGGCCAGGAACAGAACGACGAGCCCAGTATTCCTCTGTCCTAACCACAGGCCAACAGTTTGTTACCTGCAACACATAACCCCTATGAACTACCTCTAAAGGGACTGGAAGCAGTAACTACCAAGCCAAAGAAAATACTAAGTCTGCTATACAGTGGTCCACATTTCACATTGAAGAAGAGAATTTACTATCTCCCACTATTTCTAGAGGACTGTAAATGGGATTTTCCATTTTAACAAACACATGACCTAATATAAAACTACCATTTCATTTGTATAAACTACAAACATCAAAAGATACTAAGACTAGGATTAGTGACATTCGTATAGGAATCTTAATTTGATTTAACGTCACTGGAAAATCTGTCACAATAGATCGCTCATTTCAACAAAAGAGTATGTTCACCTCACGGGGAGTGCATGTAACTTCCATTAATGTTAATGGGAGTTATGCAAGTGCATTAAGAGGATAATACAACCCCTGGTCTCTGAGACAACCCTGCAAAGTGGAAGGTGCTTCCTCTTCAATAGAATGGCATTTCCATCTCATGCATTTCAAAAGAACTTGTTCTGGCACAGTTACAAAACAGGATGGGTAACAACTATTAAGCGCCCAAACTTAAAGCAGTCTAGTGATTTCAGCTAGTTTTCCTATTGCCAGAAACCTCAAGGGATACAGATGTACTTAAAATACTGTGGTTTATTTGAAGTCTAAAGCAATAAAATAATGTGAAATTACTGGTAAAACAAGCAGGTCTGAAAACTGACTCATGCAATGATGAAGAAACCTTTAAGGAATCTCCTTTTTAAATAAAGGAAGTAATTTTATTCACTACCTGGAAAAGGATTCCATTGGTATATATGGATTATCATAGCTGGCCAGAGTTCTAAAGATAAAATGAAAAAGCAAGATCATTTCCTTTTACTGCTACACCAGAGCTTTTACACCAAATAAACTTCAAATTTCTCTTGCAGCATGCCACTGAACAGCTCGAATTTATTTTACTGCACCTCAAATAACAAATGTTGCCTATTATCTAAATAATTTGGTTTAAATTATCCTAGGATTTACCTATTAAAGTTAGGAGAAAACAGACATGCGGGCATTTGTTTAAATATCACATATCCATCTACATTGTTAGCCACAAAAATTCCTTCAAAAATTTAATCTGCAGGTTCTCTATCCACTTTCCTCTGAAGTAGTATAGAACTGAAATATGTATGGAACGATGCATGTTGCACTATTAAGTAAACTATGGAAAGTTGCATGTAAAGGGGAACCACTTCGATCCACCTGGCAGATAGTGGGGGTCCACAGCACCATCTTTTAATCAGTCCTGAGACAACAGCTAAAACTTAAGGAAGCACTCAGGGGAATTCTCATGAGGAAAGGGCAGCATGTCAGTGATACAGAGAAGTAACTTCTGGGAAACAAGAAGACAGTCAGAAGGAGTCCAAAAGTCATCTAAAAAACCCTCAAAAATATAAGCTAAGCAACATGTTGTGCGAAGCGTATCTTTTTCATTATTGCCAAATATATTGTGCTTTCAGAGCTTGAATATTGTCCTCATGTCACATGAAACAGAAAAAGAGGGTTGGCTTTCACACTTCTACATACTTAGTCTATGGCTTCTAACTCTTCTTCAGACTCGCTAATCTTTAGCTTTATAGTAACTCGTCATATGTAAACTCCTCACACCATTAGTCATTTAGATTTCTCCTCTCTGCTATCATGTTTCTTAATGTGTACACACAGGCTTTAAGCCATCTTTAAAGACTTAAACATAAAGCCAAGAAGAGAACATGAGCCTGATCTCCCTTACTTTTCCTATTTTTAATGTATAAATTATTACAGTAATCAGCCCACAGTTATGGTAATTACACCGGTCAGGGCTCATAGAAGTTTGGGGTTTTTTTACTACTTTCAACAACTGCATTTCAGTTGCATAAAATGTGTAAATACTGTTTCAACAACAAATTAAAACACTATAAGGAAGGCATAAACAGCACAACATGCTGCACTCCTTGATCCCTCACATGATGTGTTTGATATGACAGACTCCAGCTCAATATGATTTAATTGGCAACTGCTTGACACTTGTCTTTTAAAGTCAAGTCAAACTTTCAATGAATGTTCAGTCACGTTATGGGGGAAAATGGTTTACTACAAAAAGTGAAAAAGGGGAACTCTGCCAGGAAAAGCAAAGGAGAAGGGGGAAAAGAACCTCACCTAGTTTGCTTGATCCAAATGCTAAGCATTATACTTTTCTGCATGAAAATAAGGATTAAGTATAGTACACTATACATTCAATTTAGTTACAACAATATAATTCTAGTTTAATATTAATCAAATTAATTTTGATCATAATTTGTAACAGTGAATGCAAGCTATCCAGCGAAATATTGAAGCAACAAAAATTATGAGGAGGTTGTAACTGCAATAAAAGTAACACCCTAGTGCACTGACAAAAGTGATAGCTCGTCTATCTCGACCACAAACTCAAAACAAATCCTTCCTGCAATGCCAAAGAGAAATTCATAAGAAAACACTAGCAGAATCCTGAAGCTCACATATGAAACTAGTATGTGTGTTCTGATTATTAATATTATTGATAATGCTCAAAGATGCATCTGAAGGATGAAGAATGTTAACTTGATGAACTATTGTTGGTCACACAGCCCATAAAAGGAAAAGAGTAGCCTTCTTTTACCCCATTAATAAGTGACCCTTAAAATAGCTGCCTGCAAGTCAGCAATAACTTAGTAATTTATTTTAATAAAAAAATTTCCTTTTTATAAAGGATTCATAATTTTATTTTGTACATCCTGATCTTATTTTCCTTTGTAGGTTTTCAACAGGTTGTACTACAGTACTCAGGCTGCCTCCTGTTCCAATACCTGGATGTCTTATGGATATAAAACAACAGGCCAATCATCAACTGAACACATTATTTAACTGATGATTAGCTGCACTCTCAGCACAGTTTGGTATGTGATGCAAAATATGAAAGACCACTATACTATTTTTCACTAAAAATTCTCCTAGGGAAGACAACAGCCACTCCCTTATCTAAATAACATTTCCTAAGAAAATAAAAAAGTATGCAACGATAAATACTTCATGTCTGTCTAAAAACAACTATGCTCTGATTTTTAAGTACTGAAGCAGAAAAATATCTAATCAACCGATAAAGAGGATGGCTAGAACAGCAGGCCTCAGTGCAACAGCCGTCAGCGTTTCCTGCGGTGCCCTGGGCACTCCCCGTTAGCCAAGGCTCTCCTCAGGTGGCCACACTGGCTCTGTTTATCTCCAGCAGCCCAGTCCTAGCACCCCGAATGGTCACTTCCATGTCCTGTCTGGACACTTCACACACTGGCACAGGTATACAATCTATTATGGTATATATTGTATATATTATCTGTTATGCACTTTTTGCCATAGAAAGGTTTTGTTTGCAGTCTTGAGGTTCAGGTGAACTTGATACACCCACAGCAGAAGTACTTTCACTTACAAAGACCTGTTCTATAGGCACAATGTCCAAATGCACCTGGACTTTACCTCCATTAGTAAAGTTGAGTTTACTTACTCTGCTTTTCATTGTCTTCTAATTTCCATTTTTCAGCAGTTCTCCCTCTCTATTACTATTTAAAGTATCTGAGGTATATATATCTGAATCTGACTTAATATTTATATAATCTAAGCTGGGCTTCAAATGGAGAATTGCAAGAAGTATTAGCAGGGAAAATTACACAACTGCCTGCATCTCACACATGCAGAAAGCAATTTTCTTGTTCTCTTGCCTCAATAGCACAAGTGAGGTGAGGCTCATGGTGGGATGATACCTGTTATTAGATCAACTGCTACAGATGGGAATGAACAGACACGGCCTCAGGCATAACAAGCACTTCTTTGGATCTGGAACAGAAGCAGCTATCTTCAAAGTTAACCTGCTCTGAATTTAACTCGTGTTAATCAAGCCATGTGAAAGAAAAGTAGTTCATATCTCTGATATAGGAAGGCTTTCTAACAAATTAAAATGAGATAGTTTGGATTGTTAAAATAAGGTAGTAACTCATCTGCTGAAAAACACAGACTTGTTACTGAGGTAGGAGAAATGAGAAGAGAGGTTAAGAAAATTACAATACCTTTAAAACCGGTCTAATAAGTCTATCATTTTTACCTTTTATCAGAGTCATGAATTTTAATATTAAGGCTTATCTTTTGAAGGTGCTTTGTGAATTTCCCTTGAGGGTCAGGACTGATTCATCAGAGATAAAGTAGTTACTTTATGAGAAATGTTCACCTAGCAGTCATTGGCATCTCTCTTACTGATCATCTGCACGGACCTTGGGGACTTCTTGATTCCCTTTGTGTAAGGTCATTTGGTGCATTTGGGTATGCAGGTTACTTCCTCTAGAGACCACAGAAATGTATCAGCAAGTAGACATGCAGTTCTGATAGTGTTCTGGTAGCTTCATTACTCTCAGTACTGGTAACGTATAGTCTTTTAAAAGATATAATGCATACCTTGTGCATTCTTAAAATATAAACTACTATAATTTTGAAAAAGTTGTTTTTTAATGACAAACCAGTTTCATTTTTTTCTACCAGGCATCAAGGGTAGAGATTATATAATGTTTAAGGGACACTAAAGCCATCCAAATTCTTTCTACTTCATTCGAGACTAAAGACACTGAAACAGAAACATGTGCTGCCCCTGGCTAAAGAACAACTTACTTTCATTTCCAAAATGTTAAAAATAAAGTTGAACCAACATAGGAGCTTTGGCATCACTCCCCTACCTTTAGAGTTTACAATCTTCCATAAGATAGTGACAAGATTCCTGCACACGAAAAAATCTAGATCATAACTACAATACTATACCATTAATGGCCACCAGTGATGTCTCAAATCATACAATTGTTTGGGTTGGAAGGGACTTTAAGATCATTCCTTGCAATCTCCTGCCACGGGCAGGGACACTTTCCACTATCCCAGTTTGCTCCAAGCCCCGTCCAACCTGGCCTTGACACTTTCAGGGATGGGGCAGCAACAGCTTCCCCGGGCAACCTGTGCCAGTGTCTCTGGTGCCACCCTCAGACAGAAGAATTAAACATCATGGTTGCCCTTCTGGCATAGAATATGTATTATTTCTGATTTCAATAATTATGTCTGATCCTGAATTCAGAGAGAAACGTATTAATAACCAGAAGCACAGTTTATTTTTCTATCACTGCAAAGCTCTGGCATTATCAGTAAAGAACAAATTACAGGTAAGATATCTTACTTATAGTAAGTCTCATTTACGCCCCTAAAATAGAGAGGACTGATTTTTATGAAGTAGGAAGTAGCCACACAGAACAGTTCTGAAAATTTATGTAGCATTTTTAGGTCCTGAAACTGTAGTCAAACACTCTTGATGTCTGGCAATGCAACCTCTTTTTCTGTACTTCAGTTCACTTTATGTTATTACTGTACTCATCACTCTCATGACTGAGTCCAGCGGTAATTCTTGAGAATTCTTCAAGAGTCCCAAAGTACATTCACTACTTCCCATGCCAAACAGGAGTGTGTGACATGAGAATATCTGAGTATATTTCCACAGGACTTTAAGAGATTATTTTTCAGACAGGTTGAGCCTCACAGACTAGAGCTGCAGCTCTCAAGACACTGAAAAATTCCATATACCCAACTGAGAAGTCCATATCTAAGTGCCCAGAGCCCTCTGACTTAGCTACATGCTTTGTCATCTTCTGTGCTGCTGCAGTGAGGCACAGAGATGATGTACCAAATGGAACGGAAACAAGAGTTCTCTAGTCCCTTTCCACCTGAGAAGAAAAGGTGGAAGCTTGTAGCCGTGGAAAGGGGTATTAACCCTTTAGTTGCGGCGGAAATAAGATGCACAGCTACATGGTCATCTCTCAGGATAGGAAGGAGAGAGACAAGTTTATTCAGAAACTACTTGTTATTATAGCATGACTCACAATTCCAAGAGCAGAAAAAAGATGATTGGTTCAGAGAGAAGACACCTCATTCCCAGGGCCTGGTCATGCACCACAACATGTGTTCTATCTTGTTATTAATTCCTCTCTATTTTGACCAAGTTATCACTCTGGGAGAAGTTCTCCCTAGCCTTCAGCTGGACCAGCTTATTGGCTGGGAACAGAGCTGAGAAGCTCCAGCCTGGAATATTTTTCAGGCTGTAATTTCTTGCTTTCTCAATATGTGTGTCCCACAAAAGCTTATACAAGAAGTCAATACTCACTAAAATGAAAAAAGGTTAAAAGACAAAATGACTGAGCAGAGTTCAGCAGGCAATACATTCCATTGCTGGAGGCAGAAAATTTGATGGCTTGACCTGCAGCCTAGGTCACAGCCCCAAAATCTTACATCAAGGGTATCACTGCTGTTAGTTCACTGACTGAGAAAAGGTCAACCCATGAATGTGTCTGCCAGACTATATTTTTTCTGGCTACACTCCAAATGGACAGAAATACAGGAATAATTTAGATGGATCAAATGAATACGAACTGTCTGTATAGACAGTAAATAACATTAAATCCATGTGTATAGATCCCTTCCCTTTAAACAGCTCCAAAAGCCAATAAAAGCCAAGACAGAAGAGAGAAGCAGGCTCCCAATGAAAGCCGACAAGAAACAATAGACTGCATGCAATAAAATTTAATACACTGCAGTTCTCATTCTAATGTGCCTCCGAGTTTGATGATACAACCTGACCGATCGTATCAAACACAATGAATTGCCCAGGAACAGGAATACCACCCTACTACTCAGCAGAACTGGCAACTATGTCAATCACAGCCTTTGTTTGTGCCATCTTCCTTCTCTTCACTGGTAGAATACTCTCTTTGAAAGTGTTTTTGCTCTTTCAGAAAGTTTTTTATTTCTTGCGCCATAGTTCAGTCAAGAATGTTAAAGAAAAAAGGGTGGATTAATTGAAATTATTGAAAAACTTTATTATTTCAAATTACTAGGAATGATTGAAAAACACCTCAGGATACCACTTCTGTTCTCTCAGGGGAAGAGGGTTAAAATTAAAATAGCTAATTTTAAAATTAAAATAGCTGATTTTAATGCAATTGAAAGATCAGTACCAGACCCCACAGCAAACAAACAGTATGTGTAATAAATGAAAAGAAGTTGCTGCAAGAATGCTGAGATGTCACTGGGCAATGGATCTAGGGGTGCAAGATAGCTGCAGCTTCCTGACCTCACTATGAAAGTGAATTAAGTATCAGAATCACTAGATGAAAGTTTCACAAAGGCGGCACAAATCCTCCAGAACAGATTTGTGTAAGATAAGTGGACTCCATATGTCTAGGAAAGACATGCATATGTATAAGATGAGTCGATCCAAGGGAATAAGGAGAATACCAGAGAAGAATAGATCGAGGTAGGAATTCCTCTGAAGAGCTAATGGGTTATGTGAAACATAAGGCACAAAGAGACTTCAAAGTTAAAAGGATTTTTTTTTAATAGGGAAGTGAGGAAGCACACAAGAGACACGATGGTGAGAATAAAACCCAGAACAGTGATGACACATCCATTAAAAGCCACAGGATGAATTCAGGCATCTAGAAGGTAACTATGCAAGAAGTCGGTACTGAAAACCAAGATAACAATGAGCTCTTGAACTCAAAATGGCTGAAGTTATCCAAGACTTCTCAAGCTGAAGACAGAACAAATCCTAACACCAACCTTTAGTTTATTCAAAGATAAAAAGTAAACAACCAAAGAATTCACCACTGCTCTATTTTTCCTACTGAACGAAGAGCCTTTACAAGCCTTTGGTTTGCCGCAAAAGGTTTCATTACAGAAAGACGAAGCGGTAGCCCCACATCTATGGAGATGTTGCTCTGTGCTATAACACACAGTCCTTCAGGACTCCCTGCTATTATATCTGCCCCAAGAAGAGATTTCTATACTTTTCTGAGCTTGCTCCCACCCACACACCTTTAGAAATACAGACATATTTTGCTGTGCAGGAATGGCTTTGCCATATCATAGATATTACTATTTTCCAGGATGCAAATTCAGAACTCTTAAAATATAGAATTTCAACTGAAATCCATAGCACTGCTTCCGGCAGTTGTACTGGTCTGGAAGGTTTTCTTCTCTGACATGGACAACTTAACTCTGAGCTACCAACAGGTAACAAAACTTTTCCAGTTATGTGACACTGACTCCTCTCCATTTCTGTATATTTTCATCTTTGGTGCACAAGATAAGGAAACTGGTCCTGTCTCTAGCTAGCCCTCTCTGTTGTCAATAAATAAACACTAGGCATTGTTGAGCATGTATCATTACATTTTTTCCACTATCCCAGAAGAGCTCTAGCTTTTAAATCGTCTTCTTTGCCTTATATCCTTGGCAAGTTTCTCTCTTCACTCCTTCAGCAACATTCTTTTATCCTCTGAGTAGGTGTAATTACCATCTTACAAAACCACATGAAGACTTGTATCTTTGTACAAACTTTCATAGTAATCAACAATACTGGATATTTTTCTTCTTTGCCAACAGTCTTGACAATTTTAAACTGTACAAGAAGCAAATAATTTTAACTACAAAGTTTACATACCTATTTTTTTATGCAGCATGTATTTTATACACAGAATAACTGGGCCACAAGAGACAGTGATGAAGAGGCAAAATTTTTTTCGCTGCATTTTAAATGGCTGCAGCAAATGCCTTTTTTTAGCCCTCAGAAGATTGATGATTCCATTATTTGTAGTACTCAGCAATAAATCTCTGAGTTTAGGCTAAAGTGAGCACTTTTCCCTACTTTGCATGTTCCATTACACTGTTATTAATAATGTTTAATCATTCATTGTACCTCTCACTGCTACTGCAGTGCTACTGCTCCTTTTGGGAGGACTGGCACGTTATTGATTTTTGACTTTTACCCTTTAGAAGCTGGGTAAAGGGCTTTGCAGTTGCTTAATCAAAAGTGATGTGACAACGGCAGGGGAGCTGCGGACCTCAGGAAAACAGCAACTAAACAACATGCCAAGTCATGATAAAATGAAATTAAGAGTCAACAAAGAAAGCAAAATGTAATCACTGAAAATAATAGTAGATAACCTCATGAGATCACAAAGTACAAAGCAGTCCTTTGCCTTGCAAAACACATTGCTAGGAAAGAGCAGGCCAAGATTAAGAAGGAAGTTAACACTACAAATTCCCACAAAAAGAAAAATGCAAAGCCATGTTCTGTTACAGACATGTCAGTTAATGCGATTTGGCTCAAGTAGATTCTCAGTTGCTTATCAAGCTTTTTTCTCAGAGGAAGCATCACTTCAGCACTCCACTAGAAACTGTAACAAGAACAATACACAACATAATATTTTGGTAGCTGGCTTCTTCTCTGCTTACTAAAAACATGGTATTTTTAAGAAAGTCAAAGAACTCTACTTGCACCTTAAAAAAAGAGTACATATAAACCCTTAATTTCATCTACAATATCTAGAAAATTAGGCAATAAACAATAGATATATTATCAACTCCGTATGAACAGCAGTAATGCTGGCTTCATATTTTAGAAGAAAGGCCCCCTCAAAAAAAAAAAGGCATAAGAGATGGTTAAAATTGTCAGGTTCTTGTACAACCCAGTTAGAGAGGAGGAATAAAAGTGGGAGAATTTGTGGACTTACAAATAAAAGAGCTCAAGCTTCTATTGCTCTTTCCTGGAATTCTCAGCATTGTTTTTCTTCTTGACATCACGTTTTGTCCTGTTCATCCTAAATTATGCCACCCCAATCCCACCAACCTCAGTATAGAATATGAGAGCCAGAGGAAATCAAATTAATTTATCAAGCAATATGTTTCATTAATGTGTTTGTTTTTTCTGAATATCACATTATTAAAATGTGTAACATGCTGGCAAAAGATATTCCCAAGAGCAAACTACATGGACCAGTAAAACTCGCATCAGAAGTTTGCCATGTACCCTGCACCTGCAGCACTTAGTTGTCAGTAACTTTTTACACTATAGCTACTACGCAGTAGTAGTTCAGGTCACATGCCAGTGACCTCTCTAGGATCTCCTGCTGGTGATCAAAACCATATATTTTGTCAAAGGCCACTGCAAACGTTCCAGTGTCACTTACTTTGTAAGTTAAATGGGAATATACAAGGTGTATCATCCACAGCATGACTTTAATCGGGCACAAAGAATGCAGGTAAAGTAGTTCTGATATGAAAGGTGGCACTACTGCAGGGGAGGTGCTGTTCCCTGGCTATGCTAATTGAACAAAGTTTTTTAATAAACTGTTTATGAAAGTGAAGCTGATCTCTTAGAATGTGATAAATAGCACAAGAAGCTCAAGAAAGGAAAATAAATAACGATGCATCTTTAAACATAGTATACATAAGCCTACATATGTGCAAATAGCATGGGTAACTCCCCTGGCCAGATTTTCATCTGTCTGGCAAAAGATATTGTCAAAAAGAAAGGGGCCTTTGGAAGAAATTTTAAACTGAGTATTTCAAGACTGTACACAAAATACTAGTAAACTTTCAAAGCCTTGTCCTGTTGTACCTACAAGCTCTTTGAATTACAATTTCTCACAATCTGCCACGTTTTCATGTAACTATAACACAAGAAAATAAAATTACAGAGTTGTTACTCAACCATCAGTATGATTTGCAAGCTCTTGTATCAAAAAGGAAAGCAAAAATATAAAGTGAAAGGGAAAACATTAAAATTTAAGAAATGCTATTGTTCATATACTGTAATTCATGCATAGCCCACTCACCTTAATTTTACAATTAAAAATATTTTCATAAATGCTTCAGCATAAAGAACGCAATAACAAAATACAAGGATTGTATTTCTGCGGGTGTTCAGTGTCTTGGCAGACCAGAGGAACTATTGGTGGAAAGGCCTTCCAAACTCTGCTTTGCTGGGTTCACTCTTAAGGACAGCATATGCAAAAACTAACTCGTCAAAAAGCAGAAAGAAGAGAAAATTAATCTACAAAAAAAAAATGGGGCTGTTCTGTTGGGTTGTTTTTTCCCTCCCCAGAAAGCTTCTAGGCATGCAAATGAAACCATGGATCATATTACCAACATTGTTTTCAGTTTTTGTGCTTGAGTAAGACTATCACATCAGAAAGACCAGTCCCACAACAACCTCAACCGAGTTCCTGCTCCACATGAGAACAGTTCTCAAAACACACACATTAGAAATTATTTTCTTTCCTAAAGGCTTTTTTTCCTTTTCCTAGGAAACAACTGTATAGTCTTTCCTCAAAATTCAACAATGTCAAACTGTCAGAAAAAGCTCAAAGAGACACTAACACATTTGAAAGTTCTTACAAGGTAAGAGACAGCAAGCAATGCAATTACAGGAGATAATCTCTGTTTCTTCTCTAACAAGAACGCGTGCTCTATTTCCTGTGGTCTGTTGTCAAGAGAACTGTTAGATGGTACCCTATAATAGTTATCACTGAATTGTGGTTCAAATAACATTAAATGAAACCTATCTTTTTATAATACAGAGACCTTAGCTGATATCTCTTTCTTCCTTAGTATTATCATTATTTACAGCAATTCTGAGCAGCAGAACCTCCTATTTACTCAGACAGAAACACAATGCTTCATATCTGCAATATTCAACCCTTCTGACAGGCATCACAAGTTTAGTATCATCTTTCAACCTCACTTCAATCCAGTCATTTCATGAGGTCTTTTACTTTGTCTGGATACTCAGACTAGCTCAGAGTTGCTGTGACTGACTCCATTGCAGGAGTTTTGAGAAAATGGCAGGGAAGTAGCTGGCTCCCCAGCTATAAGCAACCTGATGAAAAGGTTACTGCTCACCAAATACTGACTGATAGAAGAAAAATTTATCTATAATTTTTCCTTATTCTGCCCAGTTAAAAAGTTAAGTTTCCTTATTCACCTCAGTTAAAAAAGAATATCAATAATACAAATGTTTCTCACTAATCATTATAGCACATTTGTAATAACCTTTATCTATTTCATTTTTAAAATAGAAGTGTCTTCATCTAAATAAACCTATCAATTCGTGTTATGCATGATTTTCAGTTCCCCACTAATAAAAAAAAACAGCCTCACAAGGAGACAACAACAACTACTTTTCTGATACTATGTGCCAAAGTCAGATGCTGTGGAATAAAACTACACTGTAAAAACAATGCAATTATCTCCCTGTTATATTTTATAATCTGAGTAAATTAAAGCAAAATGCTCAGTGCTCACATCAATTGGCAGCAGTAAATTCCAGTAAAACCAGTTTATTTTGGACTACTATTCAGTATAAAATGTTAGTGTTTAGGTAATGAAGCATTTGATTGCTTGGGTTTCATGCAGTTGATTTTATGTTACACTGCAGGAAAATGTGAGCCAAAGGAGCAGGGTAGAACATAGCTGAGTTTGTGGGCACATATTTCCTTCTTTGACATCAAACAATGTTTGAAAATATGAGCCAAACTTATTTGCCTATATGACTTGAAACGAATATTCACCATTCTGGTTCACTTCTAATGATTGATGCAGTGCATGATTACAGCTCCAGACAATGAGTTGGTCACACAGTCTAACAGTCTGAAAAGAGCAGCAGCAAAATTAATGGAAGATAGGAATGAAATAATGTAAGTTTGTTAGATACTTAGACAACAGAGACCTTGAATTCCACAGTTTCTGGTTGGCATCATGCACTGAATCACAGAAAATATCCCAAGAGAACAAAACCAATAATAAAGCAACTGCATCATAAGATACCCTCTGACTACCAAACAGTTAATTCAAACCACTGCAGTTTTAAGGATGTAACACCAAAGTATCTAAAGCTAAAATAATAAAGTGCTGGATGTAATAAAGCCATTTCAGAGTGATAGCGCCGAATCATTCACCTTGGAACAAGCAAACTCTTTTTACTAACCAAACACAGAGGTAAAGCCAGACTTGCTCTTGCTGTCTCCGAGGTTACATGATAGATTTTAACCCCCACTCAATGGCTAAACAGACAAGAGTCAGGGCATACCTGCTTCTTGGCATCCAGAAAGATACTAGCTGGTCAAAAATACTCACTCAGGCAAAAAGACACCTGTCTACTATAGGCAAACAGGGAGCCCCCCCTTAACTTGCCAGCAGAGCAAGTAATGCATGGGTGGCTTAGAGAAGATGTAGCTGTACACTTCCTTGTATTGCTCTCCCAGTGGCTACACATACATGCTTTTCTTGAGTCCAGTTGCATGCTGATGCAGACTCTGGCATAGAAATTGGAAATAGAAAAAAGAAAGCTCATTTTGGCAACAGGAGGCCTTCCTGAAAGCATAGTAACTGAACTCTGACACTACTCAGATTCTCTGAATCAACAGAGGCCATTCAATTAGACATCTGTTCAGCAAAGCTAATTGTATTCAGTGTTTAAACTTTAGGAGTAGACAGTGAGACAAACTAGAAATCTAAATTCTTAGCAAGTAGAATAGGAAACCATAGGCAAGTTTTTAAAAGCCAAAAATTCCCAAGGTTCCCTTAGATGAGGAAAATTTGAGATGTTTGCTTTGTAGTTTTAACTCTGCACTTAGCAGACATACATTGTCCCACTACCTGCCAAAACAAGTAAACTACTGTCCTAACACCTCCAGTATCTGTAGCCTACTTTGCTTTGCAAACCAATTACTAAAACTGTTCTCTCACGAAAAACAGATCCTTTCCCCCTTTTTTTTCCTCATCTATAGCACTGTAAGTGAACTATTTTACAAAACAAGCATTATTTCCAATAAAGCAAATCAGCTGAGGTAGGTAAATCACTGAAACACACTGACAAGAAATTTTATGAAAAATTAACCAGCTGATACACAGCAACATTACCATGAGCCTCTTACTCACACTGCTGTATTCCTCAGCATGACACAGGCAAGACTTTGTTTCTGAAGTATAAAGAGACTCCTAATTAAATCTTCATTCTTCAGTGTACCAGGATTTATTCTTCTATGAGCTCAGATTATTATATTTAATGCTGAAAAACGTTAATTTTCTGCCTAAATTCACCAAATTACAGATACTATTTTCTTACAATTCTTTGTTGTTTTCAATTTCTTTAAAACAAATCGCTACACATTCTTTAGGTAGAAATTAACTGCGCTACTATTCCAGTCTTCAGAGTAGGAAAAATTTTCCATTTTAACATATTGTTAGGATGTTGGAGTAATCTTAATCCACAGTCAAAAAATTCCAAATAATTGCCTGTGTCTTAATGGCCTTAGGCTTTGAATACAATCACTGGTCTTTGCACACTGCCTGTCACTTTTAGTGCTTGAGTATGGACATTGTATTTCTTTTAGGTTCTTTTCAGCCCTTTAATGAGTATGCCAATTAATAATGCATCATTCTCCTCATCATCTCCTCTAGCTAATTTTAATTGCTGTAACTTATGCCCTTAGACAATTTTTGCACTACAGATGGAATCTATACAACTGTAGCTGAGTTAAAAGATCACACTCTCAAGACCCTTAGCAGAAAAACAACACAATTTCAAGTTTATAGACATCACCTATAACTGACATCAATTACTGTTCAAGGAAACAAGTCATGATATTACAGGTAATAAACAGATCATTTTTATGTTCTGGAGCAGTGTGGACTTCACCAGTAAGGTTTTGACAATTAATTATAGCTTCATAGTGCTTTATGAAGATACTCAGATATTCAGATTCCCTTGAAAGGGAAAAATCCACCTAAAATCAGCAAATATAGAGGTTACACACTACTTCAACGAGGCCCATACTTTTACATAGATATTCTCAGAAATACATGAATGTCACCTCTGAGGTAGTATTAGAAGGCAGCATAAGCACCCAGGCTTAAAGCCTGAGACGGCGCACACAAGATCAACTTCAGCTTTTTATTAAAACATGTTATCAAAGCACAAAAAATAAAGCAGAAAGAAAAACTGTTTGTCACTAACCCCTATTCAGCTCAGCAGAGAGCTCAAAATGAAGGGTATAACCATGAACTGTGTCCCATACTAGATCACTATTCAGTCCATCCCCGTGCCAGTATTAGGTATGCTCCACAAATCATATTCCAGTGTTTTGCTTAGTACAGCTTACATTGATCCATAGCCCTGTCAAGTTCAGTCCCTCTGTTTTGACTGTCATCTCTTCTTATGTTCAATCCACTTCATCAAAACCATAAGGCTCCTTGTGCCAGTTGTTTCTGCTTCCCTTCCAGAATCAAACACCTTTCTGGCCTAGAACATCACACTCTATTCTCCCTATTAAGTTTTCTCAAGCACATTGGCCCCATTCATCTCTGTCCAAAGGACACCGAAAAATTAAAAGAGCCTACAACCTGTGTGTTCTTTTAACTAGGCACAGTACAATCCATTCAATTTACCCAGTAGAACCTCACACTGTACTAGAATACTTTCTCCTCTCAAGTGCATCAAAACCCATTAAAGATGTATTACAAATGTCAGTTTTGGACCAAATCATATTTCCCCTTTCATGGAGAATGAAAGGTCAGATGAATGATTCAACACCAACAAGGACAGAAATCCATGAAAACAGATGTGAGTGGCTAACTTGCTCGCTATCTCAGTAGACAAATATATACTCTGGATTTAACTTACTCTTACCTGGAGTTCACTGGAACACTGCTGCAGATTACCTTAAGACTAGTCACCCCTCCCTGGGTTCAGTGTTATACTGAATGAGACTAAAAATTCTGGACATAATTCACCATTTCTGCTATTGATATAAGTACTATATTTCAGAGAGGGCAAAAACATTAAAACAACTGCCCTCAAGCACAGTAATATCCATAATTCTTGCATGACAAATGTGCACCTGGTTAAACAATCAAATAAATTTACCTCTACGAGTGTCACAGACAGTGCAATTTGTCCCAGTCATCTCTAACTGATCCTTTCTCTTTACACACAGTGTTGTTTCTTAATAGACAAGATGACTAAATGAAATATGAACTGAAAAGCAAAACTTGATGTGGCTATCAATGCGTATATCATCATTCAATTTCCAAGCACCCACTGACGACTTTTTGAAACACTACACATTTTTAAGTAGTCTATAGTGAACTCTATTCTTGCATGTTATTGTCAGAATTCATCTAAAACACTCCATAAATATACAGACACAAGTAAACAGAAAATGGCAAAACCCTTTATCCTGCTAATACATGGTCAGCCAAAGCATCGCAGCTTACACAGGTAACATCCACACTTCTTGATTTCTAGAAATTATCAATTTACACCTGCAGATGAAGTTTGCATCTAATGACTTCAGCACTACTGTCAAACTCACTTTGAATTATTTTTTGTGCCATAAATCTGACAAACTTCCTACTGTTGTGAACTGTCATAGCAGACGAGTCAGTTAAGAGCTATATACTTTACACTCATCTCTTATTTAGCACTGCAGTTATTTCTTTTTAACATTATGCACTGTATCTTATTCTCAAGCTGGGGGAAAGCTCAGCTTCATATTCATATCTGCTCATAGTTCTGGTGACTCCCTCTAGTTTGCACTCCAAGGCATAAAATGTGCAGAGATGTACCTTCTCTCACATCTTTCAGAAGAAATATCCTATTCCAATTTCTGCTACCTTCTTTTAACCTCACACACTCACCCCCTTCTCCACCTTTCAGTCTCTAATAACAAATGCATGGCCGATAGCCACTTCTCTTTCAGAACTCTATCTAAGGATAGCCAACATGTCAGACCACAAAATAAACTGATGGTTTTTACTTTTTAACTACAAAACTCCCCTTCCCCCAAGCTGACAAACTGGCATCTTTTCTTCACATAGTTACAGTCTCTGCAAACTGCTAATGTCCCAGTGAGAGCCCAACTAAATAAATCATTCAAAACCAAAGAGCTGCTTAAGCTGTAAGTGACCTGAAGCAGCTGCTGAATTCTTAAACGCTCATATCCTCCCCCCAGAGCAATGACACATTCTGTGTGAACAAACAGCAGCTCTCCAGACCTGCCAGGCTATCAGAAAACAGGGTTAAGGAAGCACGGGAGTTGGGAATTAGCAGGGATAATAAATTTTTCTTGAAGGATTGCAACATTGCCATTAATTGCCTTGACGTGTACAGAGTGTAGGGACAGCCTCAATAAAAACTAATGTTCAAATTCCAACTGTACTCGTCTTTTCAGCATATGTCTCGCGTAGTGATTTTGACATACATGTGTACTACAGAGTATGGTACTTTTATTGTGAAAATCCTCTAAGACAAAAGGCACACTCTGGGGAGAAATGTCAGAATTACTTTGTGGACATTAACAATTAGTTGTAACAACTGTTGTTCCAACTTGAAAAGACATTTTTCTTCCAAAACAGAAAACCAGTTACATATATTTTTCTACAGGAAGCGTCTGCTATTTTTCATTTATTTGTTACTCTTAAGTGTTAGTGTAAACTGGAATGTGCTTACATTATAAGATCCAGCACAGAGCTCCCAAAAGCTTGATGCTAAATTATTTACATAACTATTTTATTCTATGGCCTAGATAATATAACATTTGAAGAAAATAAGACAAGTGAAATTTTCTACCAGTCATATTTTCGTAAACACTTTCCATGTGGACCACATGGAATACAGCACTCTCTGCAACACACTGTCAGTGAAAGGCAGCTACTTCCTAAACTAACGGGGGTAGCAAGGAACTGTAACAGAACAGAGGAAATAATTACAGGGGAATAAAAAAGGCATTTAGCTGCAAAGATGGTAATAGCAGGCAGAACAGACCTTTTGTAGTTATTAATTTTTTATTGTAACCATCAAAAATGCCCATTTTATTTGAATTTGAACAACAAAATAAATCCAAAATACAACATGCAAAGTTCCCTGCTCCTACCTTCATACCAACTCATTCCATGTGCATAACTGAACAGAAGAGAGGTTTTGGGCTCCTCTACTCACTTATCCTTTTCAACAATTTCAGCTATAACTCCTTTCTAGCCACCAGGACAAACTGTGATGGCCAAATTAGATAAGTAAAAAATAAAGTTCCAGTAGGAATAATTCTCTCTGAAGCTAGCAAGAGCTGACGCAATACTGGTGGAGAAGAATGTAAACTATAATGAAACAGCATGTAAATTCAAGCCAGGAAAAAAAATCACTACTAAAATCTGCAGCCTTTGGGTAACTCTAGTCTAGTCGTCACCAGTGACTCAAGACAGCCATAACCACCTTAAGCATCTTCCTTTGATTTACAGATGACAGGAGGACTCCGTTTGATCCCCTCACGTAGAAAATAACTAGCATCCAGCCACACCAAACCAAAGAGCTCACAGTAACCCTGTTCTGCATCCTACACTGCATTCAGTTCAGGCTCCTGGCTCTCTTCAGGTTCAATAACTGCCTCTGTCCTATGTCAGGCCACTCTCTGCTAGAAGAGCAACACAGTAATATCATGAACTAAATCAGCTGTACCAGCAGAGATCTCCATATGAGCCACGCTGTCTCCTCATTCTCTGTGGCACCTGCTTTGATCAGTGGATGATATTTGTAGCATATTCTAGACCTGTCATAAGGAAGACTGAGCTATTCAAGAACTACGCCAGGTTTTCCCTAGTAACTTCTCCAATAGTGTGATAAAGACACCTCCTCGTTGCAATTGGGTATCCCCGTTGCACTCTCCGTTAGCAGAGTCATCAGAGATGGCCATCTCCATACCAGAGGCTGACTGGATGGATTCAGTAGCTCAGACATAATACTACTTCAGCTGCACTTCACTTGGAAGGAGACAGCTCATATTTAAGCAAGGGATATCAGTAATAAATTACAACTTAATTTTTAAGTACTCTCCTGCTTGGAAGGAATTCAACTAAATGACTTCCACAGGTCCCTTCTAGCCTACATTATTCTGTGATAAAGAAGTAGAACCAAAAGACACAACAGAAGATTTCAGTTTACCATAAAATCACCCAAAGCTTGTTGTTGTTTTTGGTATGTACTGCACAACAGAACAAGCACTAACTATTTTGTGCATGTAAAGCTACACAAACCATAATCTACCACACCTTATTTCTAAACAAAGCTTTTAATTGTTACCATTATTCAAACAACTGCTCTAACATTATGAGAATGTTCAATAGAAATTCTGAAGCGGTCTGAAAGAGGCAGCTTCTTCAATCTCTTACATTTTTACGCAGGTAATTAAACACACCTTAAATCTGAAACACAGTTCATTCAGACTCATAATTAATCATACACAACACAGATTAGGTCTGGTGAAACATGAAGAATTAGCATTAAAAAGAACAGAATTCTGGCACAGATGTGTCACTGTAGCTTCCTCAACTCTAAGACTACATCACACATTTACAGACGGAATCAGCTTCAGGCTTCTACTAAGAAATAAATACCGATCCTCTTTAGATTTTGGTTCAAAGTGGAAACCAGCATATCATAGCTTCTTACAAAAGAGTAGTCTCTGTATTTCTTCAAAGTCATTCTGAGTGCACCATGTGCACAGAGGCAAACTGAAACTATCACAGCCTGATCAGATGAAACAAGTGAAAAATCAATCTCTGGTTGACAGAGAGACACTAAAATTGAAACATTTTCTCTTCTTCATTGAGGGCTATATTGGCAACGCAAACCTGAAATCACAGCTACTGCTGAAGACTCATAACCTTCCAGCCATGTTTCAAGTCAGCACAACTTGCTGAACTTTGTGGTCAGCACAGAGTCATGTAGGAATAACTGTCATAAACTCAGTCACATTCATGGCAACTTTGCAAGACATAATTTCACATCAAGCAATCAAAATATCTACTGTATTTTGAGATATAAAGAAGGTAACATCATCTGCAGAATATATAAATTTAGGATGGCATTCATGCCTGCATAAAAATGTTGGTGCTTCGTCCATTTACAGTAATAGATTTAAGAATTGTCTTAAAAGCACATTTGTATTTTGGATGTTTTAAACTGCAGTTCTATCATGCATGTGCATCTGCAACACCAGTATTTTTAAAAGGAGGTTTAAGAGACGTGATAGAAAACAATAAATAAATAACAAAAGCCCAAATACAACTCATCTACGGTGTCCCACTTACGACACAGCCCAATACAGTGCGTGCAACTGTACGCTCTGTCAGACATTTGCCTGGCCATATGTAACATGTAAAGGAACTTAGAGTACTAAAGTATTTTCACATACAGTAAGTTGTATTCCTCTCTGTCATTTCTCTGATCTGTTTCATCTTTGTTTTTTATCCAAGTACGTGTAGGTATAACCTACACTAGGAGATCAAGAGTGGAAGCATGTTTCTAAGTTTACCAAGAAAGCGTCTGGGATTTCTTATTTCTAATGAACAGGAATGCTTGATCAAAAGGCAGAAAGGCAATCTTTATACAGTTTAAGTACTAAAATTCAAAGTGATCTACCCAGCAACAAGCACAGAATGAAAACAACACATCTGTTATTACACACGGAGGGAATAGGTAACAGTATTTAAAAAAAAAAAAAAAAGAAAATAAAAAGAAAAACCCACAACCTAACACACATGAGAATATCCTCCAGTACACAGTATAATAAATGCAGTATATTTTTCTTACCTGGTCTTGAAGGAATTCAGGTTCAGCCTTCGATCTGAAAAAGTTCTTCTTGGCTTAGTAGCAGCAACTGCAAATTCATACAAATTAATAGAAACATCAGATATATCTAAACAGGAATAATTTCTCTCATTGATTTCTTCTTAATCACAAGAGATATCACCGAGCTTGAGATTTGAAACAAACAAAAAGCATACTCCTAACTCTTTCAAAAGTTTGCAATCTGGTTCTTTTCAACCATCAACCAAGAGAAGCAATCCCCTTATAAATTTATTAATAAGGGAATTACATTGTGTGTAATTCCAATCTTCTCAGTCACAGTTGTTTTTTTCCTCTAGCAGTAGGAATACTCAGAGTTGAAACAGGGAAAGGACCCATGGAGACCACCACCAAGTCTGAAATCCTGTTAAACAGCTAACAATACCAAAACTAACAGACCCTGACAGAATAAGCTCATAAAAAGAAAAGACCAGGCACTAAGCTGTGGGGCACTTTAACTGCCTTTATACATAGAATTCCCTGTACTCTCAGATGACTGACAGAAAAAGTTTTCATTTTCGAGATGTTCCAGTCAGTAAAGAGAGATGGATTTAATATCTCACAACGTTAAACTCCTTTGGTTTCAACTTAATTTTCAAGAAAACCAAAACAAGACAGAGGCTGATATTCTACGTCTTCTGCTGCCATAAGGGAAAAAGAAATCCCAGGAAAATACAGGACATATTTTCATCATTTAAGTTTAGGCACAAAGCCAAATTGTAACAACATAGCAAACTACAACTTCAGTATTATTTCTACAGATTCACTCTTTTTTTCTCACCTTTACAAAAAGGAGAAGGGCTGCAGTGCCCAGTAGGATTCAATGTGGTGGATCTTTTACATACATGCTCTTAAAATAGAGGAAAAACTTGGTTTAACCACCAGGTAGACTATATGCAAAGTTGGATGGCAGTGGTTTCACAGCAAGCAACACCACTTGTACAGTCCTGTCTCAGGAACGTTTTTGTTATGTTCAGTATGTTTTACAGGTAACAAGGACATAAATAGAGATAAAAGGGTATGCCAATTCTCCCCAGTTGGTGCAGGTAGATATCTCGAGCAAAATTGCAGAACATACCCATGGAATACACCGAGCAAAGACACTGCTTATTTGGTGTGGTGCTCTAAGCCACCTGACTGAACAGACTAAGTTCCCAAGAATCTGTAAATGGAAATTTCTCCTGTCCCTCTAGATACTGCTTATTTATAACATATGATCATCAAGAAGTGATTCTTATGTCATAAAAAGTCCCAAAATAAAACACGTGTCCGAATAAGTGTCCTGTAAGAGCCCAAAATTCCACACTTCCTTGCCAAACCCATCTCTTCACATGGACAACAAAGGACTCAGGATTGCTGTAGAAGTGTTTCTGTCTGCTCCTTGCAGAGCATTCAAGAAGTTGTTTCTAGCTGTTCTTGTGGCTGCTACATGCAAAACAAAAAATAAGTAAGGATTTTATCTCCAAAGGAAATTCGTGGTAAAAACTTCAAGGCACAGACAGCGCAGAAAGGATTGGATCTAGAACAGCTGTTTCTCTAGGCCTCAGCCTGTAAGCACTCAATGTTCTAATTGTCAGAAAATGCTCAGGATGTTTTGGATTATGCATTACTTAATAGATCTGTGACACAGACAGTATGAACTGCTACTACAAATGAGTGTGAATAATCACTCTGCATTTTTCAGCCAATGGTTGCATAACTTCACTTCCGTAAAACAAACGTATACTTCATGGATGAGCCCACCCAGGTGCCAGAGAATCCCATTTGGATCAGAAAAGCAGTATTCAGACCTGCCCTTAGACAAGATCTTCATGACTATTTTGTGATTATATTCAGATCTATTTGCATAACACAGCCATTCAATTACAGAATTGCATCAGTTGCAAACTTCCCTACCAACATCTGTACTGGTTCTAGCTTAATTTAAAGCATGAAAAAGAGGAGAGCTCCTGGGTAGCTGCCAGCAGTAATGTCCTCCTGCACTTTAAGCAAATAGTTTGTTTCCTCCACAGGAGACAGATCAATACACAAGAAACAAAAACAAAATGAAGGAAAGTTAAAAGCTTAGTCATGTAAATCAGGGTGGAGGAACAGTAAAAGAAAGCTCCTCATTGGCATTCTACAACTTCTGCAGACCCCCATGGCCCATTAGCTAATTTCTGTTAAAACACAGAGCTCTGGAATGATAAATGCCAGTGGCACATTTCTAAAGGTTTGTGGTTACTGAAATAAACATGTCCCTGTTCCCAGGATACCAAGAGACAGAAAATTAACCAGAGGTTAACTGGGTCATTAGCTACAGCACAATACAGGTCACTGCAGATTTAATTTAGTTTGTATTCAGCTAAAGAATCAAATACAGCAACCAGTTCTCACAGCAGGAAAGCAAGTAACTTATCAGCATGTTGAGGTATCTTAGATACCAGGGCACGATGTCTGTCATGATTCATACCACTTTTAACTGATGTCACATTATTTTGATGAAACAAAATACAGTGTCTACATACACATGCATACAAGTTAAATGGTTCCGAATCTAAGAATTCAAATACATGCACAAATACTGAATATTTAACATCGTATGCAGTTTGGAGTTTTGACTTTTTTTTTTTATACACTGGAAAATGTTTAAGAAAGCTTTTCCTCCAAAACAGGATTGGCAAGAAAGTAGTCAATACATAAGTTTAAAAAAACAGTCATGTGGGTTAAGAAAAAACCCAAAACATTAGGTTTTAAAGAGTTTGGTCAGCACCTAAATAACATATATAAGTACTTTGTCTCAATACAATCTCTCATGAACAACATACCACAGCAGCTCTAACAACAGAAGCCCAATACCCCAAACCCTGCAAGAATTGGCAATATTAAATAAACATTTAGAACCTGTTTGTACCCAACAGATTTGCATCAGTCTGCACTAAAGAAGAGAGTTCTGAAAGACTGCATGAATTACCAAGAATCCTGTATAGTGTATTTCAAACCAGTGGGGTTGATTCACTTTCTTTAAAGTAGATTGATCTTAGGGCCTTGAAACAGGATTAGATAGAATTTTAAAAAAATAGATTTAAGCAAGGAGTTCAAGACCTTTAATTCTCTGCAGTAAAACTTTTATTACAAGTGTGTAGCTCTCCTAGAATTCAGAGACATATAGCACCAGCATTAGTAACTTATAAACCTAACACTTTGCTTTACTTCATGCAATGCTACAGAAATATGGCTCATGAGTTCTCTTGCCACAACTTACATCAAGGCCAGAATTGGAAGAAAAAAAACAAACAAAAACCATTGTTTAGCAAAACTCCATTCCATCACAGTATTATCCAGTCTAGCTTCATAATAACAAGAATGTTCAATTTCTGCAACACAGAGTTTCTAGAACAGATGATGTAAAACATAATAGCATTTAGACATCTGAAGAACCACCAAGCAAATCAACCCCCAATAAAATATGATTTCCACACCATATGCTTTAGTGTCATTGTTTGGAATTTGGTTTTCCCCCCATCCTCCAACAGATGATGTGGAATGTTCAGTAACATCTAAAATTTATAGCCAGCTAAATGTTATTACACTCCTGAGACACCTTTCTACAATACAGTAGTAAATCAACCCATAAAAGGCTGCCTGGGAAATCAGTTTATTAAGTGCCTCAGCTCTATGCCTACTAAGAGTCAAAGAAATTCCTACCATATTCCAACTTAACACAGTAACTTTCATAATAAACCAAACACATTCACAGGTCATCAGAAAAGCAATTCTAAATGCAGTTGCTTCTGAATAAAGCTTACATGGGACTTAGAATATAGTTTTAAATTAACAAGTCTTATTGTTTTTTTAGAACTAAGTCACAGAGAATCATTAAGTGTTCTCTTTCATTGGAAATGTTCTCTTTCAACCTGCCCTTTTTCTAACAATTTCCTCTCTTTTTCAGCTGTCTTTTTTTCCTAAACGATCTTATTCTAATCATAGTTACATACATACCTTCAAGTTAGTTCCCTTCTCTTCATATCACCTTACTGATCCATACTCAATAAAAAGCTCAAAACTGCAAACCACCACCCAGAAGAAGGCTTCAAGAATCTTTGTGAAAAGCACAATCCAAACATAAATTGCCAAGAATTGTTCAAACAGTAGTACAGGCTCAATTTAGCAAAAACATACATTTATAGGCAAAGAAATTCCACCATGGGTTACTAACTGTGACATGTAAACCCTGTTCTACAACCTGTAGAACTTGCTGAGCCACAGGGACTTCTCAGCATCATACCTCTTTACATCTGTACTCTTATTACATGTTAAAGTGCCTACTACCAGTTGCAACAAGAGATAAAACACTGAGCTTGACAGGTCTCTCTAACTGCCTTGGTGTGAGAATAAGAATACTGGATTAGGCCAAGGTGTTACTTATCTCCAGTGGCCCAGTACTACCTTTGAGATTCTTAAACAGGTAATTTTGAGCAGACCAATAAAATACACACCAAGTTACTTTCCAATTTCTGCTGATATAAACTGAGGCACTCCATTGTTCAAAATATGTTTTCACCACCTTCAGTTAATGCTTGATAATATTGCTTATAAACCCACTCCAAAATACAGTCTTGAAACAGATATACAACATCCTTGGCCTATTTAGCAAGGTAGAAATGGATAATGTTGTGCCCCCCAACTACGTAAACATGAACACAGCTAGCAAAGTGGCTACTGCGGCATGCTCGCTCTCTTCTGTCATTTAAACAGACTAACTACTTTGAAATTGTCACTCAAGTGTTTCTAGAGAAGGAAAGACCAATCAAGGTACTCAAGTAGAGGTCTGACAGATCAGATGAATTTGCAGTGAACTGCATTATACTGGAAATTATTTTTAGGTCAGCCTTGCATTTTCTGCAATCCATGCACAATGAATAGGATTACTGTAACACCATGATTAAATCCTACTTTAGAAATAAAACAAGCTCCTATCTGCAGTAAATAATTTCACCTTGGAACTCCATTTAAGGCTCCTACCACAAAGAACAGTTGACATCTTCTGCAGAGGTTTCCACTTGAAGTACAATAATTTCTCTGTTAGTGGTTTCTACAGAATACAACGAAGTCAAGAAGATAACACAGAACAAGTTGAATTTTTTTCTCTTTAATGAGAGATAATATAATAGAAAAAGTAAACTCATACTATTTCCTTCAGAACACAGTGTAACACTGGAGATACATTTAACCAAGAGGAATCAGACACTCTCACTAAGGCTACTGTAAAACAAGAACAGAATCTGGGATCAAAGGCTGGAAGGAAGTTACTTCTGCAGCTGATGATCTTCCCTTCTGTGTCAGCCAAGTACAGAAGGTGAATGCAACAAACAATTTGAATACTGTTTTGCAGTACCAGGATCTATTCTAGGTTATAACCTTTCTAGAGGAAGCAGGAGTTAACTCAAATTAATTTACAGAGGATGTTATTTCTGCCTTTCCTCTCCCCCCCAGCTTCCCATAGATGAAGATTCATTTCTTCTGATTGATTCCTCTACTGGAAACATTTTTTCAGCCTGTCAGAATAGTGAAGTGCAGGATCACACTATACAATTTTCTGGGAAGCTGACATAAGCTTAAACATTTCATTTTAATTGACCTGAACTTAATAAGCTTAGTTTATGTTGTGTAAAATAAATCAAAACTAGACAGTTCACTTTTTCACCACACATAAGAAAGGGATAGGAAACAGCAAAAATCGAGAGTATAAAAAACTGGCATGCTGTGGTTCAGTGTTTTAAAATCCCAATCAGCTACTTGTGAGACTTTTCTCACCAGAAAATAAATATACTGTGATCAAGAGTCAAATTAACTGAGTCACTGAGATAAATCCAGAGCAGATTTTTTTAAAACAGAGACCAGAGGTTTGAAAGACATTTATTTAACTGTCCTTATCTATGATGCTTTCAAATTTTATTTCAGGTTTGGTTGCAGGGATTTTTTTTAATTCAAAAGCACAACTGAAAAATTTCTTTAATACTACACCACATAACTATACTCCATTCCTTAGGATTAGTGACATACATGCTACATACCAGTGCCAACGAGATATTTCAATTTATGTTGCTATGCACACATGTCTATCAGGATAATCAGCACACTGGAAAATTCTGACCTTGGTCTAGGTTTGCTTTAAATCAAAACCACTTTGCAACAGTGGATTCCAATGGATGTTAGGTGCTCAGCACCAATCTTCCTCTAAGAGGCTGCCTTAAGTGTGTTTATTTAGTAATGCAGAATAGCATCTAACTATACACTAGCTGAATAAGATGAAGCTGCTTAGCATACACTAACATGTAAATCAAGAGCTCAAATTTAGTGCTAATAGCTTCTCTGCTTCTGACATAAAATTTCCTTACTACATAGTCCCCATTAAATTTCTTCACATATGTAATTAAAGCACGGGACTAACTTAGCTTTATCCACCACAGCAGTCACAGAAGATTTTTGATAGTTAAATCTTCCAGTAATTCTTAATCTTTTTAAAATTTAATATAACTGTTCTTTTAATTGCTTGTAACATCTCCATTCTTGCAAAGACTGGCAAAAAACATTTTGAGACATCTGAAAATTTTTGTAATTTTGAAAATTACTAACAATCAAGGTTGTCTGGTTCTTTTCAAACTGCAGCCATATGACGAGATAAAAGCAGGATGAACTTAGAGTTTAGTTTTATTGTTTGATAGCACAGTAACTTCAGGTGTACCTTTAATGAGATAAATGGCACTGACAAATATAGTATTCAGTCACACTTTAGAACATTGGCGCAGAAACTATAAAATATACTTATAAACTGTACTAGGTAATAAACTACTCTAAATGAATCACATTTCTGAAGCTTTTATGTTCAGTACTAGCGATGTTAGTACTCCAACGTGACACTACAAATCCTTACTCTGCTAGAGACAGGAAGAGTAAAAATCACAAGGATTATCTGAAACTAGATTAAGCCTTTCCCTAAAGGCTTTCCCTAAAGCCATGGTCAATGCATTCACCAATTAAACCTAAGCTAGTATTACATGTAACCATTTGAAGGAAAAGGACTTAACAAGTGAACTAAAACTTTAAAAATCAAAAACTTAAGACACTCTCAAAATTTTCCAAAAGATTACAAGAGGAACAAATTGAGACTACAACACTTTCCTTCAGTGAAGTGCTGGACTACTTGCCTAACAAAAAGCAGGATAAATCCCAATTCAACAGCAGTGCCTGAAAGAATTGAAGACACCAATGCACACGCATGAAGTATGTAAAACAGTCTCCAGCCTTTTTTAAGGAGGTGAAAATGAATCCTCCTGTTGCTTAGAGAGTAACATTTTTGCCTTGCCATAGAACAGCTTTCAAAAGAATATTTACATTTTTCTACAACCTGTAATTTTCTCATTTGTCAGGGTCCAAATAGGTCCAAATATCTTTTACTGCACAAAGGATGTTTGCACATGTAACTGTTTTACCAAACAAATGTCACAGTCTGAATTTTAAAAATCAATTATTATTGCTGATCTTGCTAATTTAACACCATTAATATCATACTGTGAACAGCTATAGAACCTACAGGGTCTTGTGCTGTATATAAGGTCCACTGGTTGCAAGTCTGCTCTCCAGCAGTCAGCACTGAGAAGATAATCCATGCAAGTATCACAGGCAAGGTAATTTAATAGATTTTGTAATGATTGCTTTGATCTTACAGTTAGACTATCAAACAAGTGTGACTAAAGATAGATCATTAGATAGACATTGAGATGTACTAGTTAGAACTCATTTATCTACTCTTACAGATGCTTCCACTTTCATCAGTGTGCTAAGATCTGAAGCAGTTGGAAGACCCCAACTAGAACCACAAACACCATTGCATCATGATACTGCCAGATGTCCAACAAGAGATGAAGGTTTACCCAGTGAATTAGAAGGCAGAAGACACATTGCAGCATTGTCTTTGATGGCAAACATACTATCTCACACTTCTGTATGCACATCTAAGTTACATTTTTAAAGCAATTTGTCTCTGCACATATTATCTATGAAAAAAAGCTTTCTAAGAGCAGAAACAATTTTTCTCTAAACCACTCAAGTCTTCCACACTGACTACTTCTCCCTCTGATAAAGAATGGATGACATAAATGAGTCCAGTTATTTAGGAAGTCCTTCAAATGGTGCTGTACTGTAACACAAGGGAAAATAAAAATTAAGTACTAGCCTTCTTATCATGAACATACCAAGTATTTGCTGACAGAGAAGTACTGAAACTTTAGTTCTTACGATTTTGGTATGTTAACTTTTCTTAGCAGCAAGCTGCAATTTCCCAGACTGCCTACTTTAGTCACAGAAGCAAAACGTATGAGTTTAGGATTGTTATATTAAAATTATAAAAACAGTGCAAAACCCTACTCTAAAACACACCCTTGTCCTTTTTGACTTGTGTTCTTTCTGCCCAATGAAAGACAGAAACTCTGGGGTAACACGCAGGTAACTGAAAAATAAGATGCATAAAGACCTTCACATTGTTAGCACTTCAACCACAAAGACAGAATCCAGAAAAAAAAATATTAATCTATAAGCAGATCTTAGAAAATCTATATAACAGGTCAATTGATCAGGACTTCCAGATACCAAAAACCCATAAGTTATTTTCCTTATTCAGTTTCCAGACTGAAAATAACATCAGCTTCTGACAAAACTGAGCACTTTCAGATGCACAATCTTCCCTTCCCAAATACTACTCAGAATCCCAAGTTCTTATATACAGTGATTCAATCTACTGAGCTGGAGTCATAGTCAATGACTCAGTTACCGAGATGATCACATCTGTCAGATCACAGCAGAACCACACTGTTCACAGGGCTTCCCACCTCAGTGATCAGGAATTCCAGTGTTTCACAATGCTGCCTAAAATCTTCAAGTAAGCCAGGCAATTCAATTGCTTTCCTTTCAGGAACTTGAAATAAGGTGCTGCCCATTCCTAAATGGAATAAGTCTTTCAGAAGCAACGAAATTTTGTCTAAGATTTATGCCATTTCTTGATCCGTAAGACCATTCATGTCTTACACACTGACATTTACAGTTGTTTGCCCATCACCACAAAGCTGCAACCTTCATTTCAGAATACTATATACAGGTGAGCAACAACTAATAGCCTGATAGATTAATTTTATTTTGACACTCTCTCCCAACAATCCATGAAATATGCTAATCAGTACTAATGATTACTCATTAGAACTTTTATTTCAGTTCCACAAACTGCTTAAACTCACTGAACTTAGAGCTGCTATTCTGACTTTACTGAGAAAGGTAAACTAATGCTGGAAAACATACACAGAAATACAAAAAAAAGCAAAACTAGAATAACATTTTAATAGAATTCAGAAATATTACACATTCTTTTTCTTCCTACAGAGGTCAGCCACTAATTACCTGAAATCCTCCCTTACTGAACTTGTACTATCATTTCAGAATTTCTTCCCACACACCACTTAAGTGAAGGGTGAGGAAGAGTGGTGGGGACAGGCAGTGAAGAAGCAGTTAACCAGCAACAAACTACATGGAGAAATTCAGACAATTTCCAAAAGTTAAACAAAAATTCATACCCAGCATACTGATAAAAAACGAGAACATGTTCTGTCAAGAATACTGCAAGAGACAACTGAAAAGGCAGGCTCTACTCTTCATGAAAATTGGCAAAGGTATGGAGTATTCTTCCCAGAAGTATGATCTCACTGAAATCTTTAACCAAGATTCTCTAATTGGTTTGTAGAAGTTCTTGATCTTACTTTCACTCAAGTCTAAATTCCACAGTAAGACAACATCTTCAGATGGCCAAAGAAGTATGTTAAAAGGAAAAAAGGGAAAAAAAATAGCGTGTTTCACTGAGGAGTTACAACTATTTGAACAGTATTTTAATCATTTTATGCTATCTACAAAGAAGTAAATTAGAGATACCTGGCATTCAAATTAATTACTTCTAAAAATAACTTTGAAGGGAAGGTAAAGTATAAATTTGCACCAAGTTTTAGGGTTTTTCTGAGATTAGATATTAAATCAAGCATCTCAAAAATACATATTTCTACTATGTAGCAAAAGTGTTGGCTTTATTTGATCACCTTCTCTCTCACAACACAGAAGGTTCTTACTCATTTATATAAGTAAATCAGTGATATTTGCAAATTTGATATCACCAAGTCTGTTTGGATTACTGTTTGTAGATAAGCAACCATAACTCTTCCAACCCGAGATCCTCATAACAGAAATGCTCAAAAGGAAGTCACAACAGTGAAATACATAGACTTTCTTAAAAACAAAACATCATCCATTACAACTTACCATTTTTTTAACAAAATAATACCAGCTACTTACGTAAAAAAAAAAACAAAAAAAAAAAAAAACCAAACATTTTCCTATCCATTTAGAAGAGATTACGGAGAAGCTGGTAGTAAAAGGGCAAACTAATCAAATGAGTATGGACAAATGCTTTCAACTAGTAATTACCCAAAAGATGACTCCTTGCAAAGAATCTATTGAAGAAAAAACAAACAAACAAAAAACAAAACAAAACAAAAAATCCGCCACATATTACACAGCCAAAGCACAAGCACAATTAAAAGTGTCTTTTTTTTTTTTCTCCCCCAAATATCCAAGTCCAGGGGGGGAAAAAACCCAATAAAGGATTTTCTGAATGACTAAAACAAACACCTACAAACCCCTCCAAATTTGAATGACAAAATATCCACACAAGGGAAACCCTGTGATACCAGAAGTATGGCCCTGAATTCCACGATTTGTGTTGAAGACTGTACAGAGTTCACCTAACTCCCTAACAGAGATTAAAAAGAAAGCTGTCCTACTTACACTAGCATTTTGAGCGTTTTACTAAACTTCTCTCATATTCAATTTCCCTACTCCCCCCAGAAAACAAGAGGAGCAGCTAAGGTAAACTGAGATGGTAGCAGTGACAGTTTGGCTTTTGAATAGCACATTTTAACTTTCCAGTTTCACTCCTGCAGGACATTTTACAAAATGCAAGCATTAGTTACAGTCTATAAAAAGGATTGACTCTGACTACTCTAATAATACTTTTAATCTAAATAATATCCTCATAGGTGTCAGTTTTACTTTCACATAATGAGAAATTCAAAAGAAACACTAAACATTAGCAGGGATAAACTACAGAATATCTTCATGTAAACTCATTGAAATTATTCTTGGAAAGGAGAGTGAGAAAGAAAGAGAATTGCTATGTATATAGCTAGCACCAAAACAAACACTCCAGTTGCATCCTTCAGAGAACTCAACCACATTATATTCTAGTGCAGAAGTTCTTAAAGCATGGCCTGCCATGCCTTGTATCTCACATGTACTGAGAATAAAAACTATTGCACTGTAAATTAATTTTGGAATGCAGCTACCTCTTAAACAATTTAAGGGCTTTTCACAACAACTCTCTGATGGTATAAAAAGACACTCACTATTAATATGAAAAAAAGCCTGAAAACCAATTTATTACCATGGTAAAAGTTTTGGAAAAAACATGGCATTCTTACCATCAATCTCCTACTGAATTTAACATTCGTTACAGAAAAGCATAACCACTTATGCATTTATTCACAAGTCTGAAGGTCGGAGAAAACAAAGGAGATGACAGAGATGCTGCACCTCTGCATGCTTTAACATAATTTATAACATAATTAATTTAGCATTAACGTTAATTTAACATAATTTTAAAACAACAACAACCAAAAACATAATTTAAAAGGTAGTTAATTAGAGTCCTGCTTACAGCTCAGCCAGATTTATGCCTGATGCCTTGCAGTGCTGCTATACAGCCCAGCATAGGGCCAGAAATCAGAAGTTTTTACTACAGCACGTAATTTACCACTGCCTCAGAGAGTGACCTTGGGCAAGTCACTTCCCTATCTCAGCTCCTCACCTGCCAGTCCGTCCCGCGCTCCCCACTGAGCGCCGAGAACCAAAACCCGGCAATTACTCACTACAAGGGGCCCTGCAGCCATGAAGCTGCAATAAAGGGAAAGGGAAAGCGAGGGTTTCCCCTCACCTACAGGTGATAAAAATCCCCCCGGCATGGATGCTCCCGCCCGGGGAGATTCCCGCCAGCCCTTCCCCGTTTCCCCAGTGCACGGGTTAGACGGGAGGAGGCGGCGGCAGCCGCGCCCTCCGGGGCCTCGCGCCCGCCGGGGCCTCCGCCGGGCCCTCCGCCGGCGCAGTCCCGGGGGCCCTGGCCGCCTGCGAGCGGATGCGGCGCCACTCGCAGCCCCGCTGGGCGGACACTCACAGGTGCTGGAGCCGTGAGAGGCGACCAATGTGCCGGAGTGGAAGTGGTAAGGTGGTCTCGGGAAGCCGGCGGGAGACGAGCTGGGCTGGGCTGTGGGCGCTGCGCTCCCGCCGCGGAGCCTCCACTGCGGTGCGCTCGGCCGCCCGCCCGCCCTTTCCCGCGCCGCTGGCCAATGCGGGCCGCGCCAGGAGCCGGGAGCCGGCTTGAACCATCTGTTGCCAGGCGCCTCCCCCAGCCCTTCGCCGGGGGCTCCCGCCCAAGCGCAGCCGAGGAGGGGGAAGCCTGGAGGGAGCCTGCGGCCCCTGCAAGGAGCTCTTCGTCCTGCGCATCTCGGGGGCTGCGGCCGTGCCCCGCCTCCTTTCCCCCCAGCCCGGAATCGCCCGTCCCAGGGCTGCTGCTTTTCCCTCAGTGCTCCGCTCCCTTCAGTGCTCGGCTGCCCTCTCAGCGCGCTCCGCTGCCCTCACAGCGCGCTCCGCTGCCCTCACAGCGCGCTCCGCTGCCCTCACAGCGCGCTCCGCTGCCCTCACAGCGCGCTCCGCTGCCCTCAGCGCGCTCCGCTGCCCTCACAGCGCGCTCCGCTGCCCTCACAGCGCGCTCCGCTCCCCTCACAGCGCGCTCCGCTCCCCTCAGCGCGCTCCGCTGCCCTCACAGCCCGGACAGCCGCCTCAGCAATGCCAGGTGGGGCAGCGACTAGGACGGGCATGCCAGGGAGCAGGAGCTGCGTGTGGGACTGATCCCCCTCAGGTGTGCAGGCGATGAAGTCCCAACCTGATAAAATTTTTGCACTTCCCGCCTAGTAACCGGAATTCTCCACATGGGATGTTGCACGGCGAAATGTGTCTCATCCCGCTTCAGTGTCAAAAACAGGGCTAAAATCTGTCGGTGGTTAGACTTAGTCATCTCTTGTGAGCAAGCTTTCCCAAAAGAGTCAAGTCTCTTTCGCTGTTTAACGGGTTTGAGTTTTAGCCTTTTCCGTTCCCAATCGGAGGGTTTTCCCACAAACATGAGGACAATCTATGTGCCCAGTCCTTTATTTTGGGTCTCCACTCCGGGCAACTTACAATGCAGGTGTAAAATTTCACAAAAGCAGAGCGATAGTTCCTGTTTTACTTCTCTTTTTGTATTAGTAATCTCCTTGTTACAGACCTCTTTGATCATGCTTTTTAACCAGGTGCCTACGTTTCCTGTTGATTCTGCGGAGAAAATCCAGGGTCTAAGACACTAGCTTTATTCCAACAGGTTCTAGAGTAATATTTTTAGGAAGTCATGTCAAGAAAAGGATGCAAATTTGTCTCAACTTTTAACAACTTAAAGTTAAGAAAATAGTCTTGAGATTCATGCTGTGTAAAGGAAAAAAGGTGCATTTCTTTAATGGGTTAACACAAGTTCTAATTTTGTAATTTATTTTTGTCTTTTTTTTTCTTTCTTTTTTTGAAACTGTCAGATTCTTATTTCTCACCAGAACAGTGTCAAATTACAGATTTAAAACCAGAGTATGGACCAGACACAATTGGCAGGACTTGAGAATTTGATGTATAGTCAATTTTATGATGGGGTGAATGTCAAAGAGTCAAAATAAGATGGATAATCTTGCAATTAAATTAATCAGAAATTAAATTAATCCTAAGACCTTTTATTATAAAAATATATGATTTCTGGAAACCAACCAGCTGTATTTTATACTAATGCTGTTATGACATGGCTTGTAAGTGGTTTAATATGTTACTCCAAATAGACACTTTCAAAGATGGGATCTATTTCTTGCCCACTAAGAAAGTTTTATCTTTGCATTAAAGGAGCTCAACACAGCTGAGCTTCATCCTATTATTACAAAAAGAAGTCTAAAACGTATACAAAATTAAGCAATTGCAGTCTTTCTTGTGAGACTCCAAATGGATGAATTTTTGTCCTCAGTATGCAAGTGTAATGCCTCTAAATCTGAACGGATGATTTGTCATTACAAGATATTTTTAAGGAACGATTTCTATATAGTTATAATTAGCAGAATGATAAATTGCCTAGTGAATCTTCCATTAATCTTACAAAGCTATTCTCAAGGCTAAGTTATTCCCATATATATTCTAATCAAGACTGATCATAATAATTTTGTGAGATATTATATCTAACATTAATAAGTTAGGTCTTGTCTTACTACTTTAAGAATGTTATTATTTATTTTATTAATATATAGAAATTCCTTCCAACAGCTTAAACAAATTGACCGAGATACCAAATACATGCATGAAAAATTGATCTTCACTTGAGTGAAGAGCATGCTGTCATCATATATGAGAGATAAAGGATGGTTGGAAATAAAACTACATCTAGGCATGCAACTGACCTCTGAAACTGAAAATACAAATAACTTGTTCAACTGTACAAGAAATCTTGGCAAAGTCTAAAAGCATAGGCAGGTAAGCATGTCTCAGTCCACTCCTAGAATAAACAATGCTGGTAAATATAAAAACTTACGTCTTAAGTCTCAAAGTAGTATTTCTGTATTAAGTGGTTTAATTTACAAAATGACCACAGCAAAGGCAGTTCCTTACCTTTTTTTTTAAATATGTCTTTTTTCTGCTTGCTAATTACTCTTTTGTTACTTTTTGTATAGATCAACAATATGACAAATTCTGCATGCATGCACCATGCATGTATGTCATGGATGTTAATAGGGAAAGATCAGTTTAGCGTTTTTGTTCTGTATTTTTGCTTGCCTCTACCTTGGAAAGTGGCCTTGTGTAGTTTGCCTGTGAATCACTCTTTCATCTATGAGATCTGGGATAGTCATACTTGAAAAAGGGCACCTTATTAGTAATAGCATTTTGTGAATTTATTTATCTATAAAAAATTAACTAGTATATAACATCTTTGAATATAGGCATCCAATCATTGTGCATCTTAACATGTGCTGCAGCCCAGAAAAGTCAGCTGTATCCCGGGCTGCACCAAAAGCTGGGTGACCAGCAGGTCAAGGGAGGTGATTCTCCTCCTCCACTGCTCCTGTGGGATTCCACCTGGAGTGCTGCATCCAGCTCTGAGGCTCCCAACACAAGGAGGGTGTGGATCCGCAGAAGCCTCTCTGGAGACAGACTGGGAGAGATGGGGTTGTTCGGCCTGGAGAGCAGAAGGCTCCAGGGAGACTTTAGAGACCCTTCCACTGCTTAAAGGGCTCCAAGAGAGCTGGAGAGTGACTTTGGACAAGAGGCTGGAGTAACAGGACAAGGGGGAATGGCTTTCCACTGACAGAGGCCAGGGTTAGATCCATATTAGGAAGAAATTCTTCCCTCTGAGGGAGGTGAGGCACTGGTGCAGGTTACCCAGAGAAGCTGTGGACATCCCGTCGCTGGAAGTGTTCAAGGCCTGGCCATATGAGGATTTGAACAACCTGGAAGATGTCTCTGCCCATGGCAGAGGGGCTGGAACTAAATGATCTGTAAGGTCCCTTCCAACACAAACCATTCTATGATTCTAGGTTAACAGCATTTTCTCCTGTTTCATTCTAAGCAGCAGATATTTGGCAGTCTGCAGAGTGTAAAATAAGGTTTAAAACCTAGGCAGTGTTTTTTGCCAAATATCGTAAACATCTTAAAACCATCAAAGATCCTGTGTGAAAGTAATTTAGAGAATAAGCCTTTTTTCATTGGTTAAGCAGTGCATTAACATTGTGTGCGGAGGTAAAGCCGCAAGCAGTTACAGTTCAGGAGACCAAAGATGGAGAATGAGCAGGTTTCCACAGAGTTAATGATGAAAAACACTGTATCCCTGAAAAACTTGGTTTTCTTCATGAAATGTTATTGCAGTGCCTAGTGATGGGACTTCAATGACATGAGGATCCAGTAGCGCCGAGAAAGCGATTCAAAAACTATTTTGGTGTGTTTTCCATGTGCAGTAGGTGTTCATTAACACAATTAGCCCAGGAAACACCATCTCTTGCCACTTCCACACTACATGTTTGTTTGCCCTAAGAGTTGTGGTTTTATGGTTGTGTGCATATTGCATATAGTTATGCTGTAATTTTCTTTCCCCATCTTTTATTTCTGCAAAGCTGAGTGAAATGTAATCTATTAGGGTGATGCTTTCAGCAGAGTTAAAAATATTGATATTCACTAGCTGTTATATAAATTTTTTTTAATCCCTAATGTATTTGAAGATCCATTAACAAATCTGATTTTTCTTGCCAGCTTCCTTTTTCCAAATAAAGATATGTCAAGTTACATTAATAGCATCAGTAATTAAATACTAGTGTGAAGGTAAAAGTAAACCCTAAGATCCAAATAGTGCAAGCTTGGGCCATGGATTTAGTTCCACATCTTGAAGCAGGCTGTTCTCAGAAGTGAACCAGCCAAAACCATACAAGGGGAACTCAGCATGTGAGTGCAAAAACAAAGTTTGAATTTTAACCCCCGTCTTCCTTTTCCTTTTTTTCTGTATGTTAAGTTCCCAGTGGGAAAAAAAAAAAAGCAACCCGGGACTGAAGAAACTAATCAGAAACATACCTTGGAGCCTTAGTCATAAAGAAGTTGCTTTGTTATAAAGACAAAGCAGATTTGTGGGAATGTTGCCACTTTTTATGTAGTGTCAAAAGCTAGGAATTTTTTTTTTGTTTGTTTGGTGTTTTTTGGTTTTGTTNTGCCAGAGATGACTCAGGAAATATTATGAAAATGAATGTGCTATTTCAAATGTGGCAAGTCCTAGCCTAGACAGTGTAGCGTATTTACCTAAACAAACAAATTCATCTCAGAAGCTGCAGAACTGAAACCAGTTGAAATGTCATTTAGCTGCTGACACTAGTGAGCAAGCAAAAGCATGGATAGACAGTGCTAACTGCTGGAAATGCCAGTGGATGCCAAGTGGAATGTTAAGTTCCTACCCCACAGGGCCATGTCTTCTTCTGGCAAACAACTGTACCTGTGAGGGGAAGGGGAAAAACAGAAAAGCAGTAATAGCAACAAGAGGTACAAGAAGTACTTAAGGAAATAGCTGTCTAAACTTCAGCAGGTAAGATAGCTGTCTATCTGATTCCAAGATGAGTCTTTCTGTGTAAACACAGCTAGCAGAACTGTGAGGTTTTGTGTGTTCTTTGATATCTGTGGTAACTGGTAACTGCAATCTCATGTTTCCCCTTCCTCAGAACACATTAAGGGAAATGGATCGCAACTCCAGTGCTGACAGGGAAGTGTTCCACGTTACCAATCTGTAGCTTTTAGAGCACTTTTCTGTTTCAAAGGGCTTTGCAACCACCAATTAGTTAATCAGTTCTGTGTTCACTTCTGGGGAAGCACACAATCCTTCCTCTAAACAGTTGGGCTTTGTTACGGGTCCTAAAGATTGAACTGTGCTGTGAGCTGGGTGAGAACACATGCGGAGAGGCAGTACTGGAGTGATAGCTGCTGAAAGCACGCTCTTTGGATAGCTAAAAAGAACATGCTTAACAGTAGCTGTAAATCTTTGCCTTTCTTGAGGTGTGAGATGAAACACAGAGGTAAAAAAAGCCTCATTATCTCCTTCCACAAGTTAGATTTCTCCTTTGATGTCTTACATACAAAGCTAGGTTGCTGAGCTGACATAAGCATCAGAGTCATCAAGTTCTTTGTGCTACCCACTCATGCTCACAAATTACTTTTCTGACTTTCTATGTCTTTAAAAGCATCACTTGCTGTATTGGTTTCTACATTTAACCTAAAATGGATTTAATTTTAGACACAATCCCTCTCTAACATGGAGTCTGCTTTTTCAGTTAAATTCAACAAGATGAATCCACCTGTCTGGATACATTCATTTGCACCAGCTGCCTTGGCTTTAGGTAAGAATGGAACTCCTTGGCTTTGTACCTTCTACAGCTCCTGTCTTAGAACACTGATCCTGCCTTTTCAGCTGGTAGCCTAAGTGATCTGAATGATATGTATCCAAAAGTTACCCTTTTAAGAGGCTGTTTACAGCACTAGCTATTGGTAACTAAACGAAATTTCTTAATTTGAAGTGTATAGTACAGTCATGTACTTCAAGTGTACATAGTTAAAATGGAACTCTGCCAGCCAGTGAGACTGTCTGAGCGTGTCAGTTTTGATGCAGTATGAATCTGGCAGATTGTTACAGAATGTATTTTTTGGGTAGAAAACAGCATTTGAGACGTTTTAGTAAGACTAGCAGAATTTTTTTTCCTATCTCCACTATGTTGAGGAAAAGCATGTTGAGGAGGAATACATGAAGTCTTTTCAGTGGGGAAAAAGAGACAGAGGGAAAAAGTGCTTCATATAGCTTAAAATTCTCTGACAAGTTACTTGCTGTAGAAGCTTCTGCGAGGACACTTTGTAAGCAAAGATTCCTTGGACTCTAGTAGGGGACTGAATATTTTTGTAAAGATATACATCTTTACACTGCAGGACAGGGTTCACATTATCTACTGTGAAATGGCTGGCTGCCTGCCAAACTGAAAAAACACTCCCTTACTAGCATTTCAGCTAAAGGAAAAAAAGGTAAAATAAATACTTCAATATTGCTCTATTACAGTGTTTAGACTGTACCCTTCGGACAGGAAAATAAAAAAAAGAAATTTATTGCATCAATAAATGACCCCATAAAGATCTGAAAACTGCCAGGGCTCTCTGTCTCCTTGTTTCTAATGAAGCTTTGCCATTTCACCAAAATCACAAAGTTGTGATTGTACCGATATATAATGCCTGTACATACAGATGCCATGTGTATGGATGAGTGATATGTTTTAATTGTATTTGTAATGGGAAAGATCAAATAATCCCATAACACACGGTACAGATCTCATGATTGATGATTTCATTTTGAACAAGGCAAGTTAAAAATGAGACTAAGAGCAGAGGGATCTCCAAAGTTACTCACTCTTGCATATACAGATTGTGCACAAATCTAATACAGTTCATGTGGCTTGAATGTGCATAAGGTGTATTTCTGATTACAAGTCCATGGATTTTTCCTATTATTTGTGTATTTCTAAAGTCATGTCAATTGACAAAAATGCAATTTCTTCTTGCATGCAATTAATTCTTAAATTCCTGAGGAATTTAACAGTTATCCCTGGGAAATGTTTCTATTGGTATTTGGAGGTTGTATTTCACTTATACAGTGGTACTACACTATACTAGGTACACTGGTATATTAACCAGTGGATCTGTTAATTTGTAAATGAAGAATAATAAGGTATGGTCTCTTTAAGGCTTTAAGTCAGCTCCAAGTTTCACTCTACACCAACAACAAACACTCATTGGTTTAATGATGTCTTCAGTCACACATGTTAATTTACACTGCATTTAAACATTTTCTTCATGCTTCCTGTTCTACATCTAAAATACAATAAAGTTAAAAGTACAACTATAGGCTAGGCTATATACACAAATATACATTCGTAGATACTAAGAGAAGCAGGAACCATTGTGATAGATTAACTCGATGATCTGGCATCTTGCTTTTCTGGTTATATGGCAGATCTTTCAAGCTTCACTGATTACCACTGTCTCTATTATGATAACTGTTCCATACCACAGATATTGTTAGGCAGTATTTTACTTGCATATGCCATGTATGTTTCTATGTATTGAGCCTAAAAATCAAACACTCCCTTTGGGACAAGCAGTTTGAACCACAGTCACGCCTGGATTTAACTGCTAGCCTTTACTACTTAAAAATCTCTAACAGAATTGCCATTTTCTTTATTGACCTAGCATCTGGACTCAAACCAGACCTGCACCTGAGATACATGTTAGTGTGTATGAAGACAGATTTTGAATCTCCAGGGTCTCAAAGACAGTTGACTTGAAAGTTCTTGCTTATGCTAGGCAACAGAGAATATATATGCAAAAGCAAAATTTCTTTGGGATTTTATTCTCCTCAAATATAGGCACTGAATATATTCTTGTATATGCTTTCTTTATGTTGTAAGGAGTTTTCCTGAACAATATGCATGTGTATAAACATGTCTTTTATTGAAGGATGGACAAGTGGGGGTCTGAAGTCAAAGAGCTGTAGATACAAATTGAATTGTGAAGCATACAACAGGTACTAGTCACAAATGAGACATCACACTAAGACATCCTTCTTTGCTCATAACCTTTCTTTATGTAGAAAGCAAGTGTATAGTCCCATGCTGTGCTCTTCTTGCTGCTTGGCATGTTGGTACAAAGCATAGAAATAATAAACAATTTCAACTATTTTCTTGTTACAGAAATAAATTCTGATTTAAGAAATATATACTCCCATGACAGTGACATCACATGCTGCAACTCCTAATTGTATGAATCCTCGGGGTTTGCCTTTTAGTTTTTTATTGACAGAGTAGAGAAATTTGAATGTGTGCATGAAGGGGGAAGGGACTGAGCTGTGCAGCTTCTAGGAAGCAGGAGCAGCTAATGAGGATCCCACACAGAGATTTTCATTATATGGTTCTTATGAGAAAAACTACACTGTGGAATAAATGCCCAGGCCATTGTTTGGTTTTTAGCCCATTCATCAGTAAAATGAAATCCTGCCAAAGTAGGTTGGCATTTCCCAGAGTGAAAAAATGGGTTCTGGTTTTTGCAAAAGGATTGAAATTTTGTCTGAAAAAATCCATGGTAGCAGGAGTCTTTTTTTTTATTAAGCAGATTTGACCAGATGGTATCCTTTTTCAATTGATGGTGTCATACAAATTATCCCCCAAAAGTTATACAGCAAAAGTTAGTTTAACATGCTTGGAACAGCAGCTGTAAGGATCATGATCTTTACAGGCAGAATGTAAACTTAGATATTTATAAGTATTTGCAATAATGTTTATTTCTGTACTGTGATGATGTAACAAAGAATAACTGCAGAATATATGAAATTGTTACATGGTGTTTGCAACCTGAAAATGTTTGGGAAAGAGATTTCCCAAGACAAGAGCTTTGACATCCACACATTCAGGTTTGGCCCTAAAGTACATGAATCATGGTGTTTTGGCTACTGAATTGTACAAGATAACAAGCAAAGGCAGTGCAAAGGGATTGCAGAGTAACATTACCAAAAGCAGTAATGATTGAGAAAGAAAATTCAAATTATCTGCCATTTGGTGAGTGGATTGTTTTCTGGGTTTGATTTTTCTGGGCTGTTACATGCTTGTGAGGCTTTCTAGATTTTTTTTTTTAATCATCAACAATAAATCTTAATATTTCCTAAATTAATTTTATTTCTGCTGAGAGCTAGTTACCATTTGAAACTTCATCCCATTGCTTGACCACATGAGTTTTATGTTTATTTAACCTATTTCTTAGCACAATGCATGAGAGAACTGAATATGAAGGAGAATTTCTTATAAATTTTATTACATTCTTTTGCAGCTGTTATATTTCTTGCTTTGTGATTATGACAGTCAAATAAAAAAGTGTGGACAAAAACAAGTAGGCACATATAAATAAGCCACCGATTCTGTATTTTGTTCTGTTTGATTATAAAACTCAAAAGTCAGCCCTCAGTTTTTATCAGCAGCTGTTAAAGTAAGGCTGTAGTGGAAATTTCTAAGAAGTGTGGTCATATAACCTAACAGTAAACCTGGAAAATACTGATTATGACTGGTTGCATATGCATTTTTATTTCTTATTTGAAGATTAATCTAAAAGTCAGCGCTTCCTTTTTGTGTAACACATGGTATGCCTTTTTAATGTTGGGTAATAGAGAGTAACATACATGAAGCATAATTTCAAATCTTTTGCAGATGACGTTTCCTGCTTTCTGGGAAAGAGCAGCACAGATATCTGTACTGACTGTTGGTTTTAAGTCCACTTCACTCTAGAGTTCCTATGTGTGGTCTTCCAGTTACTCTTTTATTTGCAACTGTATGAGTTATGTATGTATCTGGATACAGTTTTTGAGAATAACAAAAGGCTCAGTATAACTAACTGCCAGAAATCTCCTAAGGGCTTTGCCTCAATATCGACATGGCATGTAAGACTCACTCAGTCCAAGGCAATCTCTATTTGTTTAATGTACATATTGTTTATTCCTTATAATAAATTTATGGACTTTCATTGTCAGATATCATTAAAAAAAACAACCCCAGCTGTACTAAATATATCTGGGAACTTCTGTTGGAGAACTCGTGCATGTTCTTCTATGTTAAAAGAATAACATTTTGTGTAGGATTTAAATTTCTTTCTCCCACCTCCCCAAGTTTTTGTTTTTCTCCCATATGCAACAGGATTCCTTTATTGGTTAGACATTTATGCTGCTGTATGAACAATAAGACTAGCTTCATAATCAGAGAAATCCACATGTTTTATTTGTTACCTCTAAAAATCATCAGACTCCTTTAGGTGTTCAGTGGAGGCAACACTTTTAGATACTTTAAAAGAGTTCAGGCACATTTTCTTCTGGAATATGGGTGATGTGATTTGCAGTGGATTTATTTAGACATTGCATGTTCCATTTCACTCATTCATTCTAACCTTAATGTGCACCTAATAATGTGAGAGACAGTGAAAAGCATAGAATTCAAAAATCCCTACAAAAAGAATGGCATGGGAGGACAAAAGAAAGGGAAAACATGAATAAGGGGATAAAAAAAGAGAAGGTTTGCTAAAACAAATGGAATCTTGAATTTGCTTATTCTTTTCCTACTATTAACTAGATTTATGCAAGGTCACTGCAAACTTTGAATGAAGAGCTAAATGATAACATTTCTGCTTACATTGTACTGGAGGTGGAAAATTAGGCTCCAGGTAAATTGCTTAATATGGGACTCAGTCTCTTACCAGTCTTTTTTTTTGTTGTTGTTGTTCCAGTAAGCGTCTTACTGCCAAAAAATGTACTTTAAAGGGGAAAAAATATTAGTCCATGTCCTGGACTGTGTGCTGGCTCCTTTCCACTAAAAAGATCTCTAAAGCTTTCCACAGTTGGCAGCTGAGATTTCTTCTGCAAGAGGGAATCCCTGGCTGAGGCAGAGCTGGCTTACAGCCACCTTGGCTTCCATCTGTGCTAAACGGTTTAAGAAAGAGAGTTGGAATGTTGTCCTTCAAAGCTGAACTTCCCATACAAACACAGAGACTTGTGCTATGTGTTTTTTAATTGTGTATATATATTCATGGCTTTTCGTCTTCCTGTGTTTAAGTCCTAAGCAGGTGTTTATATGCTGTGTATATAAAAGGACTCTTTCAGCAGAAAAGTTGTGATTTTGCAACATTTAATAGCTGAAATTTCTTTCAAGTGTGTATCTTTTCTTTTTGTAAAGAGTGGCTTCTCCATTTATGTAGATGTTTCACTATTACTATGAAGAAACTGGGTACACTTCCTTGGGAAACTTATGCTGATTCCAGTTCCTTTTCGAAGACCTATCCATCTTAATATTTAATGCATAACATCTGTAGCCTGTTACAAAATGTTGATTGAGACACAATGAAGAGTAAGTAGGTCTAGTTTGAGTTTTTTATTACGATAAGAGATTTCATGACAAATTCAAAACCCATTATTTTGAAATCACAACATGGCATCTAAGCCCACAAAGAGAAAACAGTATTAACATCTTTAGGATCTTTAGGATCCAGAAGCACATAAAAAACAGACCAAAAAACCACAGCAAACTTTGCTTGAAAAATATATATACCAAAGCTTTCACTTGTATCATTAATGTCTTATGTAAGCAGGAGAAAGCATGTTGGCGTTCATGAGTTTACCATGACACATGTAAAGGCAGTGACCATGACAACAGATAGTGCATAAAGGATTGCAACATAGTTACATAATACTGTGTAATCTATCCGTCACAACTGCTTCCTGTTTTGACATGAAGAATGTAATTGTTATCATGCAATACGTATGGTTTTGTTTTAAAGCTTCTTTCAAATTTTGAACCTGACAAACATGGAGCACTGACTTCTATTTTACTAGCGGCAACCAACCTGAGTATGTGCAGGCAAACTCTTATTGGACTGTAAAGTTCTGTAGGCAACAGGTGTTTCTGCGTGTTTGTCATTGAGATACAGAATACATTTTGGAGGTTGCATTTTCAAAAAACAGATGTTGTGAAAGATATCTCTGAGTGTAAACCTATGTCTCTTCAGCAACAAGAATATTCACAACTTTAGGACATCACCAAGGAGGAGCTCTCTAAACCAATTTTCTAAGCTATATTTATTTACTAGACTAATACATCCCTAAAAGAACCACAAAAATCCCAAACCCATTTGAAATAGTCTCAAGGTTTCACTCAGCATCCTGGTGTCATATCAAGAGCCCTTTCAACTCCATTGGACTGTTGGGTGGGGTATCTGTATCAGTGTGTTAGAACCACACCAAGAATTTTCCTGACCGTTCAGCATTGGGAAGTTAGCAGCCATAGACAAGAACTCTTACCCTAGCTTGTAGGTTAGTGGTTTACCATTTATCTTATACTATCCCCAGCTGAGCCATTTAATTACACTTCTTGCTCCCTGATGGCCAGTCTGGCCAGACTATGAAAAGGGACTTGTATTAGTGTCTTATGTTCTAGAAATATCTTGTGATGTCATTACATTGTAACATGGATAAACTAATTTGTTCTGTGGATGTATTTACTGTGAAGGGTAGAAAAGCTGTGGCATATTATATCAGGAGATGTTTGTGCCAGATTTGTAGCTTCTAAAAGTTGACATAGCTCCACTTATACAACATACCTTTTCCCAACCTATGTTGGGTTTTTTTTTCTGTTCCAGCTTAAATTTGGAAACCAGTAATCTTATTGTTAACTATTTGGTTATTGATCTATTTTGGGAAGAGAGGTAACAAGTTTTTTCACTTCTTACCAATCTCTGAAGCATTTTATACTTAATGACATGGTATGGGAAACCCAAAGTGCCAAGGACGTAATCTGGGTGTTGTGGAAAATAAAAATCTTTGAAATACCAGTCTGTAATGATTTTGTAGCAGAGTGGTAGGGCAGGGAAAAGGAGTGCTACTCTATAGAACTATTCTCTCTAAAAGGCAAGAACTTTGGACTAAGAGGGACAGTGGTAAATTATTTTCTTTATACTGCCTTCTGCCATTCACATAAGGACATGACCTACTCTCTAATATGTCCTGCCAATCTTTTGAATTAAATATCTTTTTAGTTTTAAGGTGATTTGAACTTTTCCAATCCATTAAAACATTTATCATTAACATTCCAGCTAAATAGTCCTTGTTGTGATTAAAATAATTTAAAATAACTTCATTCTGCATTTCATCTTTGTCAAGTTTTTATATTCCATGTATTATTCTCCACAATTACACAACCAGAAGCCTGTTTTATTCCCTTTGCAGGGCTGTTTGATTGAGAAGAAATGGAAATGAAACTTAGAGGGAGGGATTGAATTTTTTGGGTTAGTACTAGCTACAGATCATCTGTATTGGATTAAAAAATAATCCCAAGGTGTGGGTCAAGAGGCTGGGAGATACGGAATTCTTCAAATGAGGCCGTAGAAACAAATCAGTTTGACCCAAGTTCCTTGTGTCTGATGATTGTTACTATTTGACAATCTTTGGGAAACAAGCTAGTGGGAAAATGACTATATAATAAAAAGCTGAACCAAGCTATCCCTGCACTTCTTATGTTCTCTTTCAAAGGATAAACAAGTATGTTAGGGTTGTAGCTAGACCTTACTGAACTCCAGTATTCACAATGGCCAAAATGTTGGTGAACAGACAACGTACATGCTAATTGGATTTTGTATATGGAATATGAACCTGTTTCCTAAAAAGCACATCTTAAAGTAGAGTAATAAATTCAGTTTTAAAAACCTGTAATGAACATATACATTTGGTATGTTTGGTACAGAGGAAGGCAGGAATATTTATTTATTGATCAAATACCAGTTTTTACTGTGCAAATATTGTGTAAATATGTATTTATATTTGTAATTGATTTTATGTGTTTGTCCCAGATAGGTCCTAGATAGATTTTCAGCTTCTCAAAGTATTTAGATTTATAGAATTTGTTTGAAAACTAACTTCACATTAGGAGTGATACAAAACGTGAGTGAAATCTTATGTGTAGACCATGTGTTACATCCTCCAGCCCAAAATTGTCTGTAAGGTTAAATAGGAGCTAATGCAGTGCAAGAGCTCCAAGAGAAATGGGTGACATCATTGTGCTGGAAAAGATTTTGAGAAATGAGATCTTATACTTCTGCAAGAGAACATCGAAGGACAGAGAAGATGAATGCTGAACGGGTTTCAGATTTATTTAATTATATTTATGACTTCTTTGAATTTCTTAAAAAATGTGCTGAGTTTTGCTGTTTTGCTAGCAGTTCAAGATCAAATAATCATGGTTTAATTTTAAGCTTTGTTGTTGCCGTTCTACTGGCTTAGTGCTGAGGCATTTGTCAATCTTAAGTTTTGAAATCAACTTCAGAATGCAAAAATAAAGACAGTTTAACTCAGGGAAAAGAAGCCTGTAGGCATATTGTCTAACATGAAAGGAATGTAAAGATCTGAATCATATTGGGAAAATGGTGAAATGTGTAGGAAAAAAATTGCCAGATACAATGTTATGCAGCTCCAAACTCTTCAGGAATTTATTTCAAAGAATCTATTTTCTGTAGCATTATATTTTTTAGAGTTTATTTTATGTCAGCTCATTTACTTCAATGAATAACATTAAATTACAATTTAACACCTTAGTAACACGAGTAGAAGTATTATGACTAAAATTAGTTTGTAACATTAGAAGTTTAGGCAGTATTGCAAAGAAACATGAATTATCCTTGATCTGTTGTTTACTCCTCATTCCTCTCACTAGCCTTTAAATCAAATCCCTCAGACCTAACCTCTTTATCTCCCATCCCCCCAATACCAGGACTGGTATTCTAGATGGAAAAATAATAATGCGGCTAGAAAGATAACCAGATTGGGATGCTCTGAGACAACCACTTTATAATTCATTAAATGTCAATGACCCTACTGAAGGCTTCATGCTTGCTGGTGGAATTTGTTTTAGTCCAGGCTTTCATGTCAAGAAATACAGGATTGTACTGTTTTCCCTTGAAAAACTGAGCAACACATTGTTAAAGATGGACTAAAGAGCAGCTACTGTTTTTCAAAATGGAACTTGAAGGGGGTGGGTAGGAGTGATGTTAATTTTTATCTCACAGCATGTAAAACCTAAGAGATCTATCCTAGAATCAGTAACACATTTTTTAAATGTGCTTTACAAGCAGATGTGAATATGAGGAGTACTTATTAGGAAAATGTGAACAGCTTAGGCATCTAAACTTGTAGAAAAGATGTGCATAGTGATAGTTATCTCTGTCTGCCTCCACCCTTTTTTTTGACCAATTTCTGGTGAAAAGACAATTGGGGCAAATGATTTCCAATTCCTGAGCAATCCAGCAGCTGATAGAATATTACCACGGCATTCAGGTGGACATCCTCAGACAAAATCTGTAGGAGAAATGAGTCTCATACAATGAAAGTGTGGCCTCCAATAATTTCTAATATTTAATTTCTTTTGTACAGCTATTGCATTGTCACGTGCTTTACGGTACATTTTAATGACAAGCTTCTTGTACCATTGGAGTGTGTTATGTCCCATCTCTTGTAATTACTTAGTCTTGGGCAGCATTTAATTGCTCCATACAACAAATAGTATCCAAATCCAACCAGATGAGTAGTACTTGCTGTTTGATCGATTTTGATGATAAAAATAACAAATTGAAAACATAATATTTGCTTACTCTAAGAACATTAGGCTCATAGTTACCAAATAAGAACTGTATTCCCACTTTAAATTACCTTGAAAATAAAATCAATAGCTTATTTAAGCAGATTAAAAAAGAAAAAAATTAATTGCCCCCAAGTAGACAAATGACAAGTTTAATTTAAAATAAAACAATACTTATAAACTAGCAGAAGGAATTGCAGAACAACATTGGGATATGCTGGCTACCAAAGGAGATAAGAACAAAATCAAAACCCTACAAAACCAAGCAAACAAATAACGCAATTCCTTATTTCTAGCCCCCTACAAATAGTTCAACAGCACTTTTCAAATGTAAGGTACCTTATGACAGATCAGTAAGAATAAACACATTCCCGTCTCAGCTGTGAATTCAATGTGAATTTTAAATGTTTTCATCTGAGAGGCTATTTTAGGAGATAAATTCTGCTGGTAGAATGGCAGCTCATATACTTTTATGCTGAAATGGTAAAAGCAGGGTGATTTAATTCAGATCCCCTATTGTCTGTGATCAGCCTCTTTCAGAATTCTGAAATAGCCAGTGCTTAGTTACTGTCTTCTCTTGATGCCTTTACACCTGCCACATTTCATGTTTAAGTGAACATTTACTCTGAGGTAAAAAGCATTGTCCAATCACAAAAGTATTCTGGAAACATATCTGCAAGTTCTAAGTTCTAGGGATTTTTCCATCTGAGACAATACTTGTATCCTGGCACTGCAGTTATTTTAGAAGTAATGATACTGTCATGTTAAAAGTGACACCATTTGCCAATAGGACATGGCAGATCATGTGTGACTGACATGCTCTCTTCTGTTTTGGACTCAATTTAGTGTGTGTTCTGTGTGTTATCTGGTAAATACAAGGGGAGGAAAATGTCATTGGCCCATGTATAATCTTTATGCAGTCAGATTTTAGGATGTTTATGAAGAAGAAGGAGAAGAATACTTACAGGGTTCTCTTCTGCTGTCATCTTCATCCTACACTCTCTTTCCACACTTGTTTCAGTTAAGCACTGAATCTCCACTGTATTGGAATTGATACACATTTGCTGGCATTTGTTGAGTGGGCTCTAAAGAATTCTCTCAGCTACCTCTCCACAGTGTTTTGCCCTGTGAAGCACATAGCTTTAATCAATCATCTAGGGGGCATCAAGTACTAAAATCACTTTGAAATAAAAAAGAAGCCTACAGTGCTGCAAATCACAGGAGACATGTAAGTGGGTAAAACTCAACTCCGCCTAGAGGGCTGAGTTGAGTTTTTCCCACTTTTCTGCTATGGCTGAAACAGCAGAATTTTATGTTGTTTTCATAACTTACTGTGCTACACAGACAGCCTAAGGTTAATACATATAAATTTCTTGGAGGAGGCACTGTAGTTCTGATCCTGTTCTTGGATAGATCATAGCAAAGATTTCAGAGGAGAAAGTTAATCAAGAAAGTTCCAAATTCATTTGAAAGCAAAAAGTTATTCCTAAATTTTAAATTTACAAATGCACATACTTATTAAGTTTGCAGCTCCTTTGTAAGAGAATAGTTATGAACATTATAATCAAAGTAATTGTAAAGAAAGCATTCTGCATCTTATTTATCCCTCCTGAAGATTCAGTCAAAACATCTCTGTGAAAAGTGTGCAAGTTCTCATTTCTTCAAATACTTGGCATAGAAATTCTAGACCAATGTACATACACACAGTTTTCAGGGGGTACTAAAAACACTTTACAAATTAATGTTGTCACAACTTGCTCAGATTTAGGTGCATTTTTTCATAAAGTTTTTTCTTTGGGATCTTTAGAAGCTGAAGAAGCTGCTATTAAGGTGTTAAAACAATATTTTCACCTGGGCAAATCTTGCACTTTCATGATCTTGTTTTTAACTCACTTCTTACAACAGTTTAATGTTTTTCCTCAATGACTTTGTATTTTGATGACTATTATTTAAGAAAGTAGACACATTCCAAGAAGGTTCTTCCTCTCTGTAGATGCCTGAAACATGTTTTGATTTGTTTTCATCTTTGTGTCCCAGCCCTAAATCAATATTGATTTTGATGTGAAGGGTGTTAAATGACTCACTGTAAAACTTGTACTGAGAAAACTTGCTGTCACGAACCTTCAGGCTGAAGGGCAACATGACATTTAGGTCTTGACCTTCATGGATTCTTGTTCTTTAAGGACTTCAGTGATGCACACAGCACTTTTGATACAGACAGGCAATCTGAGGAGGTTACAAAAAGGATATCACCCCTGCCAGGAACACAATAGCTTAATGCTAACTTTTCACCCTGTGAGGAATAATTTACTGCTGGGAAAGGAATGAGGACCGATGACTTGTATAGCAAGGTCATCAAGAAGTCACTTAGGAGTCTTCTGTTGACTTACTTTGATTTTATTTTAACTTCTTCTCTGTACCTTAGTTAATCCAACAGTAAAATAGATGGGAACCTGGGGACTCGATGGCACCCTTCAAACCATGCCTGTCTGCAAATCTGAGGGAGCTGCTCACCCCCAGCTGCAGTGCTGTCCCCCCAAAAGCACCAACACCAACCTGAGGCCAGAAGAAATCCCTGCTGTCAGGATGGATCCCCAGGAGCTGTGGGAGGAAGCAGGGATGGACCTGCCACCTTGCCAGTCTGCCATGGCAGGGAAGCAGGGGAAGATGCAGGGAAAGTATCCGGCCAAAGGCACCCAGCAAGCACAGGGCTCTTGCAGCCAGCACTGCGGTGGCAGCAGGGATCAGAGGCAGTGCAGAGATGCAAAGGAGATGGGCACGGTGGGGGGTTATTTACACATCACTGATTCCAGCACCTTTCTACTCCCAGTGCTGGTTATCCCATTTCCATCTCATGTTTGCTTCTGCAGACAAGTGCCTTGAAATCCAACCTGCAATGCCCTTTGAACTCCTTCGCAAACTGGTGAGAAGAGGAACTGACACAGACAGTAATTCTCTTCCCTCCTCTCTCCTGTTTCCTATAGGTCTGTAAACTGTACTTGGAATATTTTTTAAACATTTGCTTCTTATTAAAAGATCAAGGATCCATATTATAACAAAAGATATTAGTGGCTGTGACAGAGATAATGATGAACACTGGTATTTAAGAAAGCAGAGAAATAAATTTATGTTTATCTCATTCATAACATCAACACCACTCACCAGTTCTGAATGGAAGCAAAATTGAACGGAAGGCCCTGCATTACACAAGGCATGGCAAACCTGCCATGGTTTCAGACAGCTGCCATAGGCAGCTAAACAACTTCTTTATTGCACTACTGTAGTAACACATGATCCCTCTCTGAAAAATAGACTCAACTACTCTTCTGTTGAGGTATTTCTGCCTGTTCTTCTGTTTCAGGAATAGATTATATAGTTTACATATTCAATTAATCTGAAATCTAGGCCTTATTGTTCAGTACATTTTATCTCCAAAACATGCAAGAGATTTTGATGCTCATTACCTATTAGCATTGAGGAGATAAAATGATGCAGTTTATAAATTATCATAGTACTTTATGTTTCCATCTCTTTTTTAATCATGGCAGATTCCCAATATTCCAACACTATTTTCTTGTTTAATCCAAATGTCCCTCTGGTTACTATATTTTTTGCAAGGCTCACTAAATGACAGAACTTTTATTTAGATGAAGGGTAAGATGCCTTTATAAATACCCAAGTTAATTATTAAGCAATTACTTTTACAGGCAGCAAGATTAATGTATTGTGAATGATGTGAACGTGTAACAAGATCTCTGGGGTCACTCAGCCAATGTAGATGCTGCTGGCTCTAGACAGATTATTTAATGTAATTATTTTTCTAACTTATTTTTGTGGGAGCTGGAAGAGCCAGGGTGACGGTTTGTAGGGGACAAGAGTGAGCAACCAGGGTTGGAGCCCAGGCTGTGCCCCTCGAGATGTGCAGTAGGTACTGACAGAGGACTTCAATCCTTTGCTGATTTATGTAAACTGAAGGAGAAATTACTGACGCCAGTGCTCCCACCCCAACTCTGGCCCTCAGACGCAGCTTCTTGTCTTCAAATCACTTGGCAAACATTAGCCTGAGGTTGATGTTAACCTTGGTCATTCCTTGAGAGGCGATGACATTCCATATAATGATGGAACTAATTCTTTTTTCATAGTGGCTGTACCACTCAATCATTGTCTTGCTGTATGTTTTGAATTCTTGTTATTACCCTCCTGTCTGCTACAGACATTCTGTTGTGTTTTATATTAAGAGGTACTGCATATAAACAAAGGTTCTGCTGTAGCCTGAAAGTCAAAATAGCTGGTGCTGTAATTTTAATGCAATATTTTCACCCAAAGTTCTTTGACTATTAATCATATGTCAGGCTAGTTTTTTCTGAATTTGTTGTATCTTGTATCTGTCACATCAAAAGGTCTGTTTTTTTTCCTTCCGTCACCTTTTCCCTTCCTTTCATATTTTGTCCACCCCATATTTTAATGACAAAACAAATTCTGGTTGTGATCTGATTCATGTTCATTGAAGGGTGAATTCTGGTATTTATATAGAGCTGTTTTAAAATAGGCAGTTGGGTGAATCAGTTGTCTTGGGTTTTAACTTTCATTCTTTAATTTTTTAACTTTAGGATATTGTCATGTTTCCAGTTCATATTGTTCATATGAACAATATTGTTCATATTTCCAGTTTTCTGGGTGTTTTGAGTCTCTTATCCTTCCTGCTTAATCATTAACTGCCAACTCTGTACATGGTAATGTGTCTGGAGTTAAAAATACTTTGCACCAGTGTACCACCTCCCAGGAATTTGAAAAAGATTTACAACTGCTACTCAATGGAGGTTGTAAAAAATGCTGTGATTCTGTTTAACATGAAACTAAGGCATAGAAGGGGGAAATGAACTGGCTGAAGTGCTTTACATTGCTTAGTGCTTTACACTTCAGTTGTGAAAGTCTTTGCTACTGGTCTCATTGTGTAAATCTCTCATGTTTCTGTCAATCTAATGGCATTAGCAGTTTTATAATTGTTCTGTTGCTGGTATGCAGTGCATTGAGGTGATATACAAGCTGGCTATAGAGTCACGATATATAGGTCTTGGTCTCTGAGTTTTATAGCTGATTTGGCTGTAAAGAATGATGGGTAAGATTTGGATGAGTTGGTGCTGCATTATGTGCCACATCTAAGATGAAACTAAAGTTTCTGGTGAAATACTGCATTGTGGGCCCAGTCTATTTCTATTCATCTCATACTAGAAAAAAGGAAAAGAAGGGAAAAAGGACAAGGCAAGAGTATACTGAAGTTACGTGCATTTTAGGAATCTGTCATACTGTGGGGTTTTTGTGTGCTGAAATCATACAGTTGCTATCATCTTGTACAGAATCCGTGCAGTTTTAATCACCATTCTCCCATTATTGATGAGCAGGAATTTCAGTACCAGTTTGGCCCTTTGTATTTAATTCTAGTATTATTTAGAGCCTTGGACAAACACCATTACTCTGCTTTACCTGCTAGTTGCAGGAGATGAAGGAATTGCCTGGAACGGAGGGAATTCTCTTTGTTGTGATGGTAAAGCAAGACATGCTCATTCATATATTCTAAAACTAAAGAGCTGGTTCTTGCATCCATTTCAGCTGACCGTGCCCCCTACTACTGCTCTCATTTGTGCTTTATATCTGGCTCTCTGTGTAGGGAATTTGTGTGCTGGGATTCGTGTTCTTACTCTTGCATACAGTTTCTTAAGGCCTTTGTCCCACAGACTGCTTGCTTGTGAGTAACTGCCTGGGAACCTCATTCTGTGTGATGTTACTGAATGTTTCCTTGGTGCATGTAGGAAGCATTTGCAGGTGTTTCTTGGTTTGTTTTTTTTTGGGGGGGGAGTTATGTGCAAAAAGCAAATAGCAAGCACAAAATGCTACGAATTCCCTTTCCTGGTTCTTTTGTGAAAGGAAGGAGAGAAAGTTTATGTGAGAAGTGAACTGTTGCAAATCTATTTTAAAATACAGCTGAGTACATTTACACCATGGATTTGCAAACCAGAATTTAATTAACTGCTTTGTATTCTGCTAGGATGGGCAAAGATTTTTTTCTTTTCTTTTTGATTTAAAAAAAAAAGGAAGGAAGAAAGAAGACCTCTGTTCTTGACCTTGTTCATTGTTAGCATCTGCAAACTATACAGTATACAAACTAGGTCTTACGTGGAGCTGTGGGTTTTTTGTGGGCATTGTTATTAAACACATCCTTGTATTTAAGTTAAAATAAATCAACAACACAAAGATAAAAAAAAAACCCACTCAAAGGTTGTGTGAACCCTGATGCTCTGAGTGCAACAAGAGCCAAATGCTGTTTGCAGAAAGCCAATGAAGCACAAAATACAGCAGCATGTGTCCCTCCCTGTGTGCATTATTATCTCTCACACATTATCTGAGGCACCCCATCTTGCACAGTGTGTGGCTGAATAACCCCCTGCTGCTGAGTGGATTCATGCCTGCTGTTCATTTTTGAAAAGTAATTTTGTACAATTATCCTGCTAAATATTGATAGCTTTCACCACTCCAGCCACGGCTAATTAAAAGACACACTGTATAAAATTTTAATTAGGATTCACGTCAGGATGAATAATAAAAAAAAGAAAGAAAAAAAGAGAGAGAAAAAAAAGAGGAAAAATAAAGGAAAGAAAGAGGGAAAACCAAAACCGGTTGGCATTTGTGGAGGGACTTTGTTTATGACCTGCTAGTTTGCTGTTGAACCTCTTTTTATCCTCAGATTTCTTTCCCCTCCCAGGTTGTTGCCAACTCCTGATCTGAGGGTATGGACGAAAAGAGTTCCTCAGTGCAAGCCTGTATTTTATACGTTCTCAGTAGAAGGTTATAGGTATTCTACTGTGATGGTTGCTGTCCTTTCAACTGCACAATAATGACTGCAGGAACCAGGCATTTCCTGGGGACTGATGGCCACTGAGCTGGAACCTTGGAGGAGAAGGCAAGTCATTAACTTCACCTGGGCTTCATTCATATTCTATACAATGGTTTTGGTTATATATAAGTCAAAATAATCACTAAAGGGTAATATGTGTGAGAGAGGGAATGAATCCTTATTTTAACTTACACGGCCCACATCACTCCATTTGCTTGAAAATGGAAAAAAATTATTTAAAATCTATAGTATCTCTACTATAAATACTTCTCATGAAGCAATGTGTAATGTTACTTGTCAGCTGCATGGAAGTTTTGGAAGTGTTTTCAGGCTTCTCTGATAAAATTCAATGCATGCAAGTTTTAATTTAAAAAATAATAGAAAAGCAGTGAGCAAGTATCCACCAAAAGTAATTTAAATTCAAAAAGCCACCCACATTGTGTAGTGAAATTTATTTCTATTTGGGGGCTGACTTTGCCTCCTTCACCATGCTCCATATTTGAGGAATTTACATTTAGATGTTAGACAGTTACAGGTGTGTCCCTCATACAAGGAATTTCCTCCAGTGCACAAAAATAACATTACTTAGTGTTAACTTTCTAAGACTGCCACTTACTAAAGACACTACTAATTGTTGGGGTTTTTTTGCACCCATTGACTAACAGACTACATTATGGGCTTTCTTCAGTGAGAAAGGTTAAAACCCAGGAGGACTTGTGTTCATGGACAAAACTTTGGGATCTTAGAATAGTAATGAAAGCAACAGCTGGCTATAGCTGAGCCTTTTGGCAGCACGTCTTTTTAATACATCATATCTACAGAGGGGACAAAGTCACACTAAAGATTTTAAAGGACCTTTTGTTACACTTGTGCTGCCAATTTATATTTGCTCTATTCTCCTCTAACTGTGAGGGAAGAATGTAAATTATAAGTATTCCTGGATGGAGTACATGAATGATCCAGATTATGTAATGTGAATAAATGAAGAGACATCTTCATTATTTAGAGATAAAGTTAACTGAGTATGAGAAAAAATGACTTGCATTCATAAAACACTGAAATTATTATCTTAATAATATTGGAAGAAGGTGTATAGGAAGGAAAGCTGCAATGTTAATATTTGCCAATTGAGCCTTTATTATTTGTCAGTATATAATTTAGTTATAGGTAATTAATTTTTAATGCTGATTTTAGGGGTTCATTCACTGTAATTCTCAGCTTGCTGAATTCAGCAACTCCTAAAGCTGGTGGCTTCTTTGAGCTAAAAGTAAAACTCTGGCCCATCTGATCTGTGCTTTGCCTAACTGTTAATGGAATATGATCACAATATATCTTTCAGCTCTTTTTTATTTTTTAGGTCAAAATGTAACCAGTAAAGAGCTGATTTACAGCTCTTCTGGAAAAATAATAATGAATAGTCATAAATGTTTGCAACATTTAAACAGATGTAGAAGCCTGACAAGACAAATACGTACACTAATTTGGAAATCTGAAAAAGCAAAATGCTTCTGTGACTGTCTTTCCAGCATGAAAAATCCTGCTATGGAAGTGGCTGTCTTCCCCTCAAAACAACCTCTGCTAATGAGCATGTTTGTCACTGTGGTACATCTGGTAATTTGCTCTTACCACACTGTTATGGGGCAGTAGGGGCCTGAGCCATCAAACCCCTATCAGTATGCTGCAGTTCATTTCACCCCATCTATGTTGGAGGTAATTTCATGTTATCCACCTTCTGTCCCCCAGTCCATTCAGGGGCAGTTGAACAAATATTGGGTACTAATAATGCAACGTAAGAAGAGATCAATAGCCTTGGGAGCCTTTGGATCAGTCTGTAACAAAATACAATTTGGGTTGGCACTTAGATCTGTGCACACTTAACATCTTACCTGCTGAAGAACAGGATCCCTCGCAGGTATGGAAAAATTTGATAGCTTGGCTGTCACAGAACATGTAGGGGTGCAATGTAAATATAGCCCATGCCATAGAAGCACCTCTAAGCCTTTGGGGCTAAGCTCTGTGATGAACCACTGGGTTTCCACAGGTTCCAGATGCTGTGAAGATATTTCAGCTCAGGCAGAGCATGAGGCTGAGTTGTCTATATTATTCACACCATGCTGTTGCTGAGTTAAGAAGCTCCCAGAACTCAGAGCCAGGAGGATATTAACTACTCTCTAGCCAACAGCACTGAGTGTACAGAACACTGCAAACGTGACACTTCACTACGCCCGCTGCTCTAAACTGTAACTCTTGTTTCCTGCGGCTGTGGATGATTTTACATGGCTTGTCCCTGGGAATATATTGCATAAACTATTACAAGGCAGTGGAATTTCTGCCAAATTCAGATAGATAGGAGCTATCTTTATTGGAAGAATCAAAACAGAAGCTTTTCTACTCGCACTACAATTTGTCTGAAACAGAATATACAGCAGGCATTGCAGCATGACCATAGGGAACGGTTGTAAAAAATAATTCTTTAGATTCCATTCTTTCGTGGTGCTGATTTACATATTCATTATTATATGTATAGCATGCATAATCTCACAGTAAACTCAGGGTAAACCTGTTGGTTACCATAATTTCATTAGCATATGTGTCACAACAAGATTAAATCATATTAACTTCATTATTCACTTAATCTTACACCAATATTGTAGCATTAAAATAATTACTTCTCCAAAACATTTTGTCTATTACAAACTCTGCAGCAGTATCACTAAGCACCACAGACTAGTCCTGCCCACAGACAAATAGCCTGGCATGCTCAGTACTTTGCCCTTTATTGTTTGGGTCCCATTTAAAGCAGCAGGGAATTAACGGTAGCATTGCTGCTATTCCAGTCCCATTAGGCAACAAGAAGGCACTGCCTGCTTATCCTTACAAATATAGGCCCAAACTGTTCCCAAAAGCACTGCAGGAAAACTAGCCATTAACTACTGGAAACATGCACAGAACAGCACGTGAGGCCTCTTGTCAGATGACAAAACTTTACTTACCATACGCAGATTTCCATTTGAAAGAAAATATTCCTTATTCCCCTGTGTTTGTGTTCTTTTGCCATATCTAAGTTGAACACTGTGATGTTGTTTCTTGGCACTTCACATTTGATGTATTTGGGATCCAAATATATCCCTGGCACAATTTCAGTGGCATTGAAGTTTTAGCCAGGACCAAGTCAGTTCTTGCTATGTAAAAACCAAGCAAACTAAAAAATCCCTATGTCTCTCTCCCATTCCAAAACCAAATGCAGAAGAAACCACTTTAGCAGAGCTAAGATCACTTCTTGTGTAAGTTCTGGCGGGTATTATGAATGTTTTACCTCTGAACTGAAATACACATTAGAGAGGTTTCCTCTAATTTTCAAATGAATGTACAAAAATTTTCTGCATTTTTGAGGCTTTGCTCATTTAGGGTCTGTGCATCACTAAACATCCTTTTTCCCTGACAGTTTGGTTTATCTAAGTCAGTCTATTTTGTACTAACAGAGGTTTTTCCTCCACCTTGAAAAGCTGGGATTTAAAAGCATTTTCCTCCTGTCTCTCATTTGAGAGATCTCTAATGCAATTGCCCTATATCCTCTGGTTGCTCACTTCTTACCTGTTCCCACAGCTCCTCATCGAAGAGATCATGTCCAGGCAGAGGGGCAGCAACAGATACATACAGACTGGAGAATGTTATCAACTGGGGTGTGTGGAGGCAAGAAATGTACAAATTCAAGCATGGAAACAAAAATGAATACATGTTGAAAGGGTGTAAAATTTAGACTCAAAAGTTATTCAGAAAGAGGTCAAACAAGCAGGGGAGGTGATGGAGTATGAGAAGGGAAACTGAATAATGAGATTCAGCTTGAAACAAAGTATTAGACAATATGATAATATTCTTGTTTGTCAGAAATGAACCGAAAAAAGGTAGTCCTGAAAATCTCTGAACTGGACCCTATGTGAACCCTTCTGGAAGAACATGCTGCAGCACACCTGCACAGAATAATTCATAATATGATAATATATTAATAATCAATAATAAATTTTTGAGTATGAGCATCTCTCAGACTGGTATATATTCACTTTAATCCAGGGTGTAAAGTCATCTATTCTTAAGAATATCACTAACTCTGAATTCCTATGTGAATAACTGTCTGATTGTTTTCTTTAAAGAAAGACTGATATTTTATTTAGTACTGTGTAAAATAGGTATGCATGCACAGATAGCCCCAACATATTCTTATCAGGATCTGTCACCCTTGCCTCAAGATTCTGTGCCAAATGAAATCCGATTTAGATTTATTTTTCTTTCAGAGGTGGAGTGAGATAATTCAGTGCATGTGAGTTGAAACAAGAATTACAGAAACTCTTATGGCTAATCAATACACACTGACTAGTACTTGTTTAGTTTAACCAGTATAACTATTTTTGTAGCAACTCTTATTTCAGATTTCTTTGATTACTATCCTTACTTTAAATATGTTTTTAACTAACTTTGAATGAATAGTCACAGTGAGATGTGGACAGCTGTGAGATAGCTCTGTTCACATTCTAGACCGGTTTGCTGTTTGTGCAGATTAGTGAGGGACTGTTGTCAAACTAGCAAACCCCGTGGCTTTAAAGCACCAGGACTAAGTTGAATCTTAAATTAAGCTTTTATAACATTGTCTGTGAACAAATTCTGTTCTGCTTTTGTAAATCTGGACCTATTCTGCCTATGCCTACATAATTAAATTATTCTGAATTTAGAATAGCACTCGAGAACTCACCTAAGTAGAATGTGCTTGACTGTAGTCACTTAAATTCTACAAAAAATACCTGAGTGCTGCTGGCATCCATCAATTTACAGGCTTATGTCTATTTGCTGTTCTTTAAACTCCTATCTCCCTATTAACTGAAAGTTTGTTTAAGAAGTCTATCGAGCTTGAAGGAAAGATTCTTTAAAAGAATTCATGGTGGAATAAAAAATAATGAAGCTTGCTGCAGAGAAAAAAATTGAGAGTGTTCTGCTGAGTTCATCTTTTACTGTGGGAACAATCCCAAAGGAGCTCACAGGCTTGCATGAAGAAATTGTAAGAAATAAGGTGTTCAGAGCATTTTTCCCTCTGCATTTTCTCTCATGGATGCTTTTCATGCAAGATTATGCCATTAAATTGGCAGAAGTGTTCTATTTTATTAGGTTTTACCTATTAAATGGGAGGATTTGCAGTATTGGTTGTTTCTGCTCCATGCCACGACATAAGCACCATCAGGTTTATGCTATTGAATGTGCAGTACCTGCGCATGCCATTGAGTTGAAATTTAGATATACTTTTCTATTTTAGTGAAATTCTTGCTATTGATTTGCTTTTAGTTGTTTAGTAGAAGTTCTTGCTACTACATTATCAATTTAGTGAAGCTAGTTGCAAGTAATCCAGAGGTGGTACCAATGTTGGAAATAAGTGAATTCATATAAATGAGAACACCTTGCCTGTTGCATACTTGAGTATTTTCCTTCTCTAGCATATGTTGTTTCATGAAAAAGACTCATTTTTTCAGCAACTGTCTCTACATTTGAGTTTCTATGTTTGCATGTGAATGAACTAAATAAATCAAAACTAAACCTGCCATTACAGCAGTCTACATCAGGATTTAGTCCCATGTTTATTCTTGAATTTTACCTAAGGGAGAGCACAAATTTTAACTAAAAAAGGATTACATATAAAAATATGTGTATGTTAAGAGAGAAAGAATAGGCAAGAGGATGGTTCATTGTTTTTAAAGTAGACTTCTGAGTAGATTTCCAGAAATCAAACATCAGTGAAAGGGAGGTTACTGTGCTGTGTTGGCTGCCCTCCATCCTCTCCATACACAGTCACGTCCTTCACTTGAACCTCCAAGAGCCATCATCTTCGTGAAGTCAGTGACTATAATTCAAAGTTTTCATTATTACTGGACAGGCAGGCATTTTTTGCTAAACAGTACTGAGTGATATATGGTGATTTTATGATCTTATCCAGGGATTAGGGAGTTGGAGCTAAACTCATTTACCTTAGAGTCACATATTGGCCTCAAACCACAGTTCATGGACCATGGTGATAAAAAGTAAATTATTTTATTCAGTTCACATTAAATTCAAATTTCAAGCCCTGGAGACCTGCAGAAAGAATATGTTAACACTTATCTTACAGAGCTGAATCTTCTAGGAATATGAATCATTCAGCAGCAGAGCAGAGAGAATGCTAAGACTTTCAGGACTATGCCACTTTGTCCTGAAGGAAGCATTGTGCTACAAACTAAATTTTGAATTTTGGGAGTGCAGTTTTCAGGGCATGTGTGTGCTGCTCCCAAAAGGTCACAGGAATAATATTTGTACATTGTAAAGTTAAGTGAAATCTTAATTATTGCTGAAGATAAAACCAAAAGAGCAAAGTCTGTTCCTGTTACCTGAGAGAATCCCTTCATATTTGAGTAGGTATTTTTCCAGGTAACAGAATGACAAGAGCTAGGTGGGAAAAGGGCCTCAAACAGAGGTTTTGACTGATTCTTAGTATCTACACCCCAGACGTCCTTATAGTACACATAGTAGCAGGTACGTGTTAATTTAGAGCAAAGAAGCATTTGCCTGTCAAGTATGATCCCAAGAAGATTATATTGCTGTTGCATCATCATTCAGTGACAACAGCGCACTAAAAGACATTGGAAAATTAAAACCAAACGATGATGCACAATATGGAAATGGGTAGATGTATCATAGGGAGAAATTAAGACACAGGAACTTATTTCTAATGCTGAGTCATTGTGGAGGAGTATATTCTGGATTCCAGGAATGAAAGAGAGCACATTTTTCTCTGGTGTTATATGCTCATAAATACCTCCAATATTTCTTTGCTCAATGTTTCAGCATTGTAAATTTACAGAAGGAATAATAATGCACTTGTAGTGGAACAGCGATAAGCTATTTTTCTGCTATCCAAAAATGGGCATCAGCATGTAAAAACCCATTTTTACCCCAAGCCTGTGCTAACCAGAAAGAGCTTTGATTTCACAGCTGGTCACCGTTACAAACTGAGACCTTTAAGTGAGTTATTCAACTCTCTTCCTCCTGATTAGGTAAATGGGTGCCATTCCCTGAAATGATCAAAGCACGAATGGAACGAAATTAAAAGATAGCTTAGTGCCTAACACCAGTTAATATAACTGGTTTGCCTGTGGAAATAGACTGGTTTGTCTAGGACTTCAAAGAGATTAAACCAACCAATTGATGATAGCATAACCAGCCAGAATACTGGTTTATACAAGCTTACAGAATTTTAAATATCTCTGTGTCTAAGAAGCCTGCTGATGTAACAGTGAGTGTTCATAGCTAAGCTTGGCATTCTTTGTTCATTTAGTTAAAAGAATTAGATGGAACCTACTGTATCTGTATGCTTCCTTCATAATTAGGCAAAGACTTAACAAGAAGGTATAGGGACTGTAGCTCTTGCATTAGTTCTCTCCTGCAGCAGGAACTCCTTCTGTAATGGGAATTGCAACCCCCCGCCCAATACCCACTTCATGGCTTGTTTGCCTTTCCTGCTCAAAACTCAGCATAGTAAGTTAGAGGCTGATTTCATCGAGACTGAAGAAATGTTAACCACAGCAATGAGGGCAAAGCCATTCCCTAAACTACAACAAAGAAAGAACATATCAGGAAGTGTTCAATAATGCTAACCTTGGAATCATCACAAATATGAACAGTCACTTTCTTTTTGATTACTAGCACTTTATGGGTACCTAATTCTCTTCTATTAAATTGCCTCCCCTCTGAAAAATATTGCAGTATGTACTGAACAGCTCTACAAAGTGTAGGAGTTGTTCCTTCTTTATGGACAGTTTTATTTTTGTACTTTTAATGAGGGAAAATATTGACTACCTTTTTCTGAAATTCAATTAGTTTTTGCATTAAGTTAAAGTTAGTAACCTTTTAGATGCATGGCTGATTTTTGCTCTGCCAGTCTGGATAAAGATCTCCTAAATTAGATGAATTTCTACTATGAAACATCTTTTTCAGGGGCACCTTTTACATAACTCTTGACACTCTGTGTTACAGCACATTCTAGACTGTTCCAAATTTAGTTTCTCTGCCAGTTGTGCCCATGTGTCTTGCTGTTCCCACACTTAAAAAATCTCTCAAATTCTTTTTTCTTATCTGGTTCCCCAACCTGGAAGCACTATCCTCATTTCTCAAATGGAGTGCAAATAGATTGCATCTCTGTCTTACATATGACTCTTGTAGCAATGCCTCCCAGAATTACATCAGTCTTTGTGTTTGAGCATCATGTTATGTATTCACCATAGGCTTTAGATGTTTTTATGCTGAAATGATGCCTTGCCACATGGTCCCCATTTTACTTTTATGTATTTCCTAAGTGTAGAGCATTTTACACTTACCTGTATTGAATTTAACTTTTTTCAGTCTAGATTCTCTCCAACCTGCCAAGATAATTTTGAATTCTAAGCTCTGAAATGTTTGCAGCGGCTCTAAAGGACATGTCACAGAGAGATGTTACAATTATCCTCTACTCTTATTATCTGTACTGATAATAGAAAATACTTTTTAAACTGAGTTTACAACATCACCCCTCCATGGATCCCACTTAAAATATTTTCACTGTTTGACAAAAGAACATTTTTCAGAAGTTATACATGTATATAGCCTGATATAACTTTATATATATTACTCTTCCTGAAATTTCCATCAAGGACATATACCAGACCTTTGGTATTTGTTTCTTAATGCAGCGGTGCTTCATTAAGAAGCACTTAGTCAAGACTTAGTCAAGACTTAAGAAGCATTAAGCAAGACTTAGTCCCTCGGTATTTTTGTACTGCTTCTGTCTGTGAACCATGCCACAGGTACATCACTGACTATGTCACATGCTTGTAACATAGAATGTTGTACCATCAGAAGTAATTCTAAGATCACAGAAAATCCTCCATCTCAGCAACATTTCTGCATTGACTGGGAACTCTTGGGGCACACAGCAGAAATATTAGTTACTGGAATTAGTAAAATTTTTCTTCATTATGTATGCTATTCTTGATTCATATAATGTTATGCCATGCTACTCTTCAACTGAAAAATCAGACATTTTACTAGAATAGCCAAATACATTAATTCCTGCTTTAAATGTAAAAAATATGTTTCTGAAAAATAAGAAGAGAGGAAAATGAAAGAACCATCAAGCTACCTGCAGTTCACTACCACAGCAGGTGTATTTGTGGGCAATTTATTCCATGGCTCTCTTTTCCTTTACACTCTTTTGCTTGTGGTACCGAAAAGCCAGCTCCCCTTAGCAGCCCTTTTTGTCCTGATTTTCACCTCTTGCCTGCTTCTGCTACCCAAATATCATACTCCTTCTACATTTTTTTTTTATTATTGTAATTTGCCTAAGATGTGGACTGTACCCTTTTCACTTTAAGTATGGCCATATCATTAAATTCCTTCGCCAAGTACTCTGAAAGGCGTAAAAACCACGGCCTAGCTGAAGGAGCTGTGAAGCGACTGTGAGACGGCTCCAACTGCAATGATCTGAAGTGACCTTCCAGAGAACAAGCGCGCTGCCGCCGTGAAATCCCGCCTAAACAGCTGGCAACTTAACAGCTTAAATCGCGACATGAATACCAATACCTCTTCCTGCAGGGCGTTCTTAGGGCGGGGTAGCTGATACCTTTCTAAAATAAATGTTGAAAGTGTGGCAAGATAATCGACTGGAAAGTCGCGTCACTGGAAAGCGGGCACAGCTGCCCTCAGGCCTCCAGCTCTCGCGAGAGGCGCGCGCGCCCCGCGGAGTTTAAAAAGGAGCGCGCGGAGCGCGAGCGGAGTGCGCGCGGGAGCGGCTGCGGGAGCGGCTGAAGGGGCGGCGGTGTCCCCTCAGCGCCGCGCCGTCCTCACTGACCAGAATGGTTTGGGCCGAGATGTCCCGTCAGCGCCGTGCCGTGCCGTCCCGTCCCGTGCCGTCCTCACTGACCAGAATGGTCTGGGCCGAGGTGTCCCCTCAGCGCCGTGCCGTGCCGTGCCGTGCCGTGCCGTCCTCACTGACCAGAATGGTCTGGGCCGAGGTGTCCCCTCAGCGCCGTGCCGTGCCGTGCCGTGCCGTCCTCACTGACCAGAATGGTCTGGGCCGAGGTGTCCCCTCAGCGCCGTGCCGTGCCGTGCCGTGCCGTCCTCACTGGTCAGCGCCGTGCCGTGCCGTGCCGTGCCGTGCCGTCCCGTGCCGTCCTCACTGACCAGAATGGTCTGGGCCGAGATGTCCCGTCAGCGCCGTGCCGTGCCGTGCCGTGCCGTGCCGTCCCGTGCCGTCCTCACTGACCAGAATGGTCTGGGCCGAGATGTCCCGTCAGCGCCGTGCCGTGCCGTGCCGTGCCGTGCCGTGCCGTCCTCACTGACCAGAATGGTCTGGGCCGAGGTGTCCCCTCAGCGCCGAGCCGTGCCCTCTCCAAGGATCAGAACAAGATTTCGAGACATTGAAGCCCTGGATGTGCGAGGCGGTCGATACACCCTACGGTGATGGCCCATCTGCACCGGAGGTGTTGCCAGGGGCAGAAGGGCCAAACTATGACTTGGTCAAAAGAAAGGTGGGTTATAGTTGTAGGTAATTATTCCCCTTCTAAGAGGAATAGATGGTCCAAATGCCAGACTCTCCTCTTGGGGAAGTCTGCTGCTTCCCTGCGCCTAGGTTAAGGGCATCACTAGGAAACTTCCTGATCTGGCATGGTCCTTGGACTATTGCCTATTATGCTTTTCCTTGTGGGAGGTGATGAAACCACAATGCACAGTCCAGAGTTAATAAAAAGTGTCTTTAGGGCCTTGGGACACCTGGGGAGGGAATCTGGAGCACAGGTCACATTTTCCATCCAGCCACAGGCAGCAACATTGGAAGAAATAGAAATAGATGGGCCCAGTATATTAATACATGATTCCAAGATGTGCTGACAATGCTGCAGCACACTGGAAGATTTACAGAGACGAGCCAGGTGCTCCTCAGATGATAGAACTCACCAGGGAAGCTACTAGTACGTGTCCATGACAAAAAGGTTTAGTATTTGAAATTTCTGATATATCTCTAAAACATAATTTCTCGTTCTTTACTGCTGTGAGGACTTTGTGTGGCAAACAGTAAAAATTTCTATTTAGGAGATGGTACCTTACAAAAAGAACTTATTTCTAGGCTTGTGGCCACAGCTAAAAATTGATTATTGCATCATGGGCCTATTTCATATTGCAGACTAACGATTTCACAAGTGGGAATGATTAATGAAATACTGGAATATTCGGAATGCATATTGAAAGTAGTGTGTTGTGATAAATATGGCTTTTCTAAAATTAATGACTTGATTTTGTGAAAATCACTAAAACTCCAGTAGGAACTCTTTCGTATTTTCTCCTTTTGTAGACAGTGATGTTTGCAAGTGGTATGTTCCATTATGTTAGTGGATTAGGAAGGAGCATGGGACATTTTCTTATGACTGGTAAAAACCAGCTTAACGTGCTTCAGGCACTGAATGGACATTCAGCTATTGAAACAATGAATGCTGCTTAATTTTCTGTTTTCCTTTGCCAGCTCTTGGAACATCTTTAACAAAAGGAAAAAAACCGACACCACTGCAGTGCAATGTCTTTCTCTCTTTCATTAACTGGCAGTGCATAGATGTTAGGGGAAATGTAAAATAAAGTTACAGATAATGTACTTTTGTTGTCAGGTCTTGGGAATTTCTAATTTTTAGAGACTACACGAAGGGCAACAATGTATAACAGATGAGGCAGCATTATAATGTCATACTGACATTTCAGAGTGGTAGAATATTGCATTTCTCCTGATGGCAGAGAGTATCCTGCATTTATATTTCTTTTTCTTGCCTTGTAATACAAGCTTAATGTCAACTGTTTTGTTAACATCATTTTATTGTTCAAGTATTAAGAAACGCAAACCCTGAGCTTTGAGATATGGCTGTAAAAGCCACTGTTCTGCTCTTCTGGTGACACTGATCATGGATGGAAATGGACTAAACCAGGTTTCCTTTTTCATTGTGTAAGAAATTATCTCGATTTCTGCCTCAAGACAATGTTTTTGTTTCCTGCAATGATGAATTCTGTGTAGAATGCTTCCATCAGAAGCGTAAAAAGGAAACAGATGTGTTTGCATTGTCTCCATGGAGATACAAACAGACAAGCTAAATTCACACTAGCATCAGGGAGAAGATTCCTCCTACTTTGTCTTCCAGAGAAGGAGAATTGCAGACAGAATATTTGAAGCAAATGAGACAGAACTGTCTACAGACCACTTTTCTCCCTTGCCTTTTCAGCAGAGCATTCTTTGATCCTTCAGTGAAGATTCCAGAATGCTGTGATGGCGGCTTGTAGTTCCACTAGGATTTTGGTAAGAGTTCAAAGTACTGTAAATTGTATGAGTAAGTAATGAAAAACAGGTAATTCTCTACAACTACTTCGTTCCTTGTCTCCACCAATGGAGTAACTTCAATTTATTCAGTGAGCAAGTGTTATTAAACCATATGATATTCCTTCTGCTCCTTGTTTGGAGGACTATTGACTAGGTTTGCATAGACATTAACTATAAAATATTTTCCTACCATATATTCATCCCTTTGCACATGTCTATTTTCATGAGCCCTTACAAACCACTGTGTTTCTCCAAGCAACTGTAGTTTGGCCATATGACACATGTGAAAACTGTTTGAGGCTCAAAGTGACTGGAAAAGGAAGGGGGAAATCTTTTCCCTTTTCTGCTCTTTCTCTGGAGGCCATGATTTATTTACAAGTGATACAGGGCTGAATATATCCTTATAAAGTAATGTGGCTTTTCATGTTAGCCAGAACTCAGCTGTTAAAGGAAGAAGAGATCTTACCTTGACAGAAGAAAATAGGTCATTACATTACATATGTAATGTCAAATGAATCTTTGTGTGGTTTCGTATTTCACTCACCCAGCAGCCCTTAGCAGTCTAGTAGTTCACTGGGATTATAAATCTACTGAATATGGTTTATTCCAGTGTGATTTATCCTGTGATTCCTGCTGCAGTCACAGGAATGGACACTGCTTCTGTAAGTGACTGCTTAGTGTATTAGCTGCTCTTTTGCTTTTTCTTCTCACTAAATTAATGCCTTTGTCAGTATCTGCTGTCCAAAGATAACTTTTAGGGAAGCCTAGGGCATTGCTGAGGCACAGCAATGAGCACTTACCAAGCTACCAAGATTTTTGTTATTTTATATGGAACAAATTATCAGAAAGTAGAGGAGAAGGAACAGAATCAGTTGAAATGTAAACACAAAAAGAAAACTGTTCTCCTAACCAGTTTAGTCACCTGAACAGTGGCATTTGAAATTCACCAGCCAGTTTGGTTTATTTTCACGTGATGTGTTCACTCTTACCAGGAAGCAAATGATACACAAGTATTCTGCACACTGTTCTAGAGGGGCCTTTACTTCTGCAGCCGCTATCAGCTTGTCTTACTTTCATGGCTACAAAGAGACAAAGAAAACACAGATCACGCTCTATCACTTCTAGCAGTCTGTGGCATCTCAGTTCCAAGTAAATAAGCCATATACATTATTTCTGGTGATGTAAGTGGAAGAGCTCTTTTAAAAATTAATACAGAGATACAAACTGACTTGCAATCAAACTTGGCTTGCTGTCATTAACTTCTTTTGCCACCTACTGTTCACTTTAAGCCATCTATTTTTTTCTGTTGCACAGGGGTCTATGGTTCTTTTCAAGCTTTAGCCAACTGTTTAACAAAATTAACAGTTTTGAATTCACACTTCATTTGTCTCCATCAAAACATTTAAAGCAGATTTTAAAATATTTTAAAATGCCTGATTTGCTCATTACACGCAAAACAAGGAGCTGGATGCATTGAACCAGATGGAGTCATGCTTCTTATGTGTACAAAAGTTTTCTTGTGCTGATTATAGTTTTACCTTATCACGTGTAGGTCACTTGGCTGTAAAACTATTAATGTCTCCTGGATATACCATAGTTCCTATGATGATAAATTACTCTCTTTCCTGGGAAAGTGTGCATTAAGGTTAGCTGTGCACTTGCCTTCCTTGGCAGACTCAGTGTGGGCAGAGGAAAACTATTAGCCTATTTGAGAGCAAAAATTTTGAGGAAGGAATTACACAAAGAGCCAAGCAACACTTCCTTCATGTGAAGGCATGTGTATGTTTATGTCTAAACAGATTGGTTTAGAATGATGAATGGAAAAAATTATTTAATGCACTGGTTTTTCAGATTATTTGAATAATTCGATTATAGCTCCATCAGGCCAGGTTAAGTCAATGAGAAGGTCTGGTGGTTGAGGGACAGGGAGGGAGTTTGTATCAAAATAATTAAACGGCTGAATTCACCATCTTAAACTGAGGCTAGTGTTGCATCTATGAAGAGGGAGATAAATTCAATACAGGGCTTGGCAGGGAAGAAATTAAATCTTTCTGAGGACTAGGAACTTGTCTTTCAAAACAGCACTCAAAGCTAGTTGAGAGAATCCAGTAGTGGGACTACAGAACAAGAGCCAAGTAAAATTACTCCAGTATAAAGGTTAAAAGGGAAGATTCCTTCTCCTTTCTTGTTTTTTTTTTGCCATGTTTGGCTCTTGCACACAATGCCGAACTGAAATGGGGCCTGTATCACCAGCTCAAGAGAAATAGGTTTTGAATTCCTTTTTCTTATGTTATAGGATGCTTTTGTCTTATGGACTTGACAAAGACCAGGAAAACCTTTGTAAACTGGACTTGATACATGCAGCATCTTTGCCACCTGAAGTGGAGCTTGTTTTCTTTGACATTGGCTGAGCATGTACTTCATCCTCACTTTGACACATCCTCTAGTTATTAAAAGATGCCAGCATTTGGCCCAATTTTTTAACAGAGTCAGGATGCTTTTGGTTGGAAGGGACTTTAAAGATCACTTTGTAATGGATGTACAGTAGGGACGTTAGGTTTGCCCAGTTCCTGATATTTTAGTGGAAGACAAACAACCTAAAAAGATAATGAGGTACTGTTCTCCCCTCAGTTTATGCTGAGCTACTAATTTAGGTAAGGGACCCTATAAGTCCTGGGACTCTAATGCTCTTTTTCCTGATCATAATCTTCTATGTCTATGCAGTTATCTTTTGGTCATAACATTATCCAGCACTTTTCTCAAAGGTGTTTGAAAGAATGGCACCTTAATGGCAGCAGGTGTCGTTAAATCCATCCTGTGGCTAAATAATGAGGTGCTGAGATGCCAAGCAAACAGAGTAAAGGGTGATTTATGATGGCTGATCTGACTCATGCTATTGATGCATGAAGGTGACAGAACATAGTAAGGAGATGTCTTACCCAGTTAATTTAGTGAGGGGGAAAGCGAATGTGTAAGATGATTGTTCTCACACAGCTTAACCTTGCTCTCTCCACTATCTCTTTCAGGAGCAGTACAGAAGCCTAATCTTACTCCAATTCCTGATTCTAAATGGTTGAGATTTACTTTATTTTTATATTGTTTTTTTCTTAAGAGTCAATATTATATACTATAAGATAAACTGATTTATCAGTACTGTTTCTGTCAGGAAAGCCAGTTAAAATGGAAGAGCCTCTGTACATTTAAAACAAGATTTGTTGATATACTGTAAGAATCTAAAGGCAAACTGCAATTATATGCTGATGGGTTGTGGACATTTTCACTGAATATTTTACAGGAACATGTTATTTGTTCATTCAATAAACCTGGAGCACTTCAAAGCAACTATTTGCATTAAGGATGAAACACAACATTTTGATTGGCAGAATTCCATCATCATGGGTACAGTTGTCAAGCAGATACATAAACATTAGGGAGCTAATATGTTTATCCTGAAGGGACAGCTCAAGCCAAAAGCATAATTTTTAGATGGAATATCCTGATGGTGTTAGTGCATACACACCTATTGGTGGAAACAAAACGATCAGTGTTGGCTGGGAAATCTCTTTTTGGAGGACTTGCTTGAAAATTCTACACAGGCAAGTGTTCAAGTACAGACTTTCACTTCAAATTACTGCTAGCAGAAGCATTCATCCTTCTTACTGTCATTCTTCTTTTAGTTATAGTGAGTCACAATGTCTGCAAAGGTTATGAAGTCTGAGTTGAGAGGAAGAGGTGATGATTCCTAGATAAGAGATGGTGACCCTTGTATTATACTGCAGGAAAAGAACACTTCATGTTATTTCTTAGGGTAAGAAACCCAATAAGATAAAGGATTATTTTAGTAATTTAGTTTATTATTTATTAAGTAAACACTGTGCAGCTGCATTCAAGGGTAGTTACTCAAATGCATTCAATTCAACCACACTTAGATAGTTTTTCACCTCATGGAAATGGGCCTTTGTCTGTCTCATTTCCTGGGAAAAGCTGCATGTATATATATATATATACACACACACAGACGCAGTTAAGAAAAAGACTATTTATTTATTTCCAGCTTGGAGGAAACAATAACTGACCATGTAAGACAAAATCAATTGAAAAACAGTAGTTTTACTAACCCTACCAGGCTGTAACATACTTATAAAGTTATGCATAACCAACAACTTCATAAATACGAAGATCTGTTTGTGGAAAATTACAAACAAATGTTTTATTCATGCCATACATAGTTTATTACAGATAAAACCCCTGCATATTTGATTGCAAGATCTGCTCTGTGTCCTTTTCTTGTATGTGTAGGAAAGTGAGGAAAGTAGTTACAGTGGACCATTATTTGTTAGTAAAGTATAAATCCTCTGAAGGTGAGTGGTCTAATTGTACAAAAGCCTTTTGCTAGCTGTAGTAGTGTTTCTGTGGAGCTATTTAACAGAGTTTCTTTTCATGGAACCCCTCTTTAAAGGGGGGTGGGTTTTTCATTGCAAAGAAATCATATGTATTTAGCTTTCGATTCATAGTGCTTCCTGGTGCTGAATTGCAAAGGCTCAGGTTGAGTTGAACCAGCAGAAAAAACCGCCCCTAATTATGATTTCTTATAATCCATCTCCCTGCAAAACCAAAACTAAAGACAAAGCACACTTTAATTTGCTAAAAAGAAGAGAGGAAGAAAGGAAAAGAGAAGAAAGAGAATAAGGAGATATGAGGATATTTCTCTTCTTGAGAGCCCCAAGGATAAACTTATTGGCCGCTTGCTCACTGTGGATGCGATCAAACAAAGTAGTGCAAAGAATCCAAGAGATTCTCAACATCATTCTTTCCACTCTTTGGCATTCTGTTATAATGCCAGGTTTCCAAAAGGACGTTAAGAAAAAGTTGGCCATGGAAGACAGGAGGGGAAGGGCCAAGATCATGATTCAAGCCTTCAGCCTGGCTGTTTTTCCTGCAGCTATAGTGCAATGCCAAAACTGCCTGTATACAGACTTCCAGTGTAATTCTGATCACACTCACCTCCAATAAATTTCAAGCCAAGAGGTGGAGATGATACAACATGACAGTAGTAAACGGAGGTGCTTTTATGGCCCATAGTGTATATATCTCCTCCTCACATCACCAGAAAAAAAAAGAAATTGTATTGCTCAGGATAAATGAGGAGTGTAATTAACACATAAAGGCATTTGGCTATCAGGGTATCAAATAAATACAATTAATGAAGTAGAGAAATAGAAGGAAATGTAAATTGACTAACCTTTTTTGTTGGCATTTTGAATACAGTCTTAACCTGGCGTATATGTTATATCTATGAAATACACATGAACATTGTTAAGGAAAGAAGAGGAACATCTTCTGTCAGCTGGTGATTAGATCATTTTCTCAAAGCTAGACTGAATAATATTTACATGGTGCATTCTATCATTCATTATCTAAAAGAATTTTCTAAAATTTTTTGTAAAGGAAAACCTGGAATTTGGTAGATTAATGGTCACAAAAATTCAGTAGTTCATACAAGAAAATCAAACTGCAGTGAGAGTATTTACCTTTAAATTAGTGGTCTCATACAGCAGCTTCTGCCCTATAGAAAATTCATCTTATTTTCCACTGTAGCTTACCTTGGTTTTATACAGTCAGTTGCTGCCTTGATCCCCACTACTTTCTAAGCTCCAGCATTTCAACTAGGGGTTCAGTCTCTCAGTTTTTACTCAGTACAGCTTGATCTCGCATCAATGGGAGCTGGGCCTAAATAAGAACAGCAGAATCTGGCCCCTGAATTGTAACTCTGTGCAGTGCATTTTTCCTGCTAGTTAGCACACACATTTATGTAACTATGGAAGAGTTTTGTTTTTCATTTCTGCAGTGGAACAATGAAGACTGACTAAACCTTACCCATAAACTTATTAGAGCTGTGAGGGCATCTGGGGGGAAGCTGTGAAAGTGCTCAGTGCTTTCCATTTGGATGTTACATTATCTCTTGAATTTAACTGGACTCAGGTAAAACACTGGCTCTTCACGTTTGTAATGATCAGAGGGACATTAATTCAGCAATGTGCTGGGTCAGCTGTCCTCTTTTCTCTTAAGCAGTGCATTTACAGCACACACATGTTCGCAGGTGATTATTCTCTTCTCAGTTATGGTATCTAAACTTTTTTCCTGATAAATCTAGTTCATATAGATCTACAGTTCAAATGATGTGTTTCCTGGGTCTCAGGAGGGCACGTATGGCTCACTTTTGGTTTAGTAACTTACAGAGATTGAGTTTTGCATAATGTAAATGGGAGGCGGGTGATAATTTGCAATGCTGTGAGTGCAATTAGTGAGATAAATACAGAGCTAGATTCATTTTCTCTGAAAGGAGGCAATCTGATTGCTATGCAAAAAGCACCTTTATTTGTGATACTGGCTGTTCATAATGTGGTTTGCAATGCACAAAGTAGCATTTTGTTTTGGAGCTTTAAAGAATTCTGGGATGAATAAAACATGAAATTAATTGCCAGAGAAGAACCTTTGCCAGACTAGATGAGATCTACTGTGCTGAATAGAAGCTATAACTTATGACAGGGTCTGTCCCACTCCCAAAGGAAATTATGTCAATACCAGGGAAGGTTAAAAAGCACTTCAAATAATTTGCAGTACTAGAAGTTCTTCCTCTTCATATGTGGGCTGAGGGTACATATGTAGGTTGAGGGTAAACATATATTCACGTGTCCTATCATCCTGCACCAGGTATTAGAACAGAAATATGTAAAACATCAAACTCCATGCTTTGTATTAATTAATTTGAATGAGTGTTGCAATCAATTTTGACCTAGGGAAAGCTGTTAAATTGGAAGAATAGGCAGATTTGGATGTTTTGATATATGGGGGTGTTACTGAAATCCTCTGAATATTTGGGATTAATAAGACTCTTTAGTGTTATCCTTTTTAGTGTTAGGGAGTAAGACACTATTTCATTCTTGGTCAAGAGGGGTGTGTGTGTGCAGCTGACGAAGTTCTGGCCTCTGCACAGACCCCAATACAAGACTTTTCCACTTATCTATACATTTTTAGGAAACAAAGAAATTAATATTTATTGGTTCTAAATTGCATAACTCTCTTCATTAGTGTTCTGTCCCCTATTGGTTATTGATTTCTCACTCTTCATGCTAATCTGGTCCACATTCTTTAGTCTTTATCTCTTGCTCAGATGGGGAATCTCCAGCTTTCCAGGCCTTAATCTCCTCTGTATCTTCTGGTTATGCCAATGTCCTTGGAGGACCATAAATTTAAATACCAGATGCCCAATCTTCAAATCCCTTTGGTTTTATTTATTAAAGCTTGTCAGGGTTAGTTTTAACAAACCTTAGGTTTGGATGATTTAAGGATCAAAGTAACAATATCTGTGAGAGAACTTAAATGATGCTGGCCAAAAGTGGGCACTACATACAATTAATTAAAAATTAACTTGGAAACTTATATAATTTCCAACAGAGGATCCTATGTGAAGTTGTATATTAAATGTTCCAAGTACTTACAAAACCCTACTGAAGTCAGGGAACATTCCACATGCTCATGGGGAGCCTAGGTATCAGTTTAGGAATCTCAGTTTATGCATGTGTGTTTGAAAAGGCTGGAAGACTCTGGGTGTGAATCTCTAAGTAGCTGTTGCTGGAGTGACTTGCCCTGTCAATAGATGGATTTATAGAGGAAATTTAATCAGTCAGTTCTGTCTTACAGTAGAAGTCCAGAAGAACAAATTGAACGTGCATATATAATTTTAGGAAACATATAGTTGTGAATATTATTTGAGTTGCATTCTTCTTTACTGAGCTGTTAAATTCACCTGAGGTCTGTTGTGGATTTGCCTTGAATGAATACAGGAGCAGGTTATTTTAGCTTGTTAACAAGTAAATTTTGTTCACTTTAATTCATGTTGTCTTTTGTACTTAGAGTCTACTTGAACACCCCTTGGAAGTGAAATCCAGAAAATGAACCAGTCTGGAACAAAGTAGGGAAAAATGCTATGGGGGAAATTAATAAGAAAATTAAGAGGAGCAACAGCTATCCTTTTGCCAAGTTCTTACACAAAATACACACAAACTCCTACAAATCTAGAGCTGTAAATTTTAATATTCCAATGTGCTTTTAGAAAGCACATTAAAGGGTTGTGTACATGTGTCTAGTGTAATGTGATATGGAGGAAAGAAAGAAGATCATTTTAAACCTCCTTCTGTAGTAAATGGTGCCAGAGACCTCACTGAAAATCACAATCCTTCTGGAGGCTGTGACAGGAGGGAGTCTTACTGATGTGGAGTATGGGAATGTGATATCAGTTATAGCTTAATTCTTTTATTTGTAACCTGAGCGATAATAGATATGGAAGGAGATGAAAAGAAGTTTAAAGGAAGGAATGCATGAGTGAAGATTTTTTTTTTTTCAAAATGGGCATAAGTTTAATGAATTTCTATTTATTTCTATGTAAATTATGAATTAAAGGTAGAAGGCTTAGGGGACTCACAGGAGCATCCAGCAGAGGGAGAGATAAGCAGAATAGTTAGCTGAACAATCTTGAAATTAATAAAACACCCATACTAAAACAATTTTTGTATCAATATTTGTTACACTCTTATTGGTATATTTTAGCTGGATGTTTTCTGCAGATCTGTGAATACCAGTGAGATGAAGTATCTTTTAAGAAAACAGAGAAAGAAGGTAGAGATTTCTCTGAGAAATGAATATCCATACCTTGGATATTCAGGGTTTTGTCTGTAATGTAATTAACCAGAATTTGAGCTCTTTCACATGTAAATTAGGTCACTGAGAGCACTGCCAATCTTAATCCTTTTTCTCGTTGTTTACTGGATTTTGCAGGTTTTCAGACTACCTTTTAATTGGAAATTCTTAAAATTTAAATATTGGTCTTTTGTGTCTTTTTAACATTCCACTACAATCACGTTATATTATACGATACAAATCATACCACAGTCAATTTAATTTGGGGTTAATGATTATGCTGCCTTAAACTTCTCTGAGACATCATTTAATAGAAGGACAGTTCAAAAAACTATCTTACCTTAAAATTTCTAGAATTAAGAGTATTTCCTATGGGTATTCAATCTCTGTATTTGACCTATTGTGCATGTAATAAATAAATGAAATATATTTGTTTATGAAAATCCCCAGCTGCCTATCAGAGCAGGCATGAAAAATATTCACATATTAAGACCTCTCTAAATCACAAAATGTGATTATAAACCTATTTGAGCCATTTTAGCTCAAGTATTGTGGATCAGATCTTCAGCTGTAGTTACCACATGTATGTTGTCTGTGGAAGTATCAGTTTACATCCTGAGGTCTAGAGAGTAGTTTGTGGCTCTTGAATTTTTTTTTTTAAATATTTTTTTTTTCTGTATGCAATTCTCACATTTAATCTCTGTACAGGTGGTATTTCAAAATATGAAAAAAAAAAAAGAATGTGTGCACACTGTGTGTGGGGCAGCTGTAAAAAAATTGGATTCATTGCTTAAGAAAGGATGGTTTGGAATTCTCTGGACAATGTTGTGTGTCTCTGGATGAAATCATAAAAGCCTTCTCCTGTTCCATGGTCACATGTACCATCTTGGGACTCTCATGCTTTCCAAAGCCCAAGTTGTTTACACACACAGATTATTACATCAAATCAGCACATGGTGCTGATGCAGCAGCATGGGTATCATGTTACTTGGCATTTCAATAGCTGTTCTCCAGTGGAGAGAGGATTTGTCATACTGGTAAAAATATTCAAATCTAGTTTATTGATGTACATGGTAGGGATTGTGCAAGTATAACGTTTTAATTACAGAAAGAAAAATTAAAAGCCCAGCTCCTTAGGGCATGGACTTAGCACTGGTTCAAAAACTAGGTTAACCAAGCATAAAAAAAACCTAGAGGCAGGGGAGGAAGAAAACCCAAACTCTTCATTTTAAGTAACTTTGTGGTGAGTTCATGAGATATTAATTGAATATAACTTGACCCAGTGGCTCTCTGGTTCATGATTTCCTAGACAAACAGGGCCAGGAGGTACACTGAGAGACCATCAGAACACTCCCTGAGTTCCAAACCAGGAATAACTGTCCTTTGCAGTATGTTTGCTTGGCCTGTACTTAACAACCGTCACAATGTCACTTCGTGACCTGTCCCCCTGTTTCACTTTGCTTGCTGTTAGAATAGGCCCATCCATTCCCACCACGGATTTCAAAGCTGTTACCATGTTGCCCTTTGGTCTCCTAAGACTGAAGAAAATTAATTTCAGTCTTTTGTAGTAGGTCTTTCTTCTGGTCATTCTTGATCTCCTCTCCATTCTCTCCATATTCTTCTTGTGTTTCTTGATATTTTTTTGGATGGAGTTGATATTGCATTCCAGCTGAGGTCTTGGCAGCACTAAAGAGCCCAGAATAATTATTTTGCCTGTCTTGCAGGTAGTATTAGCCTTTAGGAAAACCAGAACTATGGTTGCACTTTTTTGCAAAAGCGTGACATTTTAAAGTACGTTGGCTGATTTATGGGGTTCTTTTGTACCATTAATTTGGCCTGCATGCCATACATAGCTATCATGTTTCTTTTCCATTGCTTCTCTTAATTATTTCTCCACTTTTCCAAGATTTTTTTGCATTGCTATGCTGTCTGTGATCAGAATATGAAGGTACTTGCTGATGGTTAATCGTACACCATGCAGTGCTTTTGCCGGGAATGCCTACTTGTCTGTCTCTGGTGTTTGGCAAGGAAGCAGGTCTGAGTTCTACCTGCTCCTCTCTTGGGACTCCCATGCAGGAAATATGTGTGTGCATGTGTGTGTGTGTTCTGCTTAATAGGATGGAGGATATGAATTTGTTTCTCATGGAAGATGAAGATTTTGCAGAGGTGCCATCTATGTAATGTGGCACTGGACCAGCCAAGAATTGTGCATATTTGTGAACTCTCAAAGAAGAGAAGAGTGACTGCATTTCTCTGTACTCAGACTGATCTGGTCTCATAAGGTGTATAGTGCTCTTGCCAGCTCACCTTGTATCTGCTTGAGCTCGTGGACCTTATGGCCAATTAGCCATTTTTCTCTTTTAAATTTTTGATTGTTTTGTTAAAGATTAATTCTTAAAAGCTAAAAATTGAATATTTTATTGTCTTCGGGATTTGCAGGATGTATCAATACAAATCTTAATACTATTATTTGAAGAACACCTGAGTGAATAAGAAGAAATATATGTTTCTATAAGCAGAGAATGTGATATTGCTGCTGTTATATATAATAAACTGCTAGAGAGAATTCTTCTTTAGTTCTGACATTTGAACAAGCCTATTAAGAACAAGTCACAAGCTATTTTGTTTTCAGCCATTCAGAGCTGCCCAGTTTAGACACATTCCTTGTTTGCTTTGTGGCAGTTTGAAATCACTTTCTTCTACATCTGTATGATCATCTTGATTAAATTTTAATGTGAAAGCCATATGTGTAGGGCCTGGTGAACTAACCATCAGGGATAAGGTCACCATCTGCTCTTTTAGTCAAAGCTTTGTGCTTAGAATTGCTTTTTACATTCAATAACAGGCCCTGAATGGCTCTTACAAATGGTCAGATGAAAACAGGAAATCAACAGAAGGCACCTCTTTGTTGTACAGAAACTTGTTGCAGAACTTCTTAATGTTTGGGTCAGGCAATACAATTTTTGTTTAAGATAGAACCTTTTCAACCATCTGTACCTTGATTCCAAGTCTCAAATTTATTCTTTTTGTCAATCCATTAACTTTCCTGAAGCATTTTTGGGGATACTTTTGGCTTTCACTTTGCTTTCAGAATTTTCTCAGCTCCTTACATGTCCCTGATTTTCTGTACTGTACTTTAGCTCAGCCCAACAGTGTTTTCTTGTATTAAAGAAGATGGGACTTACTGATTCTCATGGTAACCCAGGCCTTGGCAAGGTGGGAACAGGAACACTGTTAGGTGTTTTTAAAGTAGCCAGCCAGTTCCATCATTGCTGTCATCCTCTGCCCCTGCTTAGGAAGAGTAACCATACTATGCAGTATTTCTCCAGCTGAGCCAATCACTTGTGGCTGTACTGTTCCATTACCTTGTCTCCACACATGAGTGCTTCAAGCTTCCTTATTAAAGGCCAACTATATACATGGACTTACTGTCATCTGAAAATTACTTACCTCGGGAGCACTAAGTTCAGAAATTGAACCCAAGAGAAATCAGATTTTTAAGCTAGGCACTGAAGCCCGCATCTGTTTAAAGAGCTGCATTGTTATTTTATTAATAAACTCTTGTCCTTGTTTTTTTCTCTTACCTCTTTATTAGGTACACTTCCTCATTGATAGCCTGACAATGTGACTGTGTTTCAATGCCAAATTAAGTCGCTTCCACAGAATTAACTTCTTGGTAGTCTTCTGATACATGGCTTAACTGATGTGTCTCTGAATACTTTGAGCATTACTTTGCAACTGACATTAATGCTGTGGGTCCATTGTACCTAGACACTCAGACTGATCTAGAAAAGCCCAAGTCACTATTTAGGCCTACTTGTTTAAGATGGAAGTTATTTAGCAGCTCTCCATTAACATTTTTTAATGAAATGCCAACAAGCATGCATGATTCCAGGTGCCAGGTTTAAACCTGGTGCCAGGTTTAAATTTTATGCATCAGAGGGTTCTTTCCCACTCTTCTACCCTACAGACAATGAGAACATTAATGCTGTTAATACATCTTCATTTCAGTATCATTTATTTAATCTTTTCATGCATTAATTCTCAATTAAAGAATAAGTCAATCTAGTAAGAAGAGGAACAGATGAGTTTGTTTTCTCCTAATTAAAAATACTTCCATATGAAGAAAATTCCATCTGGACTGGATGAAATTAGGCTGCGTCTCCCAGGTTAATTGAATTCTTTCAACCTTCTTTTTCTATGCAGAATACGACAAAAGCCTACTTCTTTTAAAGCACTTTGCATGCTCTCTTCAGACAGGAGAGGTGAATAAGATTGATGACATGAACATTTGCACTGATAGCAGTGCATTTTGAATACTCTATTAATGTACTGTTCCATATTCATAGGGTTTTTTGCAGTAATGTCTATGTTATGGTTAAAAATGACAGCAGAACAATTTTTTCATCAGCATTGGAATGAATGAGGCCTAGTTCATAATGACACCCTGTTGCTACTCACTCTAGTGCAGCAACTCACAACCCTCCACAATGCTCCCAAGTTCCATGCCATGTTTCCCTGCTCCTCAGCATGTAGGCAGTGTTTCTTCCCTTCCCCTTGTTGTCTGTACCATGAGAGGCAGCATCTGCTGTGATTGATGGTAAATGTTGTGTGCTGGAATCCGTGTGGTAACTGGATAAAGACAAACCAAAGTAAGCAACCTAAAGTGGAGAGAAATGAGCAGAGATGGTTCTCACCCCTTAGGAAAGACTTAGTCTCAGTTTTCTTTATAGGTCTTTAATGATGGTTGTGGGAACTTGCTTATTCTTAAGGCATCTTTTTGAGTGTCAAGTATCTCTGAAATCAATGCAAAATCAATTAAATTGGATTGAACCAGAATAAAATACCATGAGATCTCAAATCTACTTGATTCCAGTCTGCTTGAGAAATATGGACCAAAAGCAACAAGGTCATAAATTTTAAAAATGTTGGAAAGTCTTCCATCATGGTGATACTGTGGCAGTGACCTTAGTTAACATGATTGCTAATTAATCTGGCAAACCTTTGGCCTGCAAGGATTCCAAAGAGAAAATCAATATATATTGCCTATTTTTTCCACTTTAGATGAAGATCCACTACTGCATTTCAGACATATTTTTCTTCTTTGTCTTTCAAATTAACAGCTTCCAGGCTATTGCAAATTACTCTTCTTCTGTAGTTTCTTCCTGCCAGTGAATATTTGAGTTGAAAAAACAAGATACATTCCTTGTTTATATGTTGTTCTATTGTTTAGGATATGTTATGTGTCCAATGGGAATATGCTGTTAGGCATTTACTAAAAAATAGGCAAACTATGGTTTGCCATTTACCCTAAAACCCTCTTCCTACTCCAAGCAAAATCATCCCTAGAAAAGTGTAATTTCTATGTTCATTTCCATGTGATCTTTGGAGGTGATATCCCCAGGAAAACATTTTTCTCTCTTATTTCCGTATGTGTGAAAATCTCAGCTCCTGTGTTGGGCACACTTGAAATCCTGTGATCATTCATCAGACTGTTCTCTTCCATTGTATTTTTAGGCAATCCTACTTACATCAGTAATACTATCTTTTAAAGGGGATAGGATTTGTAGGTGAAAAAGTTGATTTCTGTTACTTTGGTAGCATGAGTGGTAATAGTTTAAATACTCAATAGGTGAAAAAATAAAGCAAATTGCAGTAAGTATTTGAAAATACCAACTGGTGAAAAAACCTTAAATAGTGCCTTGTAAGTGAAAATGTGTGTGTGTAATGTATTTACTTGACTTTTGTTTCAGTTTTACTTTGTGGCTTTGGGAGTAGCAGATGAAGGAAAATATTCTGCACAGATACTTCTATCCTACTCCTTGGTTTAATCCTTGGCTTTGGAGCAGCTGTACATATTGAGTGTAAAACACATTCTCAAATCCTGTTATTTGTACCATCTGAGTAAGGAGGGAACAAAATGAGAGCATTGGAGAAAAAAAATCAGGTACACTAATTTGTTTTTTTGCCACCTCTTTTCTGTTTTGTTTTGGGCTTTAATTAAAATTTGGTTTGAATTTTGAGCTCTCTGAAATCTGGGGAGTTGGTGAGTACTAGTTACTAGTATGTATTTTTTATCTTAGGGTTATGATCCTGTTCCTCTTCTAGTCAAGGTAAATGCTACTGATTTACAAGGGAGCTGAAAGTGGCTTGTCATTACATAGCACAGCAAAGTACTTTATGCTCCAGGTATCTGTGTCACCTTTTAGGAATATTTTTTCAGGCTTTTTCCTTTTTAACATCTACTCTCTGATTATCATGGTATTTTACTAGTATCAAACCAACAAATGAATAAAATATTTGTTTCTGAGTCAATTTCTTTACCATGTTGCATTACTGCTTGTGCTGTAACCATTTCTTCTGGAACCCAAGCTGAAAAAAACGTTTATCTGATCACATTTCAAAAAATGTTGCTCTGTCTTGATTGTATTTCTTGTTTAATGCATAGATCTCACTTGCAAGGTCTCTGAGTATAGAAATTAGGGTTATGAACTATAAAACTGTTGAAGTTTTGCAACAATGAATCCAATAAAGAGGATTAATTATTAATTATTTCTGTACTGTAGGCAAGAGAGACTGATGTTTTTCCTTACCTGGCACCATGGAATGATAATCTGGCAATGGACATATGCCTTCTACTGATTTTTATGAGCCTCAGGAATGTGAATGCATCATGTAGTACATTTTTCCAGTCCTTAAACACGCAAACATTCACCATGTCTTCAAGTCCTCTGGAAACAAATTCTAAGAAGTGTAATAAACCAGAGAAGGTGTATTTTTCAACTGAGCAATCTCTAAGATAATAATAATAATAATGATTTCCATGGCTAATGCACCTCTTTTACATGCAAAATATGGATACACATACATAGGTTGGATTCTCACTTGGTAAAACTGAAGACTATAAAGAGACTTAGTTCTTTTGTAAAGAACTTTAAGGTCTACTAGTGAAAACACTGTGCAAGAGCTAGGTATTACTATCTTTTATTACTTTCTTCAAAAGACTGTCAGGGTGTCAAGGGAACCAAATGTGTGGAATGGTGTTCTTCTATTAGAGACTAGTGAAGATTCAAATAAATAACTAAAGTATTTTTAGGGGTTTACTTAATTTTAGACATTTGAATAATATAATCCCTAATGTAAATTCTGATGAACCTCTATTTTATCACCATTTGTAGACTCTATTGAGAGCCTGAAATAGTGGGGGCTTTATACATTTTTAATTAGATTTTGATAATTTGTCTTGGGGTAAATGTGTATTCATGAAATCTGAGAGAGCACAGTTAATCAGAAGGATGGTGCTCAGCACTTGTACAGGCTCAGTTGTGTATGCAGCTGCATAAATGTTTGATTGCAGTAATTGGTATTCAGAAATGTTTGTGCTGGTTTTAAGTATGGCTATACATATGTTTGGTCAAGTTTTTTGATTATGATAGATTTTTTTTAAATTGGCAAATACATGCAGAAAAGTATGATTTAAATTTGTATGTACATTCCCCATGACTGGGTGGGTGTAAATAGGGAATGCAAACATACCTGATTAGTTGATTGCAGCTGAATATACAAGTTTCTGAATTGAAAGTATTTGCATAACAGACATGTACATCCAGTGGTAAAATAGTTACTAAAATTGGAACTCCTCAGCTCATCAACACATACAGTTTAGGAATACAAGAGAGAACAGTTTTGAAATGTAGTAGCCTTCTAAACTACACTTCTTGAATGTGCAATTTATCATTTAGAAGAGCTTTCCATCAGAAGGTTGTTTTGGCACTGAGGTAACGATGTTGTGTTCTGTGAAAGGACAGAAATGAATTGTTCTGTAGTTGCTGAGGAAATAGTTCTTTACCAAGCTTGAAAGCAGGGACAATGCAGGCAAGCATGGTGTAAAATTGTAAAGAATCCTGTGTAGTATCAATCCATCTTCATGACAACAGATCCAAGCTTTGCAATACTTCTGCTGGCATATAATGAATATGTTATATCACTGTACCAACAAGCTGCTTCAATGTGTTTGTGAATTCCAGAGCACTGTTGAGGGCATGGAAGCTGTTCAGCTGTATCTCACTAGAAATGAGAATGAGTGGATATGACTGAAATCCTATGCAATAATAGATTCAGTTTAGATTTGTGTGAAGCTAGATTGCTTTTTGAAAAACAATTTCCATTCTGAAATGGGTGAAAGTGATGTAACGGAATACATTAGCCAAATAAAGGTTTTAATTTTAGCATGAATTGCACAGTATTAACTATTTTAGGATTAACTAGCAATGGGCCATGTGTTCTTCACTTCATATTATGATAGCTGTTTTAAAATGAGCAATCCACTCACTGTTAATGTAACAGGGCCAATTTTAACCCTTGTGTAACACCCAACAGAAACCTGTTGGATTTACATCAGACCCTGGTTTTAAAGTTTGCTGGTTTTGTTTTGAAAAACAGTTTCACATTGCACTATTCTTCCCAGAGACACCTGTGTAGCTTTGGAGTATTGTACAGATTCACTAAAACCTTGACAACCAAGATCTGATCCCGTTCCAGAGATTCACGCTTGCCAGCCTAATAAGAACATGGTAAATTATTGTCCTTTTAGTCCCACTGCATTTCCCTGAGGAGCAAGGAGAAGACTTACCTCATTGCCTGGCATGTCAGGATTCTGTAAATCCACTGCTACTGTTTCAGTCCTGGTGCTCACACGGAGCGGAAAAGCAAGACTGAAAATTACTCTGGAATTTGAACTGAGGTAGATAAGAAATTAGGCCATGGTAGCTCAGAAAGTAATGTGGGTGAGAGTAAATGTACAAAGACAGCATAGTTGGTTTTTACTGAACTTTCTTGAATTACATTTTTACCCCTGTTTGGATATTCTGAGAACCAAAAGTGTCCTTACTGTATATTGACTACATCCTTTGAATCCAGCATGATAATCTGTTGCTCAGAACTGAGACAGAATAGCAATTGCTCTGTTCTTGGTAGGTCACAGAGGAGAAGGAAAGCTCCCATTGGAAGTCTCTGCTCTGGTAGACTTTCAGCCTAGTAAGTAATGAGTAACATTGCTGTTCCACTTCAGCAGGCTGTCAAATTAAATATGTTTCTGTGATGATGCTTATGCATATGCAATTCATGATATAAAGTAAAATAAAAATGAAATAAAGTGCATAGTGAGTGTGTGGGCTGGAAAACCTTATGCCATTTCTGTGACTAAAGTAGGTGACTTGGATGTTAGGCTGTGTTTCCCTGGAGCAGGAGGAGAGGCCTCTGGTGTTGAAAGTTGTAGCACTATTACAGCCAGGGTTCCTGAATCATCAGAAATCATCAGTCTACATAGCTATCCCCTTGGCACGAAGAGGCAGAGTGAGATGAGCTGCAATGGCTCCAGCCACGGGACATATTCGAGTCTTTTTGTTAATGCAGACATCTGTAGAAATGAATGGCAAAACCTGCATTGCAAAGTGAAGGGCAAGAGCCTGACTTTGAGATGCAGAAATACTTGAGTGAAGTCAAAATCTTCACAGGCATCTTGGAGTTTTGGACCCATTTTTCACGGGGCCCTTGATGTTTGTTCTAGCTTTTAGCAACTGCTGACCAGAAACAGGCAAGGCTCTTTTACAAGCCATATAGGCACTGTTGCAGCTGACTGACTCTGGGAGCTTACAAGGGCTACAGCTATGGAAAAGCTTTTCCTTTATAATGCTGTTTTGCCTCTCTTAGAGGTTATACTGAGCACCGTTTATTGTTGAAACAAGGGCTAACCCTGATAGAAGATCCTAGATTTTTATTTTACAGAGATAATAACTGCACAACTCCCTCTTCCAGTTAGACAGGTATAAAAAATGTTGAGTGAGGCAGACTAGCTTCTGCTTACTGTTTAGCAGTTGAATACTTTGTGTGCTGGAGGGCATGGGGAGGCAGGGAGGGAAACGGCAAACAAGACTGGGAGAGCAAGGACATTTGCTGCTTGAAGACAGATCTGGTGTAATTGGAGAAACTGAAATCTGTCCTGCTCAGGAAATAGGCTGTAATGTTACATTATCCAGATACAGAGTTTAAGGACAGGCAATAGTCACTGAGAACAGAGGAGATGTGACAGTCTGAATGAGGAAGGATGTTATGCTGAAAACAGAATAAGATTCACATGGATGGCAACTGAGAACCTTGAACATGAGGCTAAAGACTGAAATGGTAAAACAAGTATAACAGAAAACAATTTCAGATCTCCCAGGGCTGGCTGAAAAGACAGATCAGGAAATATTTATGCAGACAGGGGACTGTACTTGGGCTAGGACACTGATCATAAGAAACTGCAATTACTCCGACATTGACTGGAATGAGAATTACAGAGAGATTTAGGAAGCTGGAGCTGTGTGTATTGACAGATCTTTCTACCCTGCAGCTTGACAACCAACAAGATTAGAGGCCATTTGGAAAAAGCTGCAATGGCTAAGCAAAGGCAGCACATCTGCTGATGCCAGCACTCAGGCCAGAATGACATTAGCTGAAGTTAGGATGGAAGGAAATTGATGCTGAGTGTGAGCATGATTCTGATTTCCAGATGTGAGGAAATCCATGCTCTGTTGTACTCTGTGGGCCATAACTTTTGGGTGAATTGAAGTGGATGTCATTTTACTGGATAACATACCACGTTAGTTTTCAGGACTACATGTCCTGACATAGGTTTGAAACAGAATCACTGACCCTACTGGGGTTTGGTTGTATTTGTCTTAAACTTTTGAGAATAAATAGCTGATGCAAATATGATTTCTAACTAGGATCAAGGAAGCAGATAGCAAGTATCTGGCCAAAATTGCAAAGGCCTAGCTTTTGTAAAGGACAAATGAAAAAGGAGATTTGTGCCTGTTAACAAATAGATCACAAAATACTGGAAAATGATAGGCCCAGAGCACAATTTAATTCAGTTTGTTTTGATTAGACAAAAGGACAGAATGTGGTGGTTTTAAAGAAAAATGTAAAGAGACGTTGAGAAGAAGTGGATCCTCCTAATGATCAAATATTAGACTGAGGTTAAGTAATGAGGATTTATTGTCACTGAGACATGTTACTGCAGTTATAGTAATCACATCCATCAAAAATGTAACTTCTCCAGCTTATCTTTTTGGACCTTTTCATTTTCCTGCTGTCATGTTGTTTCTGATACACTTGAGTTGTGCTGTGGCACCTAAGTTTGATACACTTGTTTGAACGAAGCTATTCTCTCACTAAAAGCAATTAACTCATGATTTGGTGTATTCAGCCAAATAGCCTTGTATTTGCTTTGATGTTTTTGTGACTGTATGAGGGTAAACCCAGCAAGCTGACACTGAAGAAATGAATCTTTAAAGCTGTAGCAGATGGTTACAATAGAAATCTAAACCAAAATAATATAATATAATGTAATGTAATATAATATTCCTCCTATAGGGAAGGTATAGGAGGAAAGTTTACAAAGAATGTAAAAAGTGTTTAAAGAAACTTACTAAAAGCAAACTGTGTGGATAAATACTGTCTAGTGGGACAAAAATCCTCACCCTTTATCTTGCTCAAATAGTGCAGTAATGTTTAACAGTAATGCTTTTTCATATGGATATGACAGTACACTTTAAAACAAATACATATTAATGTAAGTCTGTAATTTCTCTCTTTGGACTGTTATGAGACAGGATGGTAGAAGCTTAATGGGGAAATAATGCTAACCTCTTCCATGTTGTTTTCCTTCATGCCATGGCAGTATGCTTCCATCCAAGTGCCATACACTGAGGCACCTGGTGTTGACATACATTTTCTAGACGCTAAGAGACTAAAGGCTGCTTTTAATTTACATATGACATCTGAAAGAGAAGTTGCTGCTCTCCTTAGGGATGGACTACAATAGTTACCCAAACGTAAGTGCCATTTTTTTTGAGCCAATGGAATCAGTGGAGACTGGTTTCATCCACAACTAGCTAAAATTGGACTGGCTTTTGTAGATGCACAAGAATTACTGCTTGAAAGGCAATCTTTGTCCTCTAACCTTTGGGTGAGGTGAATTTCCTCCACAATGCTACAGGCTACGTTAATGTGACTTTTCAGTTTCTTGGCCTGAAATCTAAGCCAGCTTGCTTAGATCCCAGACAGAGTATGCCTACATTTATTTGCAAAATGCCTTCTTGCCACAGTGTGGTCCAACATAAAGCTACTGAACTTAGAGTGTTATGTCTGCAGAGCTTCAGTGTGAGCCTAGAGTACACTCATACCCTCCAAGGGACTGGAATATATCTGCCTGGAGGATGGAGGATTGCATCATGTGGGAGCAGTTAATGCCAGCTCCAAAAAGACAGCTTGAGGAGCTGTTCTTGCTGGGTAGAAGGAGTTGACACTGACAAGGTGGGGATAAATACCTTTTCTATGGGATGCAGATGACAGCAGTTACAAACCATCACACATAGCTATTGAAAGGCAAATGACAAAGATGCAGAGAAAGCCTTATTCCAACAATCCTTAGTAATTTGTCCTGCAAAAGTCTTTTAAAAGCCACAAGACATAATTTACAGAAAGACCCATGCCCTTTCTTACATTGACATAACACTGTGGACCAACTTGTGGTGTGTATTTACAGTGATGTAATTAATATTTGATGTAAGAAGTTTCTCTCGTGGGAGCTTCTGTGAGCTGTTTGCTAGGAATGTTCATCGTGACTTTTAAAGTGTTAACTCCTTTGAATGGGTAAATTATATTACTCTACTTATTCTGCCAGATTTTTGGTAAAAATCTGCAAATTTCTTTTGGATTTAGATTAATGGGGCAGCATCACACAACCCCACCTGGATCTGTCATAGTAATCGAATAAATGTATAAATTTCATATTTCCAGGATAAATATGATTTTGAAATGTGGTTAGCATTAATATCTTTTAAGAACCACAACAAATTCACTATATTTTTCAGCAGTCTGGTCTGGATATTCCCTCTGTTTCTAGAACTTCAGCAAAACGAGGGAAATAAGCTTCAAAAGCTTTTTTTGTGTATAGGCATTTTTCAGGCCAGAGAGTAAGAGTTTCCTACACACCCACACGATTCCTACTGCTTCTTTAGGAAAGCAAGTTTTTTTTCTACAGAATGCTAGGGGTTATAAGGCACCCAGTTCCAACACTCCCCCAGCCATGAGCAGGGACACGTTCTGCTTGCCCAGGTTGCTCCAAAACGCATCCAATCTGGCCTTGGACACTTGGTCTCTGGGCACGCAGAGCCCCCCTGGGCAGTTCAGGAGTGATGCTGTCAGTGTGGGCCAGGCTGAGGCGAGCAGGATTTGCAGCACATACCCAGGATGTGCTCCAGAGATAACGCTGGGATCTAGGAAGTTGCAAGGGGGGAAGATGGACACAGCACAAAAGGGCAGTGCTGATCAGCTGTCTGTCCTGAGTCACAGCACTGGCACAGCAATGTGCAGCATTTCTCTGTGGAGGAGCCGGGCGGGGGAGGGGGGGGTGATCTCTTCTGCTTATTCAGGTTCTTTCTTATGTACAAGCTTCTGAGCATGCTTTCACAAATAACACTAAAATACAAGTAATATTAACATACAGCTGCTGACTGACAGATATAAATTAGCTGCTCTTCTTGAAACAGGATTAGTGCTGAAAATAATACCAAACTGAAAGCTCTGGGTGCTGTGCATCTCCAAGAACCAAAGAAATAGTAAAGATAGTCACAGAAACAAGAAAAACAGCTTATCTGTACTCCCTCTGCTATCTGCAATGTGATTTTGTTCACTGAGCTCAAGCAGGCTGTTTTCTGCATGTCTTTCCCTGTCTGCTAAATGCAGTTCTGTATCTTTTTAGAGATTTCTTATTTCTGCAAAGGGAATCACTGCCATCTCCTGGTCAAGCAACAGAGTAATAAAATCCTTCCACCCACTCACAAGCTGTACCATTGCCCCACTCTGTGGAAGCAGGGATTTTCAGTGGGGATCCCTATGGATTTGGTGCAGGCCATTCCATGACTATCATACCAGTTATTTATCTGAGCATTTGGAGAAAAAGGGAACACTTAATTCATCCTAGGCCAGCTGTCTGGTCCAATGGGTCCTGACTAGTCAAATTTGTACATTTGTTCCATCACTGGTGTAATATGTAAATGGAGACGAATCTATTATTTGTGCTATAAAAGCGGGACAGTTTAGGTACTCTTTCCTTAGACAATGCCTTAGACTTCTTTAACAATACCCTCACAGATCACCAATACTCCTTTGTATTACAGATCCACATAAATTCAGCCTGTACTTTCAGTTTTGCTTCCTGAAGTGACTGTATCAGCACAGGTCATTCAAGAGCACAAGCATCTGTTGGAGTGAAGGGCTGCAGGCGCAGCTGGATGCCGTCAGTCCTATCCACCAGTCATATTGTGCCAATAAATGCCTTATGCTTTCTTTGCTGTTTAAGAAATAGAAATATCCCTGTGACTGCATGTGAAGGGACAAAACTATTTCCTTCCATTTATTAGGAACAATCATTTCCTTAAGACCTTTATATCTCTCCTAAAAATCTAGTCTTCAGTATATTTTCTATGATCTTTCTTCATCAGAAAATTCTGACTTATATTTATGTCAGCTTAAATTTTTATCTACCCAAATACTAGTTTGGAATGAGCACTTCCTAATTTTTTATCTTCCAATAACTTGCCTTCATTGTGACCTCTGAGTTCATAGCCAGAAGTAGATTAAAAAACTCGCTTAAGTATAGCCACTTCAGAGTGAATCTGCCAGCTAGTGCTATATAAAGGTTGCACTTCAAAATGTCAGTATGCATTGTACCTTGTGTGTCTGGAAAAGGTTAATGAATAAAGGGGTAAAGCTGGAAAGTACCACTACAGCATTTTGAGACTTTGGCTTGTGTATTATGAGAAAAAAAAATGTTCTTAAAGAATGAGACCGGGGCTTGCAGCCATTTAACATTTAGATTCATTGTGTTTGTTCACATCATTTCTGTGCTCTAATTCCACAGCTCTCTCAGCCAACTGCATGGAAGAAAAAATTTGGCCATAAGCTGACACCACTTCTCAACAAGATTAGGAGCAATATTTAATTTTTTGTTATTCTTAGTTCCCATTTGTATATACAATGAAGGACAACAGTTTTTTATCGTCCCCACCATGTAGTCTGTGTGGCTTTCAGGATAAAGGATTTGTGTATAATGGTTTTCGTCTTTTTACTTCTTAAAGAGTAGAGTTTATTTTACAGTGTTCTTTCTCATACTTACTAGGCCTCCCACTCATCCCATTAACTGTTTCTAGTAAACAAGTTATCTGAGCGTTTTGTTATGTCCTGAAGATGCATATGTCTATGTCATATGGATTAGCCAAATGTTCCAAAAAAACCCCATGCAGCAGAACAGATAATTGTAAGAGGCTTCTCACCAGGAAATAATTCAGAAGAACTCAAACCTCACCCTGGTAAGTTTTGGGGCTTTTTAATTATCTTTAGTAGACATACAAGATGAACTCAGATTAAGACTTTGACCTGTCTTTGATATAGAGTCTAACAACAGCAGACAGTAAAGCAGGAACAGTGGTGGATTTAATCATGGCTTTTACCCACATTCAGGCCAGCAGGGCACTCATTTCAGAGACTCATACGATTATTCTTTCCTGGCGAAATCCTCTTGCTGCTTTCTGGTTCACTGACAGCATCTTAAAATGTATTCTGATCTGATGTAGTACTACTAACAAAGGAATTCTCTCTGGCTTTCATCAATAATGGAAGTTGCAAGAGATTTTACTTCTAAACTGGTAACTGATCTTTAAACTCACTTCAAAAAAGCACATGCCAGTCTTGCTGAGCTGCAAGTCAGTGAAAGATTGCACCTGTTTTCCTGTTCTCTCCTACAATGCCTGATGCTCTTAGTTAAAGGGCAAAAGACAGTGAACACAAGGAGTGCTTTTCATCTTAAGTTTTCATGTTTAAAACCTGAAACCTTTTTCAGAAAAGTATAGGCTTGACAGAAACCTTCAGGTTTACTCTCAAGCCTATACTTTTCTAGATCTCCTAACAGTATAGAGCCATCATGTGTAGTAGGCTCCAGAGTGTTCTGCTGAGAAAAAGAAATCATTATAATCTTTTCAGAGGATGTTTCATCTAGCTGAACCTCCTCATTTCCTTGTCTCCTTTCAGCTTTCCCTCCCTGAGGTTTAAAATGGAGGGCTGTGATCACTATGCAAAAGAATGGTTGTTACCAGCAGTTTTCAGTGTGCCTTTGGAGGAGGTGCAGACAGAGCTGACAGGGTGTGTTACCCATCTGTTCACTGTCAGTTTGTCACAAAGTCTGCCCGTGTTTACCAAACAGCATTCAAGGAGGGAGGGATAAAAGGAGCCCTCCAACTTTGCACTGAAGCAGACGAGAGTACTGACATGAGCTGTTTGTTCAGCTGGAGGGTCCCGAGCTGCACCAGGGAGGCCGTGGTGAACCCCTGGCAACGGTAACAGCCTTGGCTGCATTCTCACAGTAATGGCAGCGCCTGTGGCTGTACCCCTCAACGGGCCATCAGGAAACTCCTTACTTAGGCATGTCTGTGTGCAGAGTTCCAGAAAGGTGAACACTGGGTTTTCCTGAAGTATCTCAGAGTGAAATTCCTCCCATGGAGAACACAGTACTGAGAGGAGGACGGAGCGCTGCTTCTGCTCTGCGCTCCCTGCTTTGCTGCAGCACCTTGTGGTGATTCGCCGGAGCCTGCCGGGAGCTGATGCAGCTTGCTAACTGAGCAGAAAGCACGCCAGAAAGGATGAAGAGATTGTCGCTGAGTTCGCAAGTGGAACCAGTTCACAGAGGAGTGGGATGAGTGCCAAAGCTGGCCCAGGACACGGCAGAACTACGAGGCTGGAGCCCTTCCCTTGGGCTGCAGCACGAAGTTCCGGGTACGTGCACACCCACCTGACTGCTGTGCCAAGCAGCATCTAGAATCAAAGAAAGAGATTTTCAGGGAACTAAATTAAATGAAGGGAAATCTGTTGGTTTCTGTAGAAGTCCTGTCTAGGGAAAGACTATATAAGAGAGAAGGATTTCCATGTTGCCAGAAGTATCAATCACATGGGTGTCCTATGTATATAAACTGCTGATGTTTTGTGGCTCTGCAAAGACAGTAATTTATTAAAAATATTCTCCATTTAAGAGAGAACATTGAGAAGAAACTATAAATAGAAAAAATAAATTATTTTTACAATCTGGCATATTTTCATTTTTGTCCTACAGCATCCCACATTAACTCATGCTGTAGTGCTTAGCACAGGATGGAAGCAGCTGTGTTTAGGGTGATCTGAATGCAGAGAACCAAAATCTCCTTCCACTTACACTAACTATACTTCTACTGCTTTCAGTGGAGATATATTATAAAAAAATTAGCCAAAAGTTTCTTGGTTCCTGTTGTTGAGATTCATCTGTAGGATTAGCTACTGATCTTTTAGTGTTGATTTTAATTTTAATATGAAATGATCATTCCTCCTGTGAAGAAGCTGGCTTAAATGCCAGGGGGAAAATGCATCCTGACATGGTTTTGTGAAGCAATCATTTCTTAGGTGTTTTCAGTCAGGAAATGAAACAAAGAATGTCTAAGTCTTCCCTTTGGCTGTCCCATGCTCTCCACTCATTTGTGGAAAAGAAGAAAAAAAAAATCAGGTGATTAAAATCTCTTTCAGTCCTGATCTTTCAGAGACTATTATTTTCTCTCTTTTTTTTTTTTTTAATTACAAGAGCTGATGAACTGTAAGGAATTGGTCAGAGAGAGAATTGTGCGCATAGTCTTACCATCTGACTTAGTTAATCTTCCAAAATGCAATTCATCTGAGGGCTAACTGCAGTGAATTTAATGGAACACAAGGTTAAATTGAGAAACCAGAAACAAATCCTATCTAAAGGCCAGTTAATAACTGAATAGTTAGACAATCCCAAACCCCTGCCACTTCAATGTAATTGAAGTGTATGGAAAAGACATTTTCTTTCAGCAGCTTCCATTACAGGTGATAGCACTCTGAATATATTCAGGCCATACTGGTGTCATAAGAGGAAAGGAGTGGGAATGGACAGTTGTCCTGTCTTTAAAATCTATTTTGAGGGGTCTTGTAGTTTTAAACAGATTGCAGTTTACTGTGTGTATCAGTTTTGGGACACACATGAAAGCTCTTATTATGTTTGATTTTATAAGATTTTTATGGGCTGATCTGTCTAAACTAGTGAGGCATACTGAGGAGTCTCTCATTTGGAGAAAGAGAGTGCCTGGGAGTGATTTCCTTCATTTCCTCTGGCTTTCAGAGGCAAGAAGCAATTTTGCATGTTTGAGTGTCATTCAGCTGCAGTGAAGGCCAGCACCAGAACCAGGAGTTAAGGGCAATGCGTCGTCACACCAGGGGCTGATGGATCTGGACATGAAAAAGCTGAATTCTGAATTCTACATGTGTCTCTTTTGGAAAGCCTGTTATTTTATGGGTGTGTGTAGCTGGCCAGGTTTTGAAATGTCCTGCTGACAAAAACAGCCAAATTATCCTAGTGGAGCTAACTGAATATTTACTTCTTTTCTCTCTTTAGGGGATCCAGCTACTCCAGACAGCATTGCAAACCTGGGCTACTGTTCTTAATGTCCTTTCAGGTGTAGATATAGGCAGCATAATTGTAAAGTGATAATGGAAATTTCTTTGCTTGATAGAAATTTTTTAGTTTTAATTCTGCAACCTCTAGCATTTTTTAGAATCTGACAATGGAAATTTAAGATTCACATCTAACATGGCATTAATTTGGAAGAGTTACGAGTTTATGAGTTTCCTTAAATATGAATCCAGAAGCAGTTTTTTGACTGTGATAAACACACAGCTTTAATGGTTACCTAGTATTTGGTTGTGCTGGGAGGAGAAAAAGCCTTGCATTGACTGTCTGCTGATCACGAGCAACCTTCTGGAAGACTGGCTTGGCCCAGCAGGAAAAGTTTCCATCTGAGGAAAAGAGGAATCTTATTCTCTCCTTTTCTATCTTGATATGGTAATTTACCTTCTCTGTTTTAAATTTATCCACATGCAAAGAGGGATAAGCCTATTTATCAGCCAATAAACACACAGCTGAGGTAGTTTCTATGGATTGTTAATGCACAAGTATGCTGAAATTGTAGCTTTAATTCCATTACTAATTGCAAATTGGGAAGTTTCCTAGAGCCTTTATCAAATAGAGACAAAGTAAATGGGACTGTGGTTTTGTAAGCCATGGCAACTTGTCATAAAATCTTTTCTCCTGCCTGATTTTATGTCTGAAAAAGGCAGTTGAAACTAGCAGGGGTTTTACTTACTGCTGCTTATACAGGTATTTCCATGAGATTTAATGAGTATCCATGAATAAAACTTAACTGCTACTGAGGAACTGAGCTAGAAATATGTGGTTTCCTATGGGTTTTCTTCATCACTTTGAGACTAGACTTGGATGAGTCTGATCTCACCTAATAAGGCAAATTCTAAACAGTATTCTCAACATTTTTTAATGGTTATAAATACCCAAACTAAAGGAAACTCACTTGACGAAGGGAGAAACCCTGAGCTTCTCATCAAGATCCTTTCTGGGGTATATAGAGAGAGGAAAGTCAGAAGGAAAAATTGCTAATTTGAGGTACAGGTTCTTCAGAGGTCAGGGGATGCCCATGCTGCCATGAACTGGAGTTATTTCTGTGCTGCAAAAGCCCTTCTTGTATGGCACGGGACATACTGCTTGTGTGCAGATTCTCAAGGTGGGTCAAAAGTGTTTCATGGCTAAACCAATAATAATTCTTGTAGTGTTTAAGACTCAGGGGCACCATGGAATTAATAAACTGTGTTTCTTTTCTGTTCCTAACAATTCCAGTTTCTTTTAGGTTTGCACAAAATGCTGAACTAAAGATTCCAGGGAATGGTTCATGGAAACTGAAAGATTTTCCAAAGCTTGGGTATCAAATTTAAAACTTGACTTTGTACCTCCAGTGTCTAATGATTTATTTTGTGTGACCAATGCTCTGCAGTTGCTGATAGTTCATTTTATTGCAATTAAATCACTTCAGACACTCATTACTGCAACTTTCTTTTGCAGCTTTTTTCAATTGCCTTTGGATTTTGTTATCCTAAATGACATTTTCCATTTTTTTTTTCTCACCAGACCATTTATCACATCACTGGTGAACAAGTCCTGGCAGATCCCAAGAGAGATGTGAGCAGTGTAGTGCTGATCACACCCATTCAGTGTGAAAACTACTTTGTTTCTTGTCACTCCAATTTTAATGCAGTCATTTCAGTTAGTATTATATCTTGTTCCCATTTCTCATCCATACAGAGGTGAAATAGCTCCCCAGTTCATAGTTTTAAACTACTGCTTAGAAAGTTGGAAACTTCTGTTGCATTTGAGTTACATGCTCAAACCTGCTGGTTGTTGCTGGTTTGCAATCAACTCTAGAACACTGATTCTACTGAATTTACTGAAACTACACACAAGCAGGCATAAGAAATAAAGCTCAAGGTTTGTTACTTCTTGCAGCAAGACACACCATGTGTTGTACCAGTTCTAAAATTGCTTCTTATTTCCAAAAACTGTAATAAACTCCCTGATAAATAAAACAGAACTGAGTTCACATGGAATCAGAGATGAATGATGCATCCTTGCCAAATCACTGTCTGCAAGCATTGCATTCATGTGCTAGCCACATTAACTTCCATGTGATAATTTGCAGATAAATTCCATCAAAACCCGCAGTATTCAAGCACCTCTAATAATTTGATTTTTGCACATTAAAACTGTGATAAAGCCATACTAATTATTTTTAATTATCTTGAGATGAAAATATGTCACTCATGTAAGTAATTATGTAAGTAATTTAAAGCTGATTAAATAATAATGATTCTTTCCGCACTGCCTTCAAAGTGCTTATAACTAAATTTAATTTTAAGCAGGATCAAGAAAATAATCACTTGATTCAAACATTAATTACTAATTTTAATCCTAATTCATTTAAAAACAGACCTATTTTTTTGCAGACTCTGCAGGGCATTAATTGACATTTTACAATATTAGTCATTATTTTGGCAAGGAGAAGTATTTTTCAAATAGTGAATCATGACAACCAGAAGGGGTTGTTAAAGAGCTCCAAGGGAGCTTTGGCAGCTCAGTGAAAGCAGCTTTATTTAGCAGCAGTTTGGCTTCTCCAGGATGACTGGAAAAGTCGTGGTAACTCTCTGCTCTTCACACCAGCCAGGGCACTGCTCTCTGCTTTCACTGCTGCCAGTGGGCGAGAGAGCTGAACAAAGTGTGTCCTAAAGCATTAAACAGCTTTATTGAGGCATGCTGGAACAGGATAGAGAACACTTGACATCACTTTAGAAGTGTAAGAATTGGGAAGTTTATTGCTTTTTTCCTAAACCAGTTGGAAATGGATAGAGAGTCTGAGTAATCTGCTCAGGATTTGACCCAGGAGCCCAAGCCTTACAAGAGTAGGGCTGGTTTTGTTGGGGTTTTTCTGTCTGGACCTTCTGTATCTTGTTAGGAACTGGGGGAGTAACAACACCCTCCAAAAACGGGCCAGATTTTTAGATGTAAATTCCTTTGGTAAAGAACTTTTTGATATGTAACTTGTAAGAATGAAATGCAATGGCTGACTGGTTCTATAGGATATATCAAGAAAAACTGCATTAATATATCAGTAATTTTTCTGATAGCAGATCTTAAACCCCAATGAGATTATTATAATGATCATGTGCAATAAGTGACAAATGTCACCCATGGGTTTTACCACTTTTTTCTGCAGCTAATTCGATCGCTCAGTTTTGCTCACTCAAATCATAAGCTCAGGGATGACCAGGACTCCACCTAAGGGAGGGTACTGTCATTTTATTGACTACATATTGACTACATACAGTCAGCCTACATTTGTTACATGTACCAATTTCACCTTTCTCGCCCTTTAGGTCCTCAGAGAATACATCTTAATCAGAACTGGGGACAGCTTGCATGCTCTCCTGCTGCACCAGGCACTGCTTCAGTCTTCACAACTTGCTTTGGACAAGTTATTTCTTTTTTTGCCAAAGCCTGATGGAAGAAAAACTATAAGCCAATATTTCACCCTGATCACTTTTCCTCCTTCAGGCTGTATTTACATTCAGATTGAACTGTCTTTACCTTTCTCATTATTATTTTCTTATAAAGGCATCTTAAGTAGCTAGGTGTTTTCTTCAACACCTAGCTACTGCATTTTCACTTATTTGCCCTCAGCAGAGAGGCCTGAATACTTCTCCATCATAACTGACCATTTGTTTCCTAGGAAAAAGCAGGCTGAGCTTTCATGATTCTATCAAACTGCCTCTGAGTCATCTTGTGACAAACTCTATGATATGGTCCTTTTATTATCAATTAACAAGAAATACAGCAAAATATTTTGTTCAGTCTTCAATGGCACGAGCTAATATTTGTGTGGAAAAATCTAACCCCACTCATTTAATCCCCTCCAGTGTTCAGAGTCCTTCAGGGATTTTCTATGTGTACCAAGATCTTTCACAAGATTAGTGTCTCCCAAATCAGCATCACCCCAGACCGCCAATATCTGTTCTTCAGTGGTTACTGAAAATGTTCAGCAAACTCAGTTACAAGACACATACACAGGGAATTCCACTTGCAGCTGCCACCCAACCTCACCCACCTCATCATCAAGCTGCTCTAGTTCCCATCTTCTCCATCTTGACTGTTTTCCACATTTTCCACACTTCACTGTATCAGATGTTCCAAATCTACAAAATCCGCACTTGTTCTGTTGTGCCAGGTCTGATTCTTCACTTTTAGCCCTGGAAATTCTGCAGATCAAATCTCTCTTTGCTTGCAGGTTGGTTTGTGCATTGCCCTCTTCTTTTTCCACTTGAACCTGTTAGTTCCCAGCTGGTTCAAACCCCACAATTTTACAGCATCAAACCAGTTTTTCTTTTCTACCTTAACAGGAGTCTGTGGTCCCCCCCACAGCTTTAGGTGACTGCACAAACAGGAAGAGTTCAGCTCCACACTGCCAGTTTGAGCTGAAATCAAACTCAGCTTTCCCCTTACCATTTAAACTTCTGACTGCTCCCCATGCTATACAAGTATATCAGAACTTAAAACTGCTCAACAGAATGCAGGGTGAAGGAGCTAAAGGGTGTAACAAAAAACAAGATTAACTTTCTTTCCTTATAATATAAACCAACTTTTAATAATAAAAACGTCTCTCAGGCTTTCAGTGAGAAGAACATATACATTTCAGTGTAAAACAGTGCACAGTGTCAATGCCCTTGGACACCCTTCTCTGCATGTCTCATGCTGCCAGAGGTTGCAGGCCCCAGGCTGCAGAGCACAACTGATGGGGACACAGGCAGGGCTTGCCCAACAGGTTCTTTTTTACTTCAGGGTGTTCCTGTGGTTCTTATAGTACTAAGTACATTTGAAATTGAGGATTCAGTGAAGAAACATCCATTTTTTCTTCAAATAGCAAATGGTAAGAGTAACTTTTCCAAAATTAACAAAAAGTGCATTGAAACAGATCTGCTCATCTGGTTGCAGTCCATAATGGACACCCAGTACCAAATCTGTATCCCAAAGCTGGCAGTCCATGGGCTGTCCTAGTTCCCTGCAACACATTGCTGAAGATCACAGGAAACAGTTAAAAGTAAGAAATTTTTAAAAAGAGATAAAATCAAAAACATATTCCTTCCCCAAAATTATTTCAGTCTGTGACAGAATAAAACAAATATTAAAAAATTCAGAAACAAGATTCAAACTGCACCTTCAACTTGCCATAAACAGTTTTGTGTTCAAGAGAAGATAAGAAAAATAAGAGGCCTTCATGTCCAAATGAAAACATCCAGTTTTAGTTTTTGAGTTGCTTTGGGTATTAATAAAATAAAATTAAGCCCACCAAAAAACAAACAACAACACAAATAAAACCCCCAAACCTTTATTTTCTAAAATATACATTACTGCAAAGCTCCTGGGTTTCCTCACTGGGAGCTAGCTGAAAGGACACAGTAGAGGAACAGGAATGGGAGTTTCTTGTACACCTGCCATCTTAGGGAGGGTTGGTCTTGTTAAGGCACTCACTCCAAAAGAACATTATTCTCTGTCCTGAGACTGCTGACATGCTTTGATTAGTTTCAGCCAGTAATTTGGAAAAAACTACAGTGCTTAGGGTAATACTGACAGAATGGAGAACTATTTTTCAAACAAGAAAAAATAACATTATATACACGATTCCTTTTTTCTTTTAACTTAAAAGCATCTCTAATACATCTTAATGACTGTATTAAAGACTACTTAAATATTGAAGATTTTAAATAATGTAGATTTTTTCAGTAAACTGGGAGTAGCTGTGTAACTGCCAGTATATTGGTCCCATTTTAAACAATATAATTTTCATTTTAATCTTGCACATATAATAACATGATCGAAAACACATATTATTCCACTCCACATAAATAAGTATAGTTCTTCTGACCTGTTTTAAAACCTACATTTGTTCAAATAATCAGATAAGACTGTATTTTTTCTTTGTAAAATTTTCTTTAAAATTCTACACTCCTCTTCACTAGAACTGTATTCCAGAGTACGTAATCACAGGGCATTAGTAAAAAGAGTTAATCAAAAACCTGAAAGCTACAGTAAGTAAAATGAAGTAATGATAAGAAGTATTACGGAATGTATACTCTGCAGCATAGAGAGAGTCTCTCACTGGGCTGAAGTGGAAAACTACTCCAGAAGAAATTCTTTATGTTCCTATTTGAATAAACCATAGATTGTGCTATTCTTTGCTCAAAAGTGCCCGTCAGTTCATGAAAAAGAGGGGTTTATGAAACTACTGCTAAAGGATGTTGACCAAAAAACCTGCTGGCAGTTGAATGGGTGCCAGGGGCAGTACAGGGGGAGAGAGGCGTGTCCAGCAGGATTTTCTGAACCAAGTCATATCTTGAAGTCCACAACTTTGTGGTGGTTGCACAAACCAGGAGAACTGCACTGTCTTGAAGAATAATGGTAATTTTCCAGGCACCTGCTGAATGGCAGAAGCATCCATTCTTGCCTGTGATGCTTGTTTCAAGAATTTCTTCAAGAAGTCAAAGAAACACATGGATCCTGCACGGGCTCCAGGAGTTCAAAGGCAGATTCCTGATGCCTGGGCCAGCAGGTCCCTCTCCTCCAGAGCCCAGCAGCACCATTGGGGTCAGTTCGTGGGTCCTTGGCCAGGCTCCTCCGAGCTGAGTGCTCTTGTGGGGCTGCCAAGGGCTGCCTCTGACTTCTATAAATCCCCCTCTGTCGGTGGCTGGCACAACCTATAGAGTCTTCCATGCAGAGGGAGAGTAGGGAATTAAAGCTCATAGGGATAATAACAAAGTTAGTGGAATCATGTATGAGGGTCAGCAGCTTCTTTGTTATTCTGCAAGCTTTAGAGGTAATGATATATCAAAAATACACCTATTTTTAATCTTAGTAATTGCAACTTTAGAAGTGCTGCTAGCCATTTGTTAACTGAAGTATTTACAATCATTGTTTACAATATTATTTGAGACTCTCCATTTCTTCCTCTTAATTTTGGCTCAGTTTGGTTCTTCAACAGTCCCTTCTCTCTTTTTCTATTTCTGTTGGTTTTAAACCCAGTTCAGCATTTTTCCTGAACAGAAAAGTTCTCCCCCTCATACAGGCTGGGATACCAAACACATAAAAAACCATATCTGCTTGTTGACATGCTTGAACAAATCTTAAAATTAACAATCATCTTTTCAGAGAATTTTTTTGACTTAAAAGATTACCAAATTGAGAACAGTGGTTAAACCTGAGCACATGTTGACTTGTCATTCATGTATGACTTTGTGAGCTTTTTCTTGGCTTTTTCTTCTTTACATCAGAATAAACTTATAACTTCTCTTTCAAGACAGCTATTACAGATTTGTGCTTAGAAATATAATCCTGGGAGTTAATTCACCAGATCTCCTTTTAACTTTGCTCAGTTTATTTCGCATTATGATGGATCCCAGTAGGAAAACACATACCTGAGCTTTATTGGCCTGAAATAATCCAAGTAAATAGTTCTGGAATTTGTCATTGTGATTTAGAGTGTACTCGAAAGAAAAAAAATGCCTTATATTGTGATTTGTTTTTAAAACTGCTTCTTTTTGAAGGTAATATGGTTATGGCCATAACAATGGAGCCAAAGTAATCTATGGCCATTAATAAGGCAAAATAACTACACTGCCATGGTACAGGAGCCAACACCATTGTTTTATTTGTTTTTGAAATAGCAATTACAATCCAACAGAAGGATAATTCTACTCTTTTTCATGTCTCTGAGAAAATTAACCAAGAGGGTTAGAGGAAGCATCACCACAGTCTAAAGTTTAAAATCATTTTCTATAAACATTTTGAGGAGTGGACAGGAGAGAAAAAAGAAAAATCAAAAGAGGGGCTAATTTAGACTAACTCAGAAGTCTTAATGGGTGAATAAGGTATCAATGTTTAAGAAAGTCTCAACACTGAACCAATGTGCTCTGGAGGACTGAGGCACCAGCAAACACATTTGTTCTGTCTGAAGACATGGCACGGACCTTGCTGGACCTTTTCTGACACTGATTCTTGTAGGCCATATCTGTTTTTTCTTCATGTAAATAATGCCATTAACAACAGCAGAATCAGAAGTTTTTCTGGTATTCATACAGACAGATTCTGTATATATTGTCATCTAAAACATGACAAATTGTTATTGGCGTTGTGGGAAAATGCTGTGTTGCAGTTTATTAAAGAACATTCTTTTCTCTCTGACAGGTGAAATTGGAAGAAACTGACTCAAGATACTTTACTTGAAAGTAAAGGTATTATTCTTCTGTAGAGGGAGATAAACATCTATATCTCCCATTAGGTGCAGTAGGATTCACCAGTGTACAGTACTTGTCAAAGCTGCCTTCTAGAAAAACCCATATATAATCCTAGGCAACTGAGGTTCCTTAGGGCTGCATTACTGTGTGGTTACTCTGACTGGAAGTGCTTGCTCTTAAACCTGCTCTGGCAGAACTAAGCCGTCAGACAGACTCTTGTTAGCACACTACTGTATTATCTTTGCATATCTGCAGTCAAATTTGCTGTTCAGGAATTTTTCTTTGCAAGCATTCCAGAGATGACTGTCCATCACTAGCTTTGTCAACTCATAGAAACAGTCCAAAAGAGATCAGCTCTGTTTGATTCAGAAAATGCAGAAAACCTTGAATCTGATGATCCGCAAATCATAAGCAGCAAGGCTGATTAATCTACAGTGTGTACTTAGTTTAGTACAGGTAGAAAGAAGAATATGATTTTTTTTCTTTTTTTCCAGTATTGCTACTAAGAGCATCTTTGGTTATAGCAGGAACTCCACAATTGTTACAGAAACAAAATCAGCACTCAGAGAAAATGTATAGTACATAATAACCTACCTAGGTGCATGCTGTGGCATTTGGTCCATCACTTTCAGATTCTTGGCAGAGATTTCAACCCTTGGTCCCTGTGGAAACAGAAAATTTATGGTACCGACAGTATTGATAAAGCAAATGATCCTTAGGAAAAAATACAATGGGAGTATGGTTTTTATTTGAGAATCCACTAACTACTTCTAAAATATTTGGAATTCCTCGGGTGGGTACAATTATCCATGTTTACTTAAAAGGTAATTAGTCCCTAAGCACTTTACAAGCACTGCTGCCTAGCACTAGGTAATTTCTGCTATTTTAACACTATGATTGAGACTTGGGTTTTTGCTGTACAGCTGTTGTCTTAAATATGCTGCACATTCTCTCTTTTCTAACCGTCAAGGCACACACAGTATACACTGAGGCAGAGATTTGAATTGCTCTAGGGGCTGTACATGCAAAAGTCAACTTGTTCCTGTCACACACAGGCGTAGTTATTCAGCCATTAGTATATTGGGATATGTAGGTTTGCACAAAGTACTGTGCCACACTAAAATAAAGTGGTGTTTGCCCCATGATGTTACTGGACACCGGTGGCACGCAGCAGACACGTGCAGCACTCACCTGCTTTCGCATGATGTCTGTAGCTTGCATGATACACTTGGGCAGCAGCCCATGGCTGCGGGCCAGTATGGCTGCTTGCTCCAGGGACACACTCAGGGTACTCCTGGACGGGGGAACAAGAGTTAGGAAATCACAGATCATAGCTTCCAAAGGGTAAATAAGCGTCCTGGTTTAGGGCAAACTGTGGAGGAAACCTTCGAATGGAGTCCCTCCCCCAACTGGTTTGGGAAAAGATTTCCTTGGAGAAAAGTGGAAAAAACCTGTTTATTTAACAAGCAAACTATTCACAAGCATAAAAAACGAATAATATTAAACAATGGAACCTCTTGCTGTTCTGAAGAGATGGCAAATTCAGAAAGTCCTTGTTGTGGGGTGTAGCTCAGCTCACTCAGTCTCTTACCAGTCCCTCTGGCACTGGCAAATGCCATGTCCCAGGCCCTGGTGGGCCACAGCTGTGAGCTCCTGCTGTTCTTCTGGGTTTTCAGTCCAGAGCAGGGCTGATCAGTTCCAAGAAAAAGAAGAAGCCAAAGTCCAGGGAACTTCTCTGCCTCAGCTAGCTAAAAAAACTAACTAAAATCAAAGCAGTGCTCTCTAGCACTGTCTGTGCAGACAGCACAGCCCAGAAGCAGCAATGTGGGGACAAGGGCAGTCTCTGATAACAAACTGCACACTTCTCTCCCCCTTCACTCTTGGATCCAGCCTTAAAGCTGAGAACCCAACATCCAGCACAAACAGAACAGATGACTGGGGATACAAGCATCATAAAGTCACCCTAGGACAATAGGCATGTGCAGGACACTTACCTGTTAAGTATTGCTTCTGTTACCTATTTACTTTTATTTACTTTTTTTAGATTTTCTTACATACAAAACTATTAAATTACCTCAGTCTTGTTGCACCTGGATACTGCAATTATTTGAGTCTCCAGCATCATTACAAGGCTGTGTGTAACTCCTCTTCTGCATTAACTCATCTTAAAGGGATTCACAAATTAATCTTTACTTTTGAGACACTGGCAGAACAGTGGTGTGTTTCAAAAATCAATGTGTGCACACATCAAGATTCTAAAGCTATTTTTGAGCAACTTCCTACATTTTCAGTGTGTGACTGAAGACAATGCTGGCAAGTTCTATGCAACAAGATCACTTGGTCAGTTGCATGGGATGACGCACTGAAACACAAAATACTTTGTGTCAATACTACTTATTAACAAAAGTATTAGAAGTTACAAACAACCCTGAAGTAAAGAGGTCAGCAGATTTAGGTCCTTGTCACATTCCCTTAAAATGGACTGTATTTTGCTTTGAATAGGATCACATGTCTAGAAAGGACAGAAGGTGCCATCACAGAAGCAGCACACAGGTTGAAGCCTCCCTCACCTCTGCATCCCAGTGGCACACATGGTGATCTGGCAGGCTCCCAGCCGGTAGCAGAGCTCCGAGGATATGGGCAGCAGGCCAGCTCCTGATGAGGCACTGCTGGAGCACCCTGACTGCCCTGGCTTTGTACTAATGAAAGACTTCAGCAGCCTGCAAAGCTCATCCATTGCATTGATAGGGCGAATAAGCTGAACAAAGCAATACAAAAACCATCAGTAGCATATTAACACCTCCAAGCTATAAAGACATTTACAAGTCTTTATCCTATTGTCTAAGCACAATATTCTACACAGAGTAACTGCCACACAGTAACAACTATTTACAATATATATGAACTTTGGAAGTGGCAAAATACAATTACTTAGGCTTGGGACAATTTTTTATCACAAATCATATAGGTTGTTTACAACGTGTATTACAATTGCAAAGATGTTCTCTGCAATAGCATTTTAATGCTTTACATGCACATATCCACATGTCACCTGCCCAGTTAGACAGACTGCCTATGCTGGGCAGCACTATTTTCTTGTTTTCTCTGCAACAAAGTGTACCAAAGTGAACAAAGTGTAACTTGCAAATTTAACATTTGTTGGTTTTCATGCATCTGTGGGAGAGGTAGACGAACCCATTCTGTCCGGCATCCGTGTTTGGCAAGGGCAGGCAGGGTCACACAGAGTCTCCTTAGTGCTGCAGTGAAGGGCGTTTGTGTCTACCCATGTTCTGAACATTTTCTTCTCAACAAAAGAACTGTAGCCAAGCTTAAGAGAAATTCAGATCTCCCCTTTAAGGTTGGGAATATTTTAAAACGCTCTTTGGTTTTGAATAGATCTGCCATAGAGGTACCCCTCAAATGGAATTTTAGAAATTTTGAAATAATACTTCCATGAGAGAATTTATTGCAGAAATAAATGCAGAAACAATACCTGGTCAATCTTCACTGCAGTAGTATTGGAATCAGTGGGCAAGTTTGATCTCTCTAGGTAAAACGTCCTGCAAAAGGCCAGCAGGTACTACATTAGTTGGGTTTGTCCCACTTCAAGCACATATATGTGTACTATCTTGTACAAAACAGCTGAGAAAGCTATGCTAAAAATCTTGCACTTGAAGATCTGCTTCCTTATTGAACCGTTGTGATTGCAGTAATTTACAGAGTCTAACATATTCCAAATCTCCATTAAGAAAAATATAATTCTAGCTCTGCACAAAATTCTGAGGTCAAATCTGCATTCCTTCTGAATGGGCTAAACTATGGGAAGAAAATTGCCAAGTTTCCAACACAATGAGGATCTCCAAAAATCCTATTTGTGCAAAAACTGCATCAGGAATGAAAGATCTTTCTCATTAAATTTTAAGGCCCTTAGCAAGGAGTGCTCTGAAATTTTCAATGTCTTTTAAGGCAAAGCAGAAGTATAAAATACCTGAGTTTACGGTAGTATTGCTGCACTTTTTCAAGTGAAAGACCATTAATTTGCTGTGGGAGTTCTTCTAGAGATGAACCAGCTGGTTGTGATTGCCCCTCTGTACTCTCCAGAGCTGAAGAAGAAAACATTTTACTAAAGCTATGTTATTAGTGTTTTTTTTTAATTCATTTATTTATCTCTGTATCATCTCATTGCTCAGCAGATGACTGTTGGATCATGTCAGGCTGATTCTGTTACTCTATAAATTTAATGCTTTTCCCAGTGTGGGAGTACAGTGGTATCACAGAGGTGAGCTTCACAGAAAGTAGTTCTGTCTGACAGCACTTACTCCCCATTAATGGTCCCCTGAAAGAAATTTCCTGTCTTGTATTTTGGTGTGAATATTTGCCCATCAAGTCTATTTCTAGCCCAGATGATTCTGTCATGGTGTTCACTTTTTAAAACAGTCCTCTGTAGCCTGGGCACATCCCTTGATCCTAAACTACATCAAACTATCCATATAGTCCAGTGTAATGTCTCTATGGCTGAGGTGTAAAAAAGCCCCAAACCAGCACATCTTGTTCTCATGACTGTGTCTAATTATAAAGTCTAGCACTCCCCCAGAGCTTCCTAAAATAGAATTATCTGCTTCCTAAGTGAGTCTGTAGGTCTTAACTGCTTTTTTAAAGAGCTTCATGGTCATTCTTTATTTTTAATCTTTCAAAATCAGTAGTTAGCTTATTTTTCTCAAGAAAGCTTTTTTATAGACACCTTTTGTAAAGAGCACTGTGTGCAGTTTCAAGGTTCCCCCATTCTGAAACCGAGCAGGCAGTTTGGAGAAGTAGTAGCTGTCAAGATAAAAGATAACCTTCAAGGCCTGACGACTTCCTTCGATGTGGTAGAAGACATGAGTATCTGGAGAAATAAAGATAAAACACTTGCTGCTTTACCACAGCAGGAGAATTGTGAAACCACTGCTATATGAGTTTGTTAGATTACCTAATGACATATCACATCTCCACCATAAACTGAGTAAGGGAGAGCCTTTATGGAGAGAATGCAGGCTCTGAAATCTTATACTTAAAAGATCATAGTTAGTGTGACCTAGTATGATGTTTGATCCAAATATAGTAAATACAGTTAATAATTAGAATCCCATATTTCATGGCATTTCATAGCCAGTTGTCCTGAAAAGAGAGATCTGACAGGGTAAGACACTGGACACTGAAAAGCTGGAATTCACCACAGGGCATGTGGTGCTAATTCTCTGTCATATCTCCCCCCCCTGCAAGGAATCACACAGATAAGGCACACTGGCACAGCTACACAGCACAGCACACACACCACCATCATTCCATCGTGTCAGTCATGCCTCAGGGGCTGTGTGCTTCAGGGGAAGCTGAGGGAATACAGCAGAGCTTCAGAGAAGCTGCCCAGTGCTCTCCAGGTATGACATGGTCTCTAAGATTTACAGTCATAGAGGATATTAAATCCATAGAACATACAAAAAAAAAAGGTGCCTCAAAGAAACAGAGAATACTCACTTGCTACAAGGATTTCATCCAGCTGCTTGAAAAAAAAGGCAACTTTGTCTAGTTCAGCCAGAGTGACCTGGATGTCTTCCAGCATGGTGCGCTCCTCCTTCTGTAGGGCAAGGAAACAAACAGGTTATGATCTGCCAGAAGATGAGTGACAGGAAGGTACTGTTGTTATGGGCATGTTTTGGTTCAGGAAACCTAAAGCAGAGTGCAGAGCTTTCCACGAGCTCCATCTCAGCCAGGAAATCACTAACAGCTTTTTAAGTCTGCAATATAACTTTAACTGGCCTTTGCTTAGATGTCATTTGATGTGATTCACGGAGAAGAGAGGTTTAAGAAGAGAGTAAGTTTGGAGGGATCTCTTTCTCCAAACTTTATACCTACAAATGTGAGGAACAGGTGATCAGTTGCTGCAAAATAAATAGTGATACATTTTATGCAGTGCAAACAAATAGCATAGATAGTTTGGATTGTATTTTATAAAAAATCTCCACACTCCATCTACAATGTCTACAAAGTAGAGAAAAAACCTCTCTATAATGTCAGAACTACTTTTCTGTTTTATGCGTCTCTTCTCTTAGCATTTTGAGAGTTTTAGCAGCTGATCTTCTGTAGCTCATCTGTTCTTTAGGTGCAGATGAACTATGCAAGCACAGCTCCTCTCCTTAGACGTGGTGCCTCAAGCCCCAGCACCACAGACCTGAGAGACAGACTGCACTCTATCTGTTTGTCTGAACCCCTGCAATACTCAGAACTTCCTCACCAGTTTGGGAGCTGCATGTCCTTACCAGGGGGTGGCAGGGGACACTCATGCCACCAACAGCTGGGCACTAAAACCTCTCTAAATGCAGCAGCATTGCTCCAAATATGAAGGCTGACTGTTTTTTATAGTGTTCAAGCGTGACAACGGGTCCAGCATTTGTGAAGAGGTGAATATGACTGGAAAAGGAACATGGCACTTGGCTGTCAGCTGTGGAAATCTCCAGAGTTTGCAGTAGTGAGAGTCTGAATACACTGCTGGAATGCAGGTAAGAGGCTCAACAGCTCTGGCTGTGCTGAGCGGCACAGAATCACACAGGCAAATGTAGGCAGACCCAAGGATACCACAATTCTCCATCTTACCACGGTGGGGGAGAGAAGAGACTGGTAGTTCAGTAAAACTCCAGTGGCTGCTATCTGTTCCAGCCATTTTCTGCTGGCATCTCTGCTGCTCTCTTCATACTCCCCATTGTTGTTGTACCGATAGTTGAGAGCAGCCAGTAACTGCTCTGAAAAGGTGCAAATAGCAGCCACAAGAGACTGACAGAAGATGGAATCACGTCTCAGCTGTAGCTCAGTGTCTGTCAGGGAAAAGGAGAGAAGCATAAAGAAGTCATGAATATGCTCATCTTCCTTCTCACTGCCAACAAAGTAGTTTGTGTGTGTGCACATGATGTTCAGCTTCTCCTGTAGCTTTGCTCTGACTTCACAGATAACCTCTCGTTGCTGTGTGACCTGTGTGGATACATAAAGACAGCAGAGCTGGCACATGTGCATGTTGTGAAATTTTCTAGTCCAAATGGCTCTTCATTATTCCCTCTGCCATCTGCATGTTCCTTCTGACTGGAAAGAAACTAACTTCTGGAAAGTAACTAACTCCTTAGTTACAGCCATATCTGGACTGATTCCCTTTTTTTGCTTACAGGAGCAAGAGAATTACTGAAAGAAGGTCTCTGCCATTACATCTCTCCGGGGCTATTAGAGATTAATCTTACCCCATCCATCTGTATTTTGTGGGCTTCCCATATGCCTAATGCATTAACTGGGCCCATCCATATGGCACCAATTGGTTTGTTTCTTGGGAGAATTTCCCTGTGTTAATTTTGCTTCCAGAGTGCCTGCCAGGCAGCCACATGCTGGTCAAATCAATCTTGTCATGCTTCAGGGGATTGTAGGCCAGAGAGGCCCATGAATAAGTAAAGAGTTACTTCCCAGGCGCCCCCAGCCCCTCCAGCAGGCTCTGCAGTGCTGCAGCAGTTGGTCTCATTGGCAAGGCACTGTTCCCTAGGGAAAGAAACTGAAGACATCACCCAGAGGCTTTGCAGGTCTGGATTATTTTTATAAGCACTTAACACAATAGACTGACTAACACACTCCAGGCCCTGGGCCATATTCTCAGCTTAAGGACAACCATCCTTCTTTCCAGCGGATGTTCATGGAAGTGCTGCAGGAGGTGGGGCACACACCTGGGAGACATTTTATCTACTATCAAAACCCAGCCTTTGTGGTCAGTAGACTGGCACACAGCTTGGTTTGGACAGACTCACAGACCAGCCCTGGAAGGAGCTGAGAGATAAGTTACAGCCATACAAATCTCTGATCTTCATTCTGTGAAGATTTGAGAATCAAGTGTGGCACAGAGAAACACCAGCTTCTAGTTATGTATTATCTTATTTTCAAACAAAAGGACACCAAGTAAGTGCTATAATTACAAAAAGCCTGTGCCCAGGCTCCTTATAAAGACCTGTCCCCTGCCCTGCACGCACAATGTTTGGTGTGTGGTAACAGGTTCCTAATGTCCCCAGCATATTTGAGTTCTCCTTGCACATTTAAAGTCTTTGTCTGCTCTTGGCTGTAATTCCAGCATCCCTGCTCTGTTTGGAAAGATGACAGTCCATGGGCTCAAAAAAGTTGTACAACAGATCTCATGTTTGCTGCATGTTCTCACCACAGCAGGAAGGAGTAAAGGGGAGGAGGGTTCTCTTCCATCTGGGAAGGAGGGTTGTACAAAGGAAAAAATGAAGACAGAAAAACCCTGTCTTAGGGACTTCTTAGGTATGTTGTTGTTTTGTAAAGAATGAAAACCCCTTACCTGTGCATTTTAACAAGGCCAAAAGCAGCTGATTCTTCCCATCTAAAACAGTGAAGAAAATAAATGCTGTAGTCAACATAATACCAAAGTAGATGTGATTGCAGCTGGTTAACAATTTCCTCATTCCCCCCAAATCCCTGGCACCTGCATGGCCATGTCTGTTTACTCTGGTAGCCTTCACTTGCACAGACATATTCATGACTGAAAAAAACTAAGTGTAAGGCAATGAATTTTACTGGCTACATGCTTTGTTAACTACCATGAATTACTGGAAACAAATTGCATTTGCAGATGAATCCCCAAGGAGGTAATTTCCATTCAGTGCTTCACACTGATCTGTAAGCACCAGTTTCATCTCCTGTTTCAGTTCAACCAGACTGCAATGGTTTAGGATGTTGTAATGTCAGATTACATTCACTTCACAGTTTGGAGTATACCAAGCATCTCTCTCTTCATTTTCTAAAAGGGTTTAAAAAGCACAAGGGAGATAGATCAGTCCGACAGCAATCTGAATGGGCTGATGAAATAACGTAAGGGGAAAAAAGTTCTTTGGAATTGCTGAACAGGTTCAATTTTACCCTAAAGCACCAGGACTCTGCAAACCATAACCTACTCTACCTGGTCCTCTCTAGAGCTCAGGATGGCCTTATTACAAAATGAATTAAAATTAAGAAATCAACTGCTAGATTTGACTAAGGTCTCCCTGAAGCTAGTAACAAATGTTTCCTTATTTACAGACCTTCTACGTGTTTCTGTATGATGTCAACAAGGTTCTTGATGCGAAGTGGAAGGTTCCATGGATCTTCCTGAATGCTCGCTTGAATATTATTCCGGCACCTAACTGTGGTTTCTTCCTTCTGTTTAAATTCTAGAAAACATGTAGTGTGTTAGCCATTTAGGAAATGCCACATAACTAAGAGTGGCTTAGGAGCTAAAATGTGAATACAGATGAAAGCAGAGACACAGTACCAATAGCAGTAATTAGGAATTCAAGGTTCCTAAATAGAACTAATAGAGAGGGCAAAAGACTATTCCCAGAGTCCCATTATCAGCAATCTCCCTGCATTGCTTTCAGGATTGTGGGCCTGGCTGACATGCAGGTGCAGGAAGCTCTGCCCCACTCACATACAAAGAACCCCTGCTTCCTCTGCCTTTAATGACCTGCACAGCTGTACCTGGTAGATCAGGAGAGCAAGATTGACTTCTTGGCTGCAACTGTCACATCCCATAATACTGATGAGACGTTCTGAAATATCCTGCTTTCTTTCACTGATGACAGCTAACAGAAAATTTATTCTCCATGACTTAGCTATGTAGTTAAGCAAAAAACCCCACTGTTGGTGATGAAGTGCATAAGCAGACAGAGAAACAAAAAAAAAAATTATGCCAAAAAACTGATCCTGGACAGGACCAGGAGAGCATTCCAATATCCATCCATCACAAAAAGGTGTCTGTGGTAGGTATTAAACAGACACTGTGGTCCAGGATTCCAGCTGAGTGTAAGCAGGGCTTGTCTGTTCCTCAGTGTGATCTGTTAACTAAAAGATTCTCTCAGGGTAATTAAGCTACTTTTAATAAATGAGATTCTGTTTAAGCAAAATAAAAGAAATGTCATTTCTTCACTTCATTCCAACAGTGCATGGAAAGGTTAACATTCTACACAAATGTGAATGTATTCATAAAGATCAGTACATATAACAGAACTCCACAAGAGTTATTTCTGGAGTCAAGAAAAAAAAAAGGAGGAAAAGATCTCTAGTTCTAGAGTTTGCACCGTAACTAAAAACCAGAGCCTGTGAGAGGTTGGAGCTCTCACCACCTGCAGCACCTGAGGTACAGCAAGAGTAGTAGGGAACATTTCAGTTTTCAAGTGGGAAAGGAAATGTAGCAAATATTTAGAAAATAAAATTTTCCGTATTTCAGGCAGAAAAGAAACAACATCCTGAGCCCCAAAAGTACTAAAACCAAGGAGTCACCACGCTCCCTGAGGAAAAAGAAAACATGGTACCATCTGTTTGCTCTCTATGGGAATCAGTTTCCAAAGTAAGTATTATGTGAGGATGAGTTTACTCTGGCAATCATCCATCTGAAGAAAAGCAGAGTAAGTCATTAAGCAAACTGAGGCAGAACTTTTGGTGCCTTGGAGCTCCAGTGGTCAGCCCCTCATCAGCTTATGAGAGCACTCCTTCGCCTGGGATTTGACTATCCCTACACTGCACCTTTTCAAATAGGTGCATATCAAAGCAGGGATTTGGAAACTGGTGAAAGAGCTGTGAGAATTGAGCAGCATGTAACAAAAGAGGCCTCTGTGTTTCAGGAGGAATTCCCATGAAAATTACCTCTTAGAGATACAAAATTTCAGTGGTTAGACATGGTACCTGCCTAATGCACGACTGGGCAGACTGCAGAGTTAAGGAACTCTGTGTGGCCATAGCACATTTGCTTTCATGTTAAGCTCTTAAGTCTGGGAAATCACATTATTAAAAACAGTCAATCTATTTCTTTACCTTGCAAACTGTGGTCCATGGGAAAGTGCTTAGTTTCCTCAAAGGCCTTATTTATTCCTGGTCCTTTCAGAAGTGCATTGATTGCATCAACCTACAATTGGAACGCTATCGATCAGTGTCAGTAAGACTTGCAGAAGAAAATCTGAACTCTTGTGGGAAACTGCCAAAGCCCTTACACTATTTATATTTTGGAACGACTGGCACACAGCAGTCAGACTTTGTAGCCAGGAACTGGCCTCAAGAGCTTCTCGCATTTAATAACAGCATTTTGCACAACGATGACCTATGTGCTGATGAGATAAGACAATAGCAAACAACTCTCCAGGGTTACACATTATAACCACATCTGCACCCTAAACTTGTGTGAACCTCCTGAAATCTGCAAATGTGATCCATTTACATCAAACAAAGTATTAGAAGTTAGTCCTTTTTTTTATAAAAGCTTTTTTCCCGTTCGTCTCATGCCTTAGGTAGGGCAAGTCAGCCTTGCTTAAATCACAAGGCAACTTTAATAATGCAAACAAAAGTGATTCATCAAACTGTCCTATAATATACTCACTTACAGTGTACCCCAAAATCTCAATAGTATGCCTTCCTCAAAATATTATTTCAAAACATGATTTAGTACTTCCAATTTCTTGATTGACATTGATAAAGAGAAAGCAATTCTGTGTAAGAATAACATACCTGGTTAAAAAGGTGTTCCAGACAGCCATGAAGTTTGTCTTGCTTGTCTAAAGGTATCCTCATATCATTGGGAAGTTCATCTCCTAATACAGAAGAAATGAAAACCTTTTAACTTGCAAACATGATCTGTGATGAGGCATGGGGACCCCTTCACAATAGTGTGAAGAAAATAACAATTGCTGCCTTATCTCCAATTTCTAGATTGAAATACTCATTATTTTCATATAATGCAAGTATCCAATAACTAAATAAACTTATCCCTGCCTAATACTTATCCCATGTTCCAAATTTACTGTGGTTTATTAGAAAAAGGCAAATCTGTATCTTTATGTTCTTGTGATTAGTTTTGAAGAGACCACCGGTGCAAATAAAATATGGAAGTGCTTATAATCAGCAAAGACATCTTAGCACTGCTGAAGGGCCAGGCACAAGATGGACACCACTGACCTGTGCACACACTCACCTGAGCCCATGTCACCCCTGTGACCTGTGCACACACTCACCTGAGCCCATGTCACCCCTGTGACCTGTGCACACACTCACCTGAGCCCATGTCACCCCTGTGACCTGTGCAGCACACACTCACCTGAGCCCATGTCACCCCTGTGACCTGTGCACACACTCACCTGAGCCCATGTCACCCCTGTGACCTGTGCACACACTCACCTGAGCCCATCTCATCACTGCCCAGGTAAGAGCTGTTGCTCCTCACGCTCGTGTAGGACAACACAGAGTCTCGGTTACTGTTACACTCGCTGCAAATGAGAGCACAGAGGGCATTGAACAAAGGCTGTCCCCACACCCAGGCACCCACACTGCTACTGTGCCTTTATTAGCTCTGTCTCCCCAAACCTAGTTCTGTGAAAAGAACTGCCTAACTAATGACATGCAGAACAGCCATTAGGAAAGGGCTCTGGAGGCAGACGTTCACAGATGTGTTCTTTCTTCTATTTGCAGTTAACACTGAATGAGGAACACATCACCCTGCTTTGGGAAATCGTGAAAACAGACATCTCTGCTGATCGTTTGCTACCAATCCTCAGGGTATTACAGCACCCAAATCCAGCATTTAGGGAGGCTGCAGTAGCACAGATACTGGAGGTGGGAGAGAAAATTTAGGGAATCTAAGTCACTGGAGAATCAGGCACTGCAGATCCTGTAATGAAGCAGAGGAGTCACCACAGCTCCACACCCATCTTGGCTCATGCACACATAGAAAATTCTAGAGTGAACCTCCTCTCTTTAAAGTTCACTTTAAACTAATTTTACTAAAAGTAATCAAAAAGACTATGGATCTCAGGCTGTCCCCTTCCACTGAAGTGACAATGACAGTGGTTTTAATGGTAGAAGCCCAAAACAAAGCTTAAAATATTCTCCACTGTCTCTGCCTCTGATGCAATTTTTAACTGAGATGAGAGAAAAATATAAAAGCAACCAAAAATACCCTAACTGGGATTCTTGCTGTCCTTTTTAAAATCTAGTATCAAAGCAATCTGTTTTTTTCTCAGGAAGATTAATACTTGCGGCAACTACTCTGCAGTACAAACCCTTATGAATTACACCTCCATCTACATAATTGATCTGGATCCAAATGATCCCAGAAAATAAGCATGGCTATTGCAAACAAGGTATTTTCTTATCTGCAATTTGCTTGTTTGTAGCTAATCAATGCTCTTTTAAATCAAAACCCATAAAAACACATATCCCCTTGAGCAACTATTATCCATAATATATGCTTAATTCTCTGTCTAATAAAGGTAAGACAGAAAAATGTTTCTCAAATTTATGTGTAGAATTCTGGAACAAGTGACAAACCCAGAGAGACTGTTTGTGCTGTCACTTTGTTACCCAGAATAAATCAGCCTCAATTACAGAAATTTAAACTACAGGGATACCCTATTAACAGTGAAAGAAATACAGCACATTTCACTCAGAAAGCTCCAAAGCACACGTGCAGATCAAAATCTCACACCACAGAGATGCCCCAGATCACAGCACTGCAAGTACTTGTTCTATTTCATTACTGACTTCTTATTTGCTGTGCTTTGAGGTGATCAATATTCAACTGGACAAGACCCCAAGCAACCAATCTCACTAGCCCTGTCCTGAACAAGGGACTGGACTGTGCAGGCTCCAGAGACCCCTCCCAACACAAACCATTCCCCTTCTGCCATTCTGCAGTCCTGCATGGCTGGCACCTATTGCTACTGGTACAAGTGCTCAACAAGAGCAACTAAAGCCTCAGGACTGCAGTGGGGACATCACAGAGACAGATCATTCACTCAGGTCCCTGGAATCCTCCCAGCTCTATGCTCTTACTAGAAATGTAAAAATGGCCTATTAAGGGTGTAAAATTGCAGTGATCAGACATGGCCACAACTTGTTATCCCACTTATTCTGAAGCTGAGTTTCCAAATGTTTCCCCACAAAACAGAGAGAATTGGGAGTGAGATTCCCTTTGGTAGCAAATATTCCTGGAGAACCAGCAGTCAATCATATCCCAAAAAGATTTTGAGACACCTGAATAAACATTTCCATTTGTGGTTTCAAAGGCCCATTAAAAATAAAAACCTCCATGTCTGTTTCTGTTTCTCAGTGTCTTAGACTTTCAGGAAAATTGTCTGCAGAACCGAATGTTAATACCAGCTATTGTAAGACCAAGCAGTCTGAGAATTCTGCTGGGCTTCTGTAGTTTCTGGTTACAGGATGCAGAAAGTCACACTAGACTTATTTATTTAATTTTATTTCATTTTCTAGGAGCTTTAGTATTTTGGCATTATTTCAGGGGAAGTATTTTTGCTGTGCATTTCTCCAGGGTAATAAATGTAATGAATACTTAAGTGAAGTGAATACTAAGTGAATACTAGGTTATTGACTGACTGGAAAACAACCTGTTTGTTGAATCCATATTGGAACCAGAACTTTGAAACACTGTATTAGTAAGATTAAAGTGGCACAATCTTCAGACTGACCTGTAGGAGTCTCTGAAACTCATTGTGTCATGTCCAGAGTCTTCCTGGTCCTCCTCAGAAACTTTGAAACAAACCTTCTTGATTCCACCATGCTCAGCTTTGTCAGGATCACTCTCTTCTGTTCCCAGGGAAGGTGAGGATGCCTCCTCAATAGACGGTGGCTCACAGGCACCAGCTTCTGTAGGTTCTGTTATAGTGGACAAAAGTCTGCAGAAGCACAACACAGAGCTCTCAGTCCCACAGCTGAACACTCATGACTAAGGCTAAATGCAGCTATGTGAAAGCAGAGCTAATTTTGTGAGCACTTCACATAGACTACTACCTAACATCTGATCTGAACTTGCTCTCAATTTGAAGCCATTCCCCCTTGTCCTGTCACTCCAGGCCCTTGTAAAGAGCCTCTCTTCATCTTTCTTGCAGGCTCCCATCAGGTACTGGAAGGCCACAAGCAGGTCATCTCAAAGCCTCTTCTCCAGCTTCACAATCCCAATTCTCTCAGCCTTTTCTCACAGCAGAGCTGCTCTGTCCCTCTGATCATCTCCATGGCCTCCTCTGGACTCTCTGCCACATCTTTCCTGGGCTGGGTACCCCAGAGCTGGAGGCAGTTCTGCAGGTAGGGTCGCACCTGAGCAGGGCAGAGGGGCAGATTCCCCCCTGGCTTCACCTGCTGCCCACACTGTGGGGATGAGCCCAGGACACAGATGGCCCAGGACTGAATGATGCTGCCAGTGCACACCGATGGTTTATGTCCAGCTTCTCATCCACCAGCACTCCTAAGTCCTTCCTGGCACATCTGCTTTCAGTCCCTTTATTCCCCAGCCTGTACTGCCCCGACTTGTTGTTAAACCTCAGGAGATTCCCATGAATCCCAGTTCCCAAAAGGTCCTGTTTCCACAGGTACCCTACTTCTATAAGGTGTAGCTTAACCACTGTAACCATGGTTGCCTGAAAGTCCTCACTTTCTTCTCCAAGGCACTGGATTCCTCCTCCTCAGCTTGCTGGCTCTACCCAGCAGCTACCACCCTTCTGTATACATGTTGGATCCAAGGCTCCATGTGTTTTCCACTCAGGTGAAGTTTTGGTCATATGCTGCTTTTGGCAGGGACACAGGTAATTTTTTTTCCATTGGCTGGTATGGGACTGTTGTGGACTTGTGCTGAACACGAGGTTGATAATACAGAGACGTTCTTGTTATTGCTGAGCTTACACAGAACCAAGGCCTCTTCTACCCCTCATACAGCCACACTGGGGAGGGAGCTGGGGTGTGTGAGGAGACACAGCCAGGACAGGTGAGCCCAACTGACCCAAGGGATATTCCAGATCGTGTGACACCATGCTCAGCATATAAAGTGGGCAGAAAAAGGAGGAAAGGGGGGATATTTGGAGTGATGGTGCTTGTTGTCCCAAGTCACCATTCCGCAGGATGGGACCCTACGGTGTGACCCCTGAAGGTGGCCGAACACCTGCCTGCCCATGGAAAGTAGTGAATGAATCCCTGGTTTTGCTTTGTTTGTGTGCAGCTTTTGCTTCACCTGTTGAGCTGTCTTTATTTCAACCCACAAGTTTTCTCACTTTTATTCTTGTGGCTCCATTCCTGATCCCTCTGGCAGGGACTGAGCAGTGGCTGTGTGGGGCTGAGTTGCTGGCTGGGGTCAAACAATGCCAGTGCACGACGGACTGGTTCTGTTCAAGACTGGGATTCCTGGAAGTGGCTGTCATCAGCTTAGGGCATTGTACAGCCTCCTCCCACACAGCTCATCCCTGCAGCCCCTACTACCAAAACCTTGCCTCTTAGGCACAAACCACAGACACACTACTCCATCTTTCCTTACTGCTACAAGGAGACCTGTGATGATAAAGAAAGACAAAAAGAGGAAGGGAAACCATAGGTTCCATAGAGAAACTGGCCTGCAATTACAAGTTTTGCTTAGTCTGCCTTATGACAGACAAAGTCTCAAGGGCTCTTGACAACAAATAGATTCTTATTTTGGAATATATAGTAAGCAAAACAGTGGCTGTCAAATTCACGTAGACTTTTAGAAGCAAAAGACAGTAATAGGAACACGGGTGGACCCAGTAGTAGATTTGACACAACCAGTGAGGACCTGTGACACAAGGGCAGGTGTCAGAGGCGAGTAAAGAGGCTGACAGCTGGGGCCAACAGCACAATGTGTTTGTGGAGGTTACTGCCTCAACGTTGTAAGAATTTCTTTCCCCAGTGCATACAGGATTTTGTACTCACTTATTTATCTGAATGACATACTGCTTCATTTCCTTCACTGCAATGTCAAGTTTGTTAAAAAGGTGCAAGTAGGAGTCCTGCATCTCCCAATCTTCCTGTTTCAGCAGAAAACTGAGTCCCCTTTCTTCCTGAATTGTTCCTCCATTTTGCTGGCCAAAGCTACCATCAGGATCTCCATCTTCTGGGGCTGGACATTTCCAGGATGGTGCAGCCATAGTGGTGATGCAATGCTGAGTATATGAGACTGGATTTAAGGTACCTACTAAACATTAAAGGATCTAGTTAGTATCTAGAAAGTCTCTCGTGACTTTCTTCACCCCCTCCCAGTGATGATCATTTAGGACAAGTGGAGGTTTAACAGGAAAAACTAAAATTTCACAGAACAGTTTTATATAATTACATCCTATGACAAAATCAATCTGAAAAAAACCAAAAAACCGAAGAAATTGGACTTTTTTTCCTGGCATGCCAACTAGATATTCTGAATTTACTGCAGTTCAGAAATGGACTAAATTATGGAAGTAAAGACCTATGTCCACATGTATACTCATAAAGACAACATAGAAGCTCTCTAAAAGCATTTGTTGAAAAGTTAATGAATTTAGGTGCTCAGCAGTCAGTCAATGCTATTATTCCAGCTCTACAGACATTTACACTTAGACACACACATACAGACACAAAGGAATAGGATTCTCTCCTTCCAGAAGATAAATTAATTCTTTTTCATTGAGAATTGCTGACAGTTTTGGTGCACTACTTTGCTAAGTACCTTAGCTCACATTAAAAATACTAGTGCCAAAGCAAGCAGGACTCCTTTATAGACCTCAATTTGAATAGTCAATGCCATTGTTCAGAAGGTGGGTTAGTCTATACTTCCCTCTTCCAAACACTCCTGCACTCTGACCTTCACATAGCAATGAATCAGAAGCATGTTAAGTGAGATCATGATAAAGAAATGTTGGAACTCAAATAACCAAATTGTAGGAGAAATGCTGCATAGCAGCAATTTATCAGAAAATAGATCCCCTGACAGAGTAGAGACTTTCAACTCCAGTGCACAGAATTTATTTAGCAATGAGAGTAGACAGCAGCATTACAACGTGATTGACTTCAAGTCATCATGAATAAAGCACTAGCATTGCTAGTCCCTGCTCACTGTTAGACAGCAAGTCACCTCTAGTAAGGGCACAGCACCCCAGCCACATAACTAGCATGGGATCATGCCCAAATGGTTTAGCCAGCAAGAACATGGCACCTGAAGCCCCTCCATGCTGAAAGCCATTACTTTTTCACAACACCAGAAGGCTGCCATTTAACTAAAACATTTTAAGGAGGAAGAAAGGGTACTGGCAAGGCTATGTTTCCTTGGAACTTCTATTTGACTTTGAGTACTGGAAAAACACAACTATTTTACACAGATAAAATCAGTATGACTCAAAAGTTAATGATCACCTTGCTCTGGGTCAAGACCAATAATAGAAGGTTTCCGTCCAATGCGAATACTGAACGATCTCCCTGCTGAGGTAGTGCTTTTGGGGTATGACACCTCCATGAGGTTAATATGGCAGTTGGTGGGGCAGAAATCCATGCTGTTGAGGGAATGTGGTTCCATAACAGCTTGTTTGAAGGCTGGGCTCACCTTTGTTTTCAATTCATCTGCAAACTGGGAGAAATAAAATAGGTGTGTGCTACTCCACTTTCCAAAAAAAATTGATGCAACACAGACAATTCTTTTCTCTTCCTGCCTCCTATTCCAGAAATCCAGGAATTCAGATTTCTGCTGCAGCTGGAATAACACGTTTAAAAAAAAGCTCATAAAACAACAAAGGAAAGCAACTAGCTATACCTCCTAGCACTCTCTTTTCAAGCAGCTCAGGTAACTGCACCAAAAAAGCACATGCACTTTGTTTGCTTACACCACGATACACTGTAGTCACATTCATGCTAAATAAGACATGCATCAATCTGTTCTCATATTTATTCATTCATACCGTAGAAATGAACCTGCAATAATATGTTTTAACCTACAGCTCTGACAAGCAGAAAGGAGTGATTTACAGACAAGGTATTTCTCACTCAAAACTTGCAATTTCAGTAACTCGCAGAGTTGCTCTCATGCCTCCAGAACACCCACCTCAGAAACAGTTTGGATTCATTAATAAAGAATACTAAGACCCACGTAACACAATGAAGTATTGTCTCAAGACTTCACCAATAATTAGTGTTGTACCTCTTGGTAGCTCGTGAGCCTCCTGCTAATGCTTTCCAGCTTAGTGTCACAGATTTGCCGGAATTCATACTGGGGCATGGTGGCCACAGCACTGCTTAAGGATATGAGTCTTTCACAGTTCCTTACGAAGTGACTGTCCTCTGCAGCAAAGGCTGCTAAAATCTAAACAAAAAGACAGGATGTCAGTGATATGAGTCTTGACAAGGAGGGAAAATAGAGTTTTCTTCCACTCAGTGAGTAGCAAAGCCCCAGGGTTGAATAAAGCTGCCTTTATTACTGCCTGAGAACCACTAATGTGTCTAATCCTCAGAGTCATATAACATTCCTTAAAAATGTTTAGAATCACGGAAGTGGATCAAAACATCCACTGTCCAAGTCACCTGCTCTCGCATGCTTTCATGGGACAAAACAATAACATTACTGGGATGTGACAAACATTCACCATTAGCTCATTTTTGTCAGAGATGACCAAGCCACTCAGCACTCTCTGCTGCCTTCCAATATCAGCAGTTCTACCCAATTCCTGTAGCAACCCATCCATCCTCTCAGGTGGGAAAAAACCGCTTGGTTTTCTTGCAAGGTAAAGCAAATTCCTGCCTGAAAAGATTAATCTTAAATATCAGCACAGCGTATGTTACCAGGCAGATAAAAGCAAGAATTCCACAGCTGAGGGCTCCCCTCCATCTGCCTCAACAGCTAAAGTCCTGGAAGCACTAGCTGATTTGCTCACACCAAACAAGCTATTGTAACTCAGTGCATTCTACTGAACAAACTCTAAGCAGGGCTGAGAAGACCAATGTCAACCTCAACTGAAGAGCAAAGCCCACAGCAGCCAATAATAAGCTCTATTATTGGTTTCCCATTCTGTTTAGGAACAAAGCTGACCACGTATGGTTTTCGGTACCTTTGCAGTGAGATTGAAGCAACCTTTTGGTTCCACAATTTTCTCCAGGACAAAGGATTTGATTCCTGCACTGCTAACATATTCGTACACCACCCCATGCTCCAGGTGGGTGTTATCCACAGTCAGGCTGATCAGAGGGGTTTCTTCACCAATGACCAGTGGAGAAATAACAGTCTGTGGTGTCTGGGCTGGAACCAAAGCAAGTCATTAGATGTTTATGGCAGCACACATGAACACAGGCCTGCCCAGGCAAGAGAAACCTGCTGAGAAGTACTGAATGCAGAGATACAACATTTGGCTAAAGGAGTGTCTGGAACTATGTGCTGCTGGAGACTGAGAGAATATTCTTAGGAAGACATTTGCTGTTGCCCATTAATGGAGACAGTGGCAGAGTTTTACATAACACACATGCTCCAGTCCCCATTCTGATGTTCTTCCACACGTGTGTGCACATACCCATGCTCAGGACACTACTTCTAGTTCTGTTCACAGATCCTAGCAGAAGCTCATACGGGCACGGAAGTATGTTAACCTCTGCGTCCTGTTGTCTGCAATAACCCTCTGGAAGACTGAGATGTGAGGGTAGGGATGTGGTGAGAAGATAACATTTTTCACACAAAGCAATTCTATTGTCACCTAGAGACCAGATTGAAGTTCCAGTCAAATTGGGATTTTCTAGGGGGTTGCTCACACACTTGTACCAGGGCGCTGCCTGCAGCTGTTCCACTGCTGGAACGTTGTGTGACCGTGAGATTACCAGCAGCACCAGACCTTACATGGCATCTGCACAGATGTGCATCTGTTCCTGGAGAAGCTGCCAATGGCATTAAGGGAGTCTGGGCTCAGTCCTTTGCAAAATTAAATTTTGCTTTAGTAGTCTCCCTTAACATCTACTTTTCCAAATAAGCCCTCAACATGAAAGTAAATCTGTTTTTTGAGCTATGCTTTCAAAAGTTGGAGGAAATACACACACTCCTTTTCCTGACACAGAAGTAACATGCCTTGAAAACTTGCTCCAGATCAAAGTAATTTAACATCCTAATCTTTAACGAAAAGTAACGGAAAATAGAGATTATTCTAGGTGGAGTTACTTGCAGACCTTCCCTCTCCATCAGCTACTGCCTATAAATGCATGGTTTGCAGGGGTTACCAAAGGATTCTAAAAATGCTGAGTCACTTCATTCCCACATCTGGCTGTCTTGTAAAGAACAGAGACTCACAGGTGCATGATTTCTATGTGTTTTCTCAATTTCTTCTTCCCCTGAAAAAACTGCAGCAAGGAAATACTTCCTTTGGCAGATCTCATTCGATCACAAAGCTTTGCTAAGACAAAAGATATTCTACAATAATAATTATAATTTATATTTCTACTGTGTTTTTCCTTCTGAAAGCCCCTGAACTGTCCCTAGGTTTTCTTCCCCCATGGGAATCTTTACCTGATTCCTGCTGGCTTTGTTGAAGGGATTCCAATTCTGCATGTCCTTCTAGTGCAGAGCTGTCTTCGCTGGAGCCCGGGCGACTGCCATTCAAACACACAGGGGATGCTGCTTGCTGAGCTCTGTCCTCCTCAGCATCTTCATGTGTTCTGTACACCCACTGGTACAACCCCTTTCAAGAGATACAGGCTTCAGCTAGGACCTCAATATGCCCAATCTCCAAATATCTGGACTACAAAGGCGAATCTAGCCATCAATTCTCTATCTTCTAAGTAGGCTGAAATATCAACATTCCCCCAGATTTTCTCTGAACTTCAGAGAGCATAAAATTTAGATCAATAGCTGGGTAAACCCCTATGGTTAGTAATAGTTAATAATTTTCAGTACTGTATGCATGAAATGGCTTTCATATTATTTGTAGGTGTTTTGCAACTATGGGCAAATGGAATCAGGTCCCCTCAGTGATAGCAGGACCCTGGCACAGAAGGAAATTAGTCAAAACAAACATGTAGATGTTCTTTTTCTGAATATTTAGTGAGCAAAAATGCAAAGGAAAAGGGAAGGGCAGAAGAAGAGTGGGAATTAATGTACTTCCTCTGAGGCTGTGCATTCATACCAGTGCTTCCTGCTGCTTCATCCTATAGGCTGTGAAGTGCTCCAGAACTTCCTTGTAACTTCCATGTGTTGCATTATTCCCATTAACTTTCAAAATACACTGCCCTGGATGAAGGCCTACGGCTGCAGCCTCAGAACCTGAAAAACAACAGGAGAGAAGTTAGACAGAAATGCCATCTGCCTATGGATGAGAATACTGGAAAGGTTGCAAGAGCTTTCTGGTTAGAAAAAGTAAGAAGAGCTGGGTCAGTCCTGTCATGCCTTTGCTACTATTCAGAGCTTTGCTGTGTAAGGATAACACAGTGTGTCTATCCTTCATGTTTTCAGCAGCGCTGGGAGGACCAGCAATCTCCTAGACCTAAATGCATTCATGCTAGAAATTGACATTTCTGTGGGAAATCCTTTGTGATTCTCGTATGGTTCTCTTTTAGCCCTATGGTTACATTAGCTGTGGTCCTTGCATAAGGCCAAACTGCTGTATTTGTTTGAGCCTCTTGCACCTGAAAGACAGAACACTTGCATGTTACACAATTTGCCACAGAAAAAGACTATGATGTGAAATATAATTTATCTTTTCCAGGCAAAATCCTGAAAAATTACAATCTTCCTAGCTGCAACTTTCAGCTTGCATTCCAAACTATGAAAAAGTGGTTCTGGGTGCTGCTATAAAAAGATGTAGTAAATGTGTGTCCCTGGGAATGCCATCTGTGGGTGCTGCCTGAGCTAACTGCACCCAGCTGGAGACACACATGTGCTCTGAAGGAAGGAAGTGGTGTATGTCTAAAAGGTCGTATTTTCTGCATCTGCTTAACATAAAGCTTAAAGCTGTGCTTTGCTTGTAGCTCAGTTAATATTTCAGATACAGAAGTAGTAAATATCTTTTAAAAAGATCAAGGAGAGCAGTTTGCCTCTGTGTTATAGTGGTAATTTGTAGCAATATATGCCTCTGTAAAGGGAGAAGTAGTCTCCAAGTCTCATGTCACACTTTGTGATGTCCAGATCGTGTTATGACTTGTCTACCAACCTGCTGATCCTACAGCACCCTCAAAACTCAGTGACCCAAATTGTGGATGACTACAGGCAAAAATATTGAGGAAGCAACAGACCCCTCATGACCCCTCAACTATTTAGATGATAAGCAGTTTGAAACAGGAAATCTCACACTGTTCTTATGGTTGAGTGCAATTCTTGTCTATCACAGCTTCTTGTCACTATGGTCACTAAATTTGTATACAACAAGCTGGATAATGAAACCTGGATCTGTCTTTGTTGAAATACAAATATACATACACACACTCCACATACACATGTCTATTTAGCTGTACTCCCAGCTCAACTGCACCACTGAGTTTCCACTTACCTCTTCCTACTGCGTGAACGTATGGTGGTGCTGCTCCCCGGATCTGAAAGCAAAGTGCTTCAGGACAGTCTGGGATTTTAATAATCCTGCAGATAAATCAAGGAGAAGAGAAAGCATGGTTTTAATTTAGGCTGCCAGAGTTCTGGGCAGTTCTTAACAGCATCTTTCCTTGGCATTCACAGCTGGGTTTGGATGAAAGCAAGCATCCACAGTGTTTACAAATAAATAACAAATAAACAGACCTGAAGAAACATACTCCATCTTCAATCTCCAAGGCAGATGGAAGTTTCTATTTGTTAATTAAAATTTGGCACTTCTTAGTTTATTACATCTTTAAGTGAATAATACTCGACAGAAACTTTCTAAGGCATTTATATTCACTTCCATTTCTATGCAAACTTCAGTGCAGCTGTGCTGATCTCTACCAGCAGAGGGTTTTTTTCCACCAAAAAATTCAAAAAAACAAAATAGACTGGACAAGACATTCTGGACTAGAATTTAGCAACAAATGTTCACTGAGACATTCAGTTCTGTGGCACATTCTGGGATTACAGAATCTAACAATACACAAGACACTAATAGGGCCAACTCTCATTATAAGAAACAGACTGAAAAACTATAAGAGCTAATATTGTTAGAGTCATCCAAAAATAAGCCAAGTTTTAATGGGTGGAAATCGTTTTCCCAAGCACATAACAAAGTGCAAGGAGCTTCACACCGGACAAAGAATGACAATCCTTGTGATTCATTTATGTTTGTACACAAGGAAACCAAAAGTTATCTGCAGTATAAAGAGAGCACATGCCAACCTCTCCTAGCAGCCCAAGGGTCATCACTAAAAACGAGCCATGACTCTTGTAGCTCTCATTTCTGTCACGTTTTCCTATTGAGTGGGTTCTGCACAGCAAAGTGTTTACAGAGGTTTCACTACAACTGCAGAAGTACTACATAGTAACTGACATTTCTCAATAATCTTCTCTCTCTGCCCATCTTGGCACTTACTCTTTTGATTTGGTGGCTACCAGAAGCCTAAGTGGCCTTCGTGAGCAGAAGGACTGGGACAAGATGGTTTCCACCTCAGCAAACGGGCGCAGGAATACTAAATCCTCATTGATGGAATAGATTTTTCTTCCTGCTTGCAGGCCAGCCATCTGCAAAGGGAACAAACACCACAGAGCACTTTGGATCACTGGCAGCAACTCTAAAAGCTCAGGCTTCAAGGTTCAACTGTTCCCTACTTATGGACATTTCTAGGATTACTCTCACATGGGATACTCTATAAGTAGTGTTGGTTCATCAAGTCATTTGTCACTCCCCCTTAAAATTTTCTGCATTTACAGAAAACGAAGAGATTTCGCCAGTATCCTTAGAAATATGCCACTCAACAGATGTATCTTAGTTTGCAATGGATAAATCTTAGTACTTTTCTGCTACAAATTTTAAAGGGACTATTAAAAAAGGAGACTACAAAAAAAATGGGTAAGGAGACACAAGTGAAAACTAGGAGCTGTGACACCCAGTGAGATGCAGAAGTGTGACCTCCTACACCTTGGGCACAGGAGCTGTGGACAGTTTTCAGCCATCAGCCTTGCAAAACCAACCTATACCCAGTCACATCAGTAAATGTAGCCTGGTTTGAAGTGGTGAGAAAAACTGTCTCTGCTTTAAGTGAAGTACTAGCTCTTCATTAGCCTAAAAAGTCATAAGATTTTGATTTTAATCCCTAGGTTTTGCGCCTAACTTTAGTTATTTGGCAATGGTCACAAATGCAATGACAAGACTGAGATCCCCTACTCTGCCCACTGGACAATAGCCTCAAATATACCCTTTGATGATCTCTACCAGTTAAAATATAACATAGCACCTTTGGACTAGGTGTTAGGTATCAAGGAACCATTAAAAATTATTAAACTGTCCGGATTAGAATTACTTTGTATACCTTTGTGGTGGTTTGTAAAGACTTCCTGAAATTTTTACCTGCTGAGACCTGGTCAGTCTCCCTTGTATCTGACAAGGACCAATCAGTGTCAGATTTTTAAGACTGACACATTGTTACACCAATGAGAAAGTTGATGCGTCTTTGTGAAACACGCGTAAAGAAGAAATTCTCAGATCCTAAGACATTTCGGTCATCTATGTGCTTCAAAGAAACAAAGCAAATATATTCTATCAAACTCCTAAAGGAGAGACTCTTGTCCTACCACTTACCAATAATATTCAATTCCCACAGTAATGCCAAAACATTTATCAATTTAAAGAAACAGCTTATTACCAAGAATTGTAGAAGACAGCCATCTTCTATTAGCTGCCTTTAAAGGAAACAGATTTTGAAAGGATGGTTTGTAACTTTTCTAAGTATTGAAACTTCTTAGGTACCAAAATATGAATGTGAGGTCCTACCTCAGCAGAAGACTCCCGTCGAACTGACTTCACCACAATTGCTTTGTTCTTTTCTTCTATGTCAAATCCATAGTCATCCTCTTCTGGTAAAATCTTAAACAGAGCACAATATTTACACATATTTATGCTTCATAAATATGGAGTTCACAGAAAAGGTGAAGACTCAAGATGAGAAATGAGACTTTTCATTGCAAGCCAGAGCTGATCTGGACTTCCGTCTTAAGATGGAAAGGGACTACCAGATCATTTCACCTACACAACTTGAGCCATAAAATTTAATCTTAGCTATTTCTGCACTGAGCCCTTAATATACACCAAAGCAGATCTTCCAGAGTTACTCAGGTATGATCTGCAGTCTAAGAAGTGAAGAATCTATTCCCACCCTTGACAGTTTGTTCCAATGGTTAATCAACTCTTAGAAACTGCATTTGGTTTTATCTCCCAGCCCTTCATCCTTCAACAGAGCTTTCACTTTTAGATTACAGAATTCATCATTAGTCAATATTTTCCACTGGCGAATGTAACAGAGATTGAGTGTAGTCATTTGTTTATTTTTTAGAATACATCCCACCTACCTGATAATGAATGATCTGAGTGCTTCTCAGCTATCAGTTTCAGACAAATTGCAGATCCCAGGCCTACCTGTTACACATCTAAGTACACACTACATGAATGTAATGAATACAGCCCTTCTGTGGCTGCATACACCTGGATGATGACTGCCTCTTGTCACCACCTTCCCAGCCTGTCCCCTTGGATCAGGAATCCTAGAGAATGAGCTCCTAAATGGCTTTCTTCCCTGAGGTGTTTGAAATACATGACTTTAATTCTCTAGCTACAATAGACTGTGGCACACCAACACAATGAAGAACAAAGGGAAAGCTCTTCTTTGCTCTCTCTGCTGAAATTTTGCAGTTGGGCAACTACTGCCACACTTTACTGAGGATAGGAAATGTGGGATACCCTGGAGGAATGTGGGAGTTATCGCAGGCCTGGGAAGTTGATGACATTTTGAGTTCCAGTCCAGATCTCCAAGTCAGCACAAGAGTTTTGAGAATGCTACACAAAATATACAGATGAAAAGGCATCATCTTCACAAATCCTTGAGAAAGCTTCTCTTTTGAGTCTTTTGGGACTCCATCATCACATGTGCAATGAAACCTCTCATTCAACTCTGATCGTGGCCGATCTCTACCGGAAACTCTCCTTTGTCTGATACCCAGATCCAAGCAACCAGCTCTGATTTGTGATGTGGTCACTTTGGGCTAACAAGCAGAGATGCTGATCACAAGTTCACAGCACATTGCAGCAACCAAATCACGATACCTGGAGTCAGGCCAAAATCCAAATTTCCTTCAACTATGCAAAGAATGTTGTATATTTTTTCAGTTTGTCAAGATTTATGTCCTTCAATGACAAATAATTGTGCAAATAAATAAATACTAGACCTTGTTCGAATCACATTTTCCAGACTGAAAGCACTTTGTTCCTTGGCATTTTTAACAAGTATTTGCCAAGGTTTCTGTTGTTTTCTGTTTTCAAAGGCAAACTCTCCTGTAATAGAGCAAACTTAGATGAAGGGGGTGGGGAAACTTATCCACTAAACAACTAGGATTTCACGGCAGTAGGAAAGCATATTTCAGAATAGTGCTGAGGAAATTCCAAAAAACCTCCTGTGGTGGGATCAGAGAACGGGAAGGATTAATGCCCTATCATCAGTGTAGAGGCAAGCAGTGAAATTCCACAGACAGCAAAGCCTCAGGATTACAGCTGCTCATAATTGCTAAACACAGCATAAAGCAGAAGTCAGGCATAATTATTTTGTGGATAAATGTAATGAATTTACTGTACTGCTTTTGCAGTGTCTTCACAAGTCCCTTCACTCAAGGGACTGTTATTTTATGCATACAAATGAAAGCAGCTCATGACTTAAGCATGACTACTACACATTTGACACAAATCTGTGCCCTCTAAGTAGGAGATTTTTTCCTCAGCATGTGCTCTTGTTTTCTGTTTGAGACAGGACTGCATTTTGACAGAGTGACTGATGCACTTCAGAACTACAACAGCATTCATATGGCTCAGAGAATGAAGCCCTGAAATATCTGTGTTTGTATCAGCCTTTTAACTTGCATGTGAATTTACATAAAAGCATGTTTGAATTCAAACTGTGCTTGAACTTGATGGCAGATCTCTTCAAAGAGAGCAGAGCTCACTACTTTGCAATCACAACATTGTGGTACCTCCTAAAGCATCTCCTGCTCCCTCACACTCTTGCAAGGGCTTCTTGGGAATAAAAAGGGCTTGAGCTGTGCACTGGAAACAAGTGGGAACTTCCATGCACTTGCACCCGTGTGAACTGCACATCCAAAACTCCCAGCAGAGCAGGATGGTCAGGAGCTCCAGAAAGGGGCCTGCAATGTAAGAATTCCCCATGCTCCAAGGATAAGCTATGCAGTCTGCCTAACTAAAAAGAGCTACAGAAGTTGGAGATATACAGCAAAGCAGACCAAGAATTAGTAGCATTCACGAAGTGAAGAAAAGCCTAGCTATGTGTGCAACTGCCCATCTTAATTCTACTCTCTCGTTACTCTCCTCTACTATAAAACAATACCATTTCAGCAGAAACATCAAGGTTTACATTAACATATTTCTTACCAGAAGATTCTTTCCCAAGATGTTTTCCACGAGCTTGAAGTCATTACGTAATTGTTTGCTCTTGGAACTGGTGCCCTCCATCTCCTCATCAGCATAAAAGCGGAAATACAAGGATTCATCCTTAAATTCACTTTTCTCCAGGACTGGAAATGATATATATTAAACACATACATGCATTTACATGGAGGAAAAAAGAGAGAAACAGAGACGAAAGTTAAAGGAAATCCTAAATATTTCCCCAGTCTTTACAGAACACAGACCAGATGCATCTCTATCAGTCAGTTCCTTAGCTCTGTATTTTCAAGCTAATTCTGTATTTTAGGACAATAATTTTCTTCACAGTGCATAGTAGCTCATGACATGATGTGACCTCCCTGGCATACAGAATTTATATAGAATGTGAAAGATCCTCTTGGAAGGAAGATGCTGCTCAAAACCTCATGCTTCTTTCCTACATCCAAATGAATACTGTTAAACTATAAAAGGAGCAAAGAGGGGTAAAGGGGCCGTTTAAAAGCATGTAAGGTATCCACACAGACTAAGGCTCAACCTTAAAAAAAAATTGAGAGGAAAGTGAGAGCTACAAAATTCTAGAAAGCATGAAAAAGTTCTTTACCAGTTTTTCAAATACAAGACCTGGGGGCTTCAAATAAAAGCAGGAAGTCCATCCAACATGTACTTATGCAAAGGTCTTCCTTGACAAAGGATGCAATAAATGCCAGAAGTTTGCATGGGCTCAGAACAGACCAAATTATTTTTAAAAGGCCCCAACTATTCTTACATTATTACTAATTACTATGCAAGTTCTCCATTAGTTATTTACAATTATCTGCTCTCAGAAACACTATTCAAAATACAGTGAATAAATGTTATCTACGACTAAAACAGAATGTTTCATTTGACAAACTACGTTTACTCTTAGAACTTGTATATTCTATTTCATACTGATACAGATGTGATTTGTTTCCTTCCCCTGTTTGAGGATGGATGGTGTCTAACTTGGCAATTTGGATTGTCTAACTTCAGATTTGGATGCCAGAGCACTGAGGATTGTGTTTGTTATCCAAGAGGCAAGAATTTCACTTAACAGCTGATATTTTTTGGTGATATTTCAGGACAGTACTTGGCTTGAGCCTTGCTCAGATAGCTCTGGAAGAGATGCAGTGAAAAAACATGCTCCTTCTAGCTTGTCTAATCCCTTCAGTGCTTCCCATAACTATCAGCCAGTGGCTGCCCTTGGGAAGGCAGCAGGCTGAGCCATGTATTGGCTCGAGGACCGTGTTCTAGAAGGACCTGCAGCAACGCGTGCAAATCGTGTCCACGGCATGCATGGCACAGCCTAGGAAGGCTCATCTGACTGAACTAAGAGCTCATGTCCTTGGCTGGGGGAAGCAAAATGAATGCATTACCATGGTGCATGAAGCCGTTATTGCAGAGTCCCACACCCAGGGCGACAGCCTCCTCCCGAGTCTGACAGTCTCCCTAGAAACAGGGGAAGAACGTTACACCTCACACGGTTTTCTAAGCTAAATTACTCCCCCTTCCCCACCACACAGCTTGTGGCTCTGAAATTAGCAGGATGATCTATGTAGGGAACAATAGCAAGCCATTAAAACAGGCAACCCATCGCCCAAACACTGTTCAAACACCATCTCTCCTTCCTACAGGAACCAGGGGAACAAGGACCAGCACTGGGGTAAGATACCATATTATCTCAATGTAAAGACTTTTTATTTGAAATCAGAGTGTTGGACTTCAAGACCCATTAGTCACAGACAATAAAACTCCTTCTTTGAAGCTGAGAGATCCGATCCATATTCAGATCAAGGGAGAAAAAGCTAAGTATGTGAACTCCAAGGGTCAGACACGTTAAAACTACAGTGGCAGTTTGCTTACACAGCAGATTACAAAGGCTTCAGTTTCTCACTGCCTGGAGCCTTTCATTCAAAACAGGTACCAAAGGTGACTTGCAAATTTACAGACTTCCCTGAAACAGCAGCCTTAAGCTTTACATCTACAACTCAGTTAAATACGAGAAATGCATAGTTTTCCCCATGTATCTGCTAATTTTCAGCCACAAATAAAGACTTTACAAACGTGGTTGGACTTTTTAGGCAGATAAGTAAGCTTTAAATAGTGCTGGCAAAAATCAGAAAGCACTACTGGCCTTACAAAGATTGTTAACACTGTCCCTTGATGCGAGATGAGCAAAGGGACCCAGAGGAACCTGGTGTCTGCTATCCCCGTGAGAGCAGCTGCTCAGCTCATTCCAGCAGGGAGGGCACCTGCTGCTTTGGCAACAGAAGCAATTTCAGCGTATTACTTTCAGTCCTATTCAATGAGAAGCTGTATCCTACACAAGTATTACATCTTTTCTCCCCTCCATCTGAAGAATTAGATACCCAAAAGCTCTCACATCAGCTGCAGGCTAGTGAACTGACTTTGTTTTAAGCAATCAAGCACCCTCTGATCTTGTCAGCAGAACATCAGTTCTTCAAATCCTGCTAAGGAGAGCAGTAGTTATTTGTAAAGATTTGTAGTTTTGTAGAGATTCATAGAGATTTTCCAAGCAAATGCTGGCAAAGGCCAACACTATGGTGTATCAGCATTATTTAAATACAGGATAAAACAGGATCAGCTCTGGCCAATCCACAGCACTACCAGCTTTCCTTAAAGAGGTTGAGAGCAGAAAAGGCACAAATTAAGAACTAAATACTGTTGTCTTGGTAGAAAAGGGATCAAGGCGGTTCTGAAAGAATTGTATGACTGTGTAATCACACAAGGAAAGCCAAGAAAATAGCTTAAAGAAACCAGAAGTTTAACTTTTACTATAAACTAATTTCAAGTCTTCAGAAGTCTTCTCTCATTTTCAACATCCTGTCATGAGACAATGCTCAACACTCACATTGTGTTATTTTATGGGATAAATGGGTAGTTTATTTTACAAAGACCAGGATCTAAAAATCCAATTTATTCTTTCAACTGTGAATAAACTGGAGGAGAAATACTTTCTAATGTTACCATCTTAAACCTTTAGCAGACTGTGTTTGTTCCAGTCTACAAAATCTTCGCATAGGAAGGCTCTAAACCAGACTTGGCTACCCCTGATGACATCACCTTGGCCTCAGAACATTCCCCTAGCAAAATAGCATTCTCTAATTAGAAAATATAGCTTAAATTCTTTCATCTCTCTAAGTACTTCTAAATGTTATGTAGGTATTTGTCCAAATACAACACAGGCAATAATGAAAATCTTCAGAAAATAGAGCTGTTTACAATCATCAATCTTGACAAGGTGTGTCTCAACCTTTTCATACAGAAACTAGATGTGAAACTAGATACACTAGTTTTGATGTGATAATTTAGGTTTATTCCATACAATCTCTCCATCTGAGTCATCAGAATTACAGAAACAGTTTACAGCCAGTACCACAGTGAAGAAGCGTGTCCAGAGCACATAACTGTTACTCTTATTACTACTGCCACCATTAAATTATTATTGCTGTCTAGTTTTGGTAAGGATGTGATGTCTAAAGCCCTAATTATGGTGCCTGGTTGCTTTGGGATGTGTAAACCCAGCAGTGAAGATGGTCTCAGAACAAGACTGTTTACAGCTCCCTTGGAGGAGGAAAGAAAGCAGATGCACACAGGTAAGAACAGCAACCAAACCACTTTTAAAATTTTCCACTGGCATATTGAAAAGGAAAGTTTTAGGATTAGGAAGTGCTTCTTAGCAAAGAGAGTATCCTAAACTTCTCTTACCTGTGCAATAAGCCAGTCCACCAGTTTATTTGCAGGAATTACTGATTTGTACGTCTTTAGGTGGTAGTCACGGTCTCTAATTAAAAAGAGAATTCAGGGAAAAACAGGACTAAAAGGTACACATTTCTTTTACACTCTAAACCTATATATATTATTGTGACCTACTACTAACAAGCAGTCATCCTTTCTCTCTAGAAAGTTTTAAACTTTTCAAGCAACTTGAATTAGGAAGATACTTCAGATCAACACAAAGCAGTGTTATTTAAAATTTCTCTAGATGTTGTTTCAAGCCATCCTCAGGGAGCTCACATTCCCACCAGAGGCAACCAGAAGATTCTTTTCACAGATGTCCTAAGCCGCTGCTGTAACTCAGGTTAGAATACTGCCACCAGCAGTTGCACTAAAAATCACACTCTTCTGGCTGGAAATCTTCCAAAATCCATTGAGGTGCAGCTTATATCTTTTGGCTCTGTACCAGTCCCATCTATAAGCTTCAATAATTCTTCTCTAGCGTTTACTTATTAACGTATTCATAGACAGGGACTCTACACATTCCCTCTGTGCCTCCTTTTTGTGAGACTCATGGAATTACGCAGCTTGTAGTCTATCTCGTCAAGAGATTTTCCACACTTGCTCAGATTTTACTTCCTTTAATAAAATATCCCATAGTAGCCAGACACAAATAGAATACACAGTATCCTTTTATGGAATCAGATTATTTCAGTCATTGTAAATAAGAAGGGTTGTGTTTAGTTCTTGTAACACAACTGCACCAGCACACACCCATACCCAGGCTGCTCACTCTCCCTGAATCCCCAGCTCAAACATCCTCTAGCAGCAGCACTGCAACTACAGATCTAAGCTGTGGAGATGGAAGGGCAGTGAAAGAGCCAAGAAAATTCAGAAAATTATTTTTTAGAGAAGAAACAAGAAAGATTTCAATAGTAGCGCCATCCTTTTAACAAAGCCAGATAATAAATCCAAGGGGAGCACGAAGAGGAACTTACTTTACCACCGGAGTGTACAGGCAGTGCAGTCGGCAGTACAGCCTCACCCCCTGAAGAACAGAAGATGCAGAATGTTAGCAGCTTTTCCTTTCCAAAGAAACACTGACTACCTGATGCTAACAAAACCTGGACACTGAAGTCTCTACTCAGCTGGAATTTTCTAATGATTATTATTAATATTCAAAACAGCTCCTTTAGCCTCTCTGTCAAACATCCTTTCTTCTTTCCTGGCTTCCAACAGCCAGAAATGTGTTTTTACCTCTAATCACCTCCATTCCAACACTTTCTCCATTAATCCTTCCTCACAATTAACCCATTAACCAATGCCCGTAAGAAAAAAATCAAATTTATTAAAAGGTGTGTGGACAAATATGGGATCAACAGAACTCATTACACAGACAGTTATTAGGAACAATTAAATACTGATCTCTTCTATCCCCCTGAACCATCATGCTCAGATCTGCAGCAGACATGTTACCACCTACTGTTTTAAGACCTTTTGTTACTCTCTTGGGACTGCAACCAGCAGTTTTGGGTGCAGGCACAACTGTACTGTTGTTCATCGCTCAACTCTGCCTCCTCTCCCAGGCATGAAAGTCTCCTGTGGCATTGGGATGGAGGCTCAGCAGAACACGGATCAGCAGCAAAGGCAATATCCCACACTACAGCTCAGTGAGTCTCAGAGGGAGACAAATCACAACGCTCCAACAAACCTTGGACACGATGTCTTCCAATTCACTTCTTGGCTTGTACGTTCCATCATCATAGCGAAATCTGTACATCACCTGTTCATTCTTAAACTGGTGCTTATCTGAAACTAAAATATCAGCACGATAATTAAAATTGTCTCTTGTCCCCACCATGTTCTTTATAGGCCAGTGGGTAAAAACTGAATTTTTTAAATTTTACATCAGATTCAGTTTATGCAAGGCTTTGGCGACGGTCCTAGTGAAGGGAATTGGGATCATCTGACCTTTCTCAATGAGTTTTTAACAAAGTGTTGCAAATTCCCACAATAGTTACCCCAGCACTTACAGACATTTTTGCAGTTGCCCAAAACTCTGCAACTCCAAAAGCAGAAGCATGCTGGTGGCAGGAACTACAGCTGTCAGAGTTACTCTTCTATCATGGTTCTTATAGTTACCAAAGAGTTCCTTCTAAAAATTACACTTTTCTTTTTTTTTTCCACCCAGAAAAGCCATTCCACAACAGAGCAGTTAAAATCTTACTGGGTAATGCTATCTGCTCATGGGCTTTAAAGGTGAGGATACAAAAGATGTTTCAATGTGATCAGGAGCCATTTCAAAAGAAGCATTGGCCAAAATCAGAAAGTACCTTAAAAACATACTCAGATTCAGATTTATCCAATGCATCAGGCTGGGAGATGGTTGAAGTCTATATCCAATTACATGTAGGTTTATCCAGTCTCTATTCTAAGGCAAACTATTTCTACAGAAGGTGGAGGTGGGGAACCCTTGTCCTAAAGACAGTAATTTAGCAACTAGTAGAAGTTATTTGTTTCATTGAGTAGTAAATAATTGGCAATTTTAAGTATAAAAGTGCCAAGAACTGAGCAAATAAAAACTAAGTACTATGAGTATCTTGCAGATTTTACAGTATGCAGCAGAGAAATGCCATTGTTCCCACCCTGATTTAGTAGAAATACAGGTAGCACAGAAAATTTCCAAACAAACATCCTGCAGCCATGCAGCACTTTTGTACACGCTGTCCTACACCTCTAGAACACGTCACAACACTTCAAGATCTCAGCTGGGTGAGATCAAGAAATAGGGCCCCTCACTATTTTAAAGAAAGACATCCTTGCCAAATGAGCTGGAAACACAACAAACCCCCCACCACCTCTTTCTTTTGCAACAAGCAGAGTCATTTGAATGACCCATCACCTGTGCCCTGGTCTAAAAGAGCACTGCTCCACTCTTCTCTGGATTGTTGATGTCTCATGTACAAAGCTGTATTTATGGACTGCAACAACATGTTCAAACACACATAGTACAAAGGAATATACACCTGATATAGTCCCCACCTAAGATGTTGCAGAGAAATCAAGCACCTGCAGACACCAACACCTTCTGGACACCAAACAAGTTCTCTTTTCACAGCATAAATCTGCCCATTCATTAATCCCAAAAATCATCACACATTTTGAGGATTTGATGGGTATGGCAGCAGAAAGTATTTGAACATATGTGAACAGCTTCAGTAAGTTTTCCACCCTCATTTCCAGGGCATTACTGAAATCTGATATCTGTTCATGGCACAGCACACTCACCATGATGAATGATTCCATTTTCCAATAGTGCCTGTCCTAGGTTGACCCCTTCCTCTGGTTTGCTTATCTCTCCAATCTCAGTGAGCCAGGATACAAACTCGCTGCAAAGGGGAGCAGAACACACACAATTAGCTCTGAGTGGCAGCAGGCACTTGTCTCTGTGAGTCATCAGCCAACCACAGGAGATTCTCCTTGAAGCAAGTGTGAAAACTGTTGTAAGCAATGGTACCTCTAGCTAGTGCCTCCATTTCCTACGTTCCTGGAGGAAATGCTCTGCAGAAGATTTAGGCTCTTCCCATCATCGCCCTCAGCTCACAGACAGTGTACACACAAAAGGCAAGATGACCTGGCTGCATCTATATGGATGATGCAAATCCTTATTTTATGGAGCAATTCAGACATCCATGTGGGAAAAGATTAGCAAGCAAGATTAACTGAGGATGTTAAATCAAGTTCAGCAGTACGGTATCCTCCCTTCCCAGCTACTTCTTCCCAAGTTACCTATCCAAGTAGCGTTCATGATTTGACTCAATTACACATGCTCATCTTCCTTCACTGGATGTGATTTCTGTCCCCAGCCCCATGGCATAATTGGATTGGCTTTAATGGCATCACAGTAGGACTTAGGACAGAAGACTCAACCTACTGAATTCAAGCACAGAGCAGCAACAGATAGCATGAGTCCCACTGACAGGTTAATTTAAGGTCATTTTCTGGAGGAGGTGCCTGGTAGATTACATACATCATGCTTCTAATTTATACACAGAAGATGCTAAGTCTCATCTGCTGCTCATGCAGCACGAAACAAAACCTCTCTGTTGAGGGCAGAGCTGCACACATAGGCAGAATAAAAGACAAAAAATTGATAGATATGTAGGATGCTATTCATTAGAAACAGGAAGTCCAAAAAGCAGAGCAAATCTGATGAATCCAGCCCTGTCAGAGCCCCAGGGGACTGAGCTGTTTGCCAGGTTAATTAGCAATTATGCTAGAAATGTGTTACAGTCTTGGAGAAGAATAAAAGGAATATATGAAAGTAGAGCAACTTATGGAAAATGTGTTCAATAAAACACTTAGGTGCAGAAGGCTGCTGCTTAACAAAGCCAGTATCCATGTCTCTACCTGTGGGCTTTAACTGAAGTATTTTTAGTCTCTTTGTATTTATCAGCACTGGCTGATCTAAGCTATGGGAATTATTTGTATTTTGCCTTTAGAATAACAAAACAACTTCAGGACTGAAACCTTTGGTTTGCTCAGGGGCTGCTTCGTAGCTGTCATAGTGCAGAAAAAGCAGCAGAATCTATTCAACTATGCCAGGACATTCCCATGGAAACCAGTAGGGTTTCACGAAGCCCCTAAAGCCAGAGTAGTGATCAGTCAGGCTATCTCCCAAGGAAAGTTCTTTTCCCAGTGATTCTGAACTTTTTCTGTAAGTATTTAAAAGCTGAAATAGAATATAAACTGCAGAGGGAAGTGAGGTAAGAATGATCCTCCCCCCTCACTAGTGAGGACACGAGGCAGCCCCAGTGTGCAGGGCCCTGCTGCCAGGGACTGCAGCCATGGGGAGCAGCCCAGGGAGAGCCCTGGCTGCTCTGGAGCTCCCCATCAAGAGCAACGAGTCTATGGCACTTTACAGCACTTAAATGGTTGCCCAAAACTTCAGTGGAAGCTATCCTGTTACCTTTCCTGCTTCTTTTAATTGGATTTGTCTCTGGAGTTTATGTGGATTGTAAATGTAAGGTTGATATGGTAAACCAAAACAGGAAAATAACTGAATGCTACCCTCATAGCCCTGGAGCTTCCCAATCATGGGATGATTTTCTTAAGGGCTGCTTTAAGATTTCTAAGACATTTGATTCAGAAGCGAAATCACTAATCATTTGATCTGAAGGCTTTATAAGCCCTGAAAAGTGCATGATCCAAAAATATTCTAAGAGGTTCTTAAGGAATATGCTAGACTGTTTCTAAAAAGTCATCAACTCAGAGAGTGGATGGCAAAGTTTGATTTGTTTCCTCATCTTGTCTGAAGCGGTTCTCCAGGATAATTGAGAGTATCCTCACTTCCCAGTGCTGCCATGCTCAGCTCTCATCTGACATCCAGGTCAGGACACCATCTCCCAGCTATACCTTGGAAATTAAGGCACTTGGAACAACTGTGTTTCTACACGAGAAATACACAAGAAAATCCAACCCCTCCAGGACTGTACAATCTGATCAGATATGGCTGAAATCTCCTGAGCTTAGCAGATGCTCTCTCTTACACACTCAAGGTTTTGCAGTGCTGAAAAGAAGCACAGCCAGCATATCATTTACACACAGTGACACCAACACACATCATTCCAACTGTACCACCAGTTACTTGCCTAAATGCCACAAAGAGTTAACAGGAAAACAGACGGCCACTCAAGCCAGTCAGTTGCTGAAATTCAGTCCAATGAAGAGCCTTATAAATAAATGCATGTGATATCTCTGAAAATATTAGGATTAGATCATGCTGTTTTCACCAAAAAAACATTTTATCTCTTGAATTATGATATTCACATGTCAAGAGAATAATTATTTTTGTGGCCTTGGTGTTGCTCTCAGCTGCGTATAACAAAAAACCACTAAATACATCTCAGCACAGTTATCAGTGACTCCCTTAGGCAGGAGTATCTACAAAAATAAACAGGTCACAGCCAATATGCATTGCTCAGGGAAAGCCCTGGGAATGATACAAAATCTGCCAGTCATGACTGGAAGGTACCGAGCTGCACTCAGCTGAGTTTCCCAGGACTATACCAACAAGTGAATGCAGAAAAGACATCAGCAGAGTTATGTGCTGTGGGAACAGCTAGAACATTAGGAGAAATCATCCTTTAGCCAGACATCAGGATACCTGTAGGTATCTGAGTCTGGGCTCAGTTAGCCATTAGCAAAGGTAGGTCAAGTCCTCACTACTGGAGTGTCAGATGGCTGTCAAGCAAACTGAGGGCATTGAGCAGGACAGACTGTAAGAAAACAGACATTTAAAAAGGAAAAGTAGTAGCAGGAAATCCTGGATAAGACTTGAAACTAAGGATAATACCACAGAACCCACAACAGACTCATACATAACAGCATTGGAAGAACGTTAAGTTTCTGACCTGGTAGTTTTTGCATTGAAAATAGGAACTGCCACTATCAGATCTAAAAGGTTTCAGCTTTAATCCAACAAGATCAGCGGGGGGGAGGAGGGAGGAGGATGTGTGTGAAGAATAAAAAAGCAACTACTTCTCCAATATATATTTTTTTTTTTCTAGCTGAAGTATCACTAACCTATGCTACCAGCCTGCCTTCTGTCAGCAAGAAAGACATTTCCAGCCCTGAGCACTGGCAATGCTGCTGCAAACTGCTGTTACAGAGACCAGAGAGGGAAGGGAAATGAATGCACAGTCCAGGTTAGGCCACCAACAGCCCCAAGCCTGTGGGAGTTTAAGGTCATTTTCTTACTCCTTTTGCTGATCTGAAGCAGCTGTTATGATTTACTGTAAAGCAGCGTGAGCTGTCACACTATTCCGCCTGTGTATGGTGTGGAACAAAAATCAATGATTCTTTTTAACAAATCACTACTAATCTGTAGTAGTGGGGCTTATGGACTTTTTAATTAAGCTGCATCTGATCTGTGTCACGATGTCATCCCCAAAAATTCTGGAGTCTATTAATTGGCATGGAAGACCTTTTCAATTCAAATGCCACTTACTTGCCAAGAAAGCACTTGGGAACAGTACTTAATTTTCTTCTCCTATCTTTGATAAGGTTCACTTTCTTGCTCATCATCATTTGGTACAGCTTCTCTCCTTTCTCTGCAATCATGACATATGCATCCCTCTCCATTCCCAGTTTCAAACCTGGAAGGTAAAGCAGAAATTCCTTCAGATCTTGAACACCAAATAAAATGTTTGCTTAAAGTCAAAAGCTGAGGCCAAATACCAAAAATGGAAGAAACACAAAAATTGATTTACTTATTTTCCATTTAAGGGGGAAATTAGGTAATTTTTTTACCTGAGTAAAAAACTGTCATTGGTAAGTTTAGCACCACCAAGATGCAGCTTTTCTTCTCCATCTCAAAAAGCAGCTTTAAACTTATGGTTATATCATATTACACAAAATGGAACGGTTTACAGAACATGAAGAAAGTCCAAAGCAAGATGAACATGGGTCAGGGCAATCCCAAGCACAAATACAGGCTGGGAGAATGGACTGAGAGCAGCCCTGGAGAGAAACACGGGTGCAGCAGGAGGATGAAAAGCTGAACATGACCCAGCCACACAAACCCCCCGTGGGCTGGCTGATGCCCCAGCGTGGGCAGCAGGGGAGGGGGTGATTCTGCCCCTCTGCTCTGCTCTCGTGGGACCCCATCTGGAATTCTGTGTCCAGTCTAAGGTCTCCAAAGCAAGAAGGATGTGGAGCTGCTGGAGAGAGTCCAGAGGAATCCAGGGAGCTGCTGCAGGGCTGGAGCCCCTCTGGAGCCAGGCTGGGAGAGCTGGGGGTGCTCCCCTGGACAGGAGAAGGCTCTGGGAGAACCCAGAGCCCCTGGCAGGGCCTTTAGGGGCTCCAGGAGAGCTGCAGAGGGACTGGGGACAAGGCATGGAGGGACAGCACACAGGGAATGGCTCCCACTGCCAGAGGGCAGGGCTGGATGGGATCTTGGGAATTAGGAATTGTCCCCTGTCAGGGTGGGCAGGGCTGGCACAGGGTGCCCAGAGCAGCTGTGGCTGCCCCTGGATCCCTGGCAGTGCCCAAGGCCAGGCTGGACAGGGATTGGAGCAACCTGGGATAGTGGAGGGTGCTCCCACCCATGGTCTTAAATGGCCTTTAAGGTCACTTCCAGTCCAAACCGTTCTATGATTCTGTGATTCTCAACCTTCTGAAACTGATTTCCTGTGGCAATTTCACTTGTGAACCTGAAATAACTTCAAGTATAAGACTTGTTAAAGGCATTTAAATGCTTGGAAGAGCAGGAGACTTTTTGAATGTTCTATTACTTGAAGCCAAAAATACAAAACTGCTGGAATCAATTTCACATTTGTAAATAAATCAAAATTGGGCAAGCACATTATTTTCTCATCCTTTATTAATTAGCCGACTTACTAATACCCTTAAGCTAAAAATAGTGTTTGACAATTGTATTATCCAGTAAATGAAAGAAATACTGCATGACTTAAAGAATGACTGATAATTGAATATAAAGAACATTTCATGTTCATTTTGTAGAAGTTCCCAAGCATATAGTTCATGCTAACTTGAAAATTGCTACAGGCAGGGGGATGATCTCTGAAAACAGCAGGTGTCTCTGTTATAACTATCTTCATAACTGGCATTTTCTGGCCCACTTCTCCTCAGATTTGCAAACTGCTTTAGGAGGACAGCATTCTCAAAAGCTGTTTTGGTGCTGTAGATGCTTTATGTCTTCTAGCCCGAACACATAATTTTCTGGATATGTTACTCTAGAACTTGCAAATCTTGGCAACTCTGGAGTCCAAAAGAGAGACAGATTTTAGACACCTCCAAGACTAGCCTGAGAACAGGAAACCTGAAGTGGTCCTGTACTTCCATTCCTAATTTTAGCAGACTGATGTTAGGCAGAATTTAAGTGATCAGTGTAAGGCTAGAGAAAAGAAGTGTGCATTTTTTGGGAAGAGAAGTTCATCCTAACTGGATGTAAATCCTGTTGCTTTATGGTAAGACAGTGCAATGAATCAAGAACCTTCTGAGACCTCAGAGCTGTTTCCCAGCTTTTGGAAAACATTAAGGACAGATTTTAATTCTGCCCACGGAGGAAAATGTGCAACCTTTTCTCTTTCTCTCAAATACGTGTACGTGCATATATATCTGTCCTACAAGTTCCTTCAGTGCAGTGCAAAATACATCATCCACTTACTCTCTCTCTGCTCCCTTTCCTTGATTATAGCATCCAGCCACTTCTGTTTATCTTCAGCAGTCTTGGCCATACAGACAAACCACTTGTTTTTGGCTGTGTTGTGAATCTTCCAGCCATTTGTCACCGTGTAGCCATTGCTGTGGTAATCTGCTGCAAAAGACCAAAGCACAAAGCACACAGTGAGCAGGAAGCCTGCTCCTTTAACCAAACCAGTGTGGGACACTTTCAGTAAAATCATCTTTGAAGACCTCAATTCCTGAGGTGTTCCTCACTGACTGCCCATGGAACAAGCTGTGCTTCCCACTCCGGAAGTACAAATATCACCAGGCTGTTCCAACTGACTGAATGCTTCAGTCCTAAGAGTGACAGTTGCTAATTCCACCTCAGAAGAAGAACTAAAGTCTTTTAAATACAAGTCCATCAGTGAGAGAGTCTATGATGTTTGTTCAGGTTATCTGTTCTGAATTTTCTGGGGACATGCTATCTTCCTGCACTATAAGGATTTCTGTCCCCACGACATGGAAACTCTTTATGTGTCAACTGTTTAAAGGACATAATACTAACTCCTGACTTACTACAATAGGGGCAGCAGTGGAGTGGCCTTTATAGATGGAATCAGAAACCCACACCGTCTTTCTGCCTGTGTCAGGATACAAGAATCATAACAGAACTGCCATTCCCATATTTTATTCATGGTCACATTCCATACTACCAGTTTGGATACTAAGACTAGTATTCAGAAGCACTCTAAATGAGAAGAAAATCCAGAAATTCTGTGATTTTAGCTGTAATGGCTTAAGATGCCAAAAAAAAAAGGATGGAAAGAAGACAAAAATAACTTCTATTAAATTAACTTGGATTAGGACAAAAAATAGACAAGTTTTGGGAACACATGCTCTTAATAAGGTCATTTCAGAAGGAAGGACTAGTACCTGAAAGCATTTCCAGTCTTTCAACTACATAAGTTGGTCCAATAATGAAGGCACTACAAGTTCCATAGATTGCTTCAGATTTCACTAAAGAAGACGGACAAGTACTTTTGCACCACCTTTCAACACAAGGTCTGAACTTGCTGTGGTCTTAAAAGACACTATTTAGTCACTTACCTGTTCCATCTTCCACATTCTCTACTTCCATGACTTCTGTATTTATTCGTCCCCTGAAGATATAAAGGGACCCGTTGATTGACTTCGTCCTTTTAGATGTTTTTTTCCCAGTAACTCTGCAATTGAGATGGAGACTGTTAGCAACACATAAGCAAACAGTCTAACATATATATGAATAAATCAATCTGACATATGACTATTAAAGGAGGATTGCAATATAGTGACTGGTGGTATCTGACCACCCCTCTGACATTAAATAATTGGCATACTCATTCAGATTTCCAAGACAGGTGTGTACCAGTGTTAGTACAGCAATAACAAGCTTGTTTTGCCAGATGGTGTGAAGATATGGGTGGCTTCAAGGTTTACATTCTCAATGACTGACAGAAAGACATGTCCATGAACAGCACATGGCCTCGGGGTGACAACTGCAGCATCACCTGACAACACTACCTTTGACTCCTCCGTTCACCTAAAGCCATGATCAATCTGTGGTGTGCACCAAGCTTCAAATATGAAATGAAATAGAGGCCAGTGGCACACAGCCTGCCACATGTGCTACAGGTTGTTGTGGGGAAAACTCTGCTAGGGCAATTCTGCACCCAAGTTTACAGTCCTTATCTATCTTTATAGAATCTCTGTTGAATCCAGGAATGCACTTTTCATTACTAGTTATGTTCTGATTTTTATAGCTAAAATAGGTTTAAAACTACCCAAGTGACACCTGTTGTGCTTCACTCTCCAAGAATCACCCTGCTACACAAGCCAAAACAAAACTGGTCAAATGGTCATTAAGGTGCCAGGTGTCCAAATTCCAGTCAGTGAAGGTTCTGCTGTGGCTGTTTGCCAGTACCTCATAAGATTCAAAAAATATTGCAGTAAAAATCAGCTAGGGAAAAAATTTCAGAGTGAAGTACCTATAATAAACTGAGGTGAGATGAGAATCACCAGTTTTTTCTGAACATTTTTTCTTTTACAACTACCTTTAGTAACAAATACACTCAAGTCAAAAGAAAACCTGTCCTGGCAGCCCCAGGGAAACCCTTTAAATATTCAGCCTATTTCCCTATATGAAACATATTGTTTGTGACATCAAGACTCAATTTAAACAGCAGTCTTTAGCAGAAGATCCTGCTAAAACCAAAAAACAATACTCAGCCCTGAAAACCTATGTCATGAATTTGCCAGACTTCCCTGCACTTCGGCAAAAGGAGCTATTACAGAGCTAAAATCACAGATCTAATTCTTACTCTAAACACACCTTACACTGGGTTCAACAATCCTACTCCTAATTTATGTTATTGAGAAAAAATATGATGTCCAGATTGGAATGTCGCATTGTTGACTACTTATCAAAGACTGAGCCCTGAATTCTGACTGCAGTTTTGAATCAAGAAATACTCCACTGATTTCCACAAGTTAGCATAACACAATGAGATGAGAACTAAATCATTTAATCTCAAATTAGGAACAGAGAGAAACAGTTTCTTAATGGGGTTTGGGTTTTTTTTTAAGTTTATCCCACTAACCTGCCAGTTGTTTGAGAACAGCTGGCCAAATGGACACACCAGCACAAAGGAAAAGACATTGATTTCCATTCAAGACTAATTATAAATAGCAGCGAGACAGCAGAAATATCCAAAATTAAAGTAGCTCAGTGCTCAAAATATATCTTGTACATTAGGCAACTCCCAGCAGACTTAATGAAATATTATGCATTTTAGTGGAAATCAGATCCTCGCCATCCCATCAGTTGGAGTTACATTGTCAGACAAAGGTAAGCAATACCAATCCCTTGAGAAATCCAAGTGTTACAGCAGCCTCCTCCAAAATCAGGCAAACTACAGAGGAGCTTGGTAAGGTCTCCTGTACAAAAAGAAAGTTCTGCTTAAAGGCCACTAGAACATTTTGTTTTCTATAGTCTTAAGTGTTCCAGGAAAACTGCCTGGACAGCGCTGGAGTTAGGCTAACCTCAACTACAAACAGGCCAGAAAAACAGTTTCTAAGAGCTCTGGAAATGTAAAAGATTAGTATCAAATTAACTGGGGGTTGTTAAAAGAATAGTTTCTGTCAAAAAACACACAAATTTCTGAACTCTGTTTCATACAGAATTTTGAACTTTGGTAAATCTGGTAAAGGGTCCAAGTGAAGTGTTTCCTCTCCTTTGTGTCATTTCAGAGTCAGAATGCTTCAGGTAGATAACATTTTAAGTCTTTCAGATGTAATGGTGTAATTATTTTTTTTTTAATTTAAACATTTATTTGAATTTTTAACGTAGATGTCACCTAATAATTTGCATTTAGGTTGTATAGATTCAGCACTATACACACAAAAAAAGTCTGAACATCACTGAAATTAGTTTTCACAGCTTAATTGGTTTGAAAATTTCCATTGTTTCCCTGGGGAAAAAAACAGAGAAAGAAAAAGAAAAAATAAAAGGATAAAAAGACTCAAATATTGAGAAATGAGAATAATCTTTGGAGAGAACACCGGTTTTACAGAATTTCTAATTGGGTTGGCCATTCCATTTGGCCATCAGCAGTAAGGAAGTATAACTTGAAGCAGGGGGATTGGATTCCAGGAAAGGGAGGAAGAGGAGAAGGGCGTGCAGAGAACACATTGTAAGTTCAGAACAGACCAAGACATGAGAATGAGACTGGGCTTGTGAAGGTGAGAAGCTCAGGAACTGAAATACTTTATAACTGCTGCAGAAGCAAGTTGCCTTCCACTCTGCCAATGCTATTTTAATTACAAGCAGTGGGTGTTAATAATACTTTAGGTTTATTAGGTGGTATGATGCAAAAAAAAAAACAACAAAACAAAACAGGATAAGAAAGTAAGAGAGCACATGGGCTGTAAATGCTGACAGCAACAGCCAAATCTTCATCTCTTTCTCACTCCCCTGGGCCCTGCATCTATTTTACGTTTGCTTAGTCTTCCACTTTCCCCTATCTTGGCTTTTTATCATTTTCATATCATCCTCTTATGCTTAGCATAACTTCACAATGTAAGTTGGCACTTTCACATAATTCCTGGAGACGCAGCTGTCCTTGGAAGCTTTTTGTCTGTAAGAACTGACCCTGAGCTTTTGCTGCACTGTTTTAACTCCTCTTTGGACTGCACACTTCTCAGAAGGGCACTCTGATTCTGCCTGGAATATTTATCCTACCACATAGTGACTTCTTTCTCCTATTGCCTAAGTGATAGAAATAGTCAAGAACAGAGGAAAGTTCCACCTGTGACTCAGCCCTACAGAGCAACAGAGAATACAGGGAATGATCAGTAGTTGATCACAGCTTCCACTTACAAACCTTCTGAATGGTAAAACTGAAAATACAGAGGGACTCACCTGGATTTCCTCTTGCAATAGACCAGGAGATTATCAAATAGAAAGAACATCCTCTCCTGGATGTTTCCTGCTGAGATTTTTAACAAAGTCCCTTGCAGCAAGAGCTGTGTGCAAATATCTGTCAGATTTGACCCCTGAAACATAAAAAAGAGAGATTAACTTTCCTTTATGAGTGCACAATGAAGGTCTTTTACTAACACGCTCTTATTTTATCTGCCATTAACCTGTGAAATAACTGATGCACTCGTAAGGATTTCACCCAGATCTATTTGCCTTTCCAGTGAGATCTGCCCATTAGAAATGTCAGTTCCATTCTAGCTCTGACCCCTCCCTTTCTTTCATCACCTGTTCTGCTACAATTTAGCACCAGCCTGCACACACAAAATAAACACTAAATTCTAAATTCCTCAGAGTGATGCTGCCCACACCTCCAAGAGTGTTTACATGTAACAAAAGAAACAGAAATAAATCCCTGAACACAGCGTGAGTCATTAAACTGTCATTAAGTGCCTCCAGGGAGCTTGCTGGTCCTGCATCCTACCTCCCATCCTTCAATATGGGACTGCAACTGTTCAAGGGCTTCCAGTTTCTCCATCTGTCTCTTGGTCTCGTTGATATTTGTACAGACTGTCTTCATTGCCTGGAGTGCGTTCTGGACAGCTGGGTGATCAGGATGCTTAGAGGGAGTCCTCTTAGCTAATTCCTTCAACAAAAAGACAAAACACGGAAACTGAGAAGTGGTTCATGGAAAGGTATGAGCATTAGCAAGCAATCCTGCAGAAAAATGCCAGAACCATTGCAAAATTAAAGAGAATTTGGGAATATTTTACTGCAGATGCTGTTCTCTATTCTTCATCTGTACAGGGTTAATATGAATGCTGCTAAATAAATGAGGCAATTGCTCATGGTAAATATGCTACATTAAGGGGCCTCAAGACAAGTATGTTTTGCTGGGTCAGATGTGTTTGTTTTGTATGTTTAGAAGGCTGGGACACGTGTCCTGACAGAGAGACAAACAACACCTCTGCTCTGAAGGAGTCTGCAAGAGTCTCTGCTTCACTTGTGTCAAAGCACAACAACCCAGTTAAGCCCTGTCCACTGAAAAATAGCAGAGGCAAAACTCAGAACCTGACAATATTAATGAGTTCAGCAAAAGCGGCAACAACTGCCAACTCACAATTAATAATTTTTTTAGACCAATAGTATTTCATAGTCAGCCATAATTGAATAAGAATACATTAAAGAAATTAAAATATGGTAATTTTACCTTGATATATAATATGGTGTTTAAGACTGAAATACTTAACTTTCTCACTAGCTTTTGCCTCATCATGTTATTTGGTTGTTTAAAAGCCCTGTGCAGCTGAATCACATCATTCTGCAAGAGACACAAGAATGAGTTTGGATACAGCCAGAGAGCGTGCCCAGCACTGAGACCTGGATGGAGCTAGATTGCTTCCATCCATCTGTGATTTACAGAGTAACAGATGCACAGGAAAATGAGTCAAATGTCAGCTGATACCAAAATGAAATTTCCCGTGCAAGTCTTTACTCCACTTTTGCTGAAAGTTAAGGCCAAGAAAAGTAAATGTTTCAAAAAGAAGACAGGTGTTACACTTCGGTGATACCACCTTCTGCTCCATGATTGCACCACAGATGACTGTCACTAAAAACCAGTGAAGTTCCGCAGCTCCAGTGCCACCCACACTGCACCGGAAACAGGAACACACTAGCACTGCCTATGCATCCCATTCAGAAATATCCCCAAAATACAGAGGAAGACCTCTTCATTCACATCATGTCCTGCTGCAACAAACAGCATCTTCCCCATGCTGCGGCAGCCCAGACAGGAGAGGAGGCCGGGCAGGGCAGGGCGGTGCAGGCTGGGACTGGCACTCGCCCCCCAGCCCTGCCTGAAGCCATGCAAGGCAAGGCTGTGCTGCCCTGCTGCTGCCATTTCCCAAAAGAGCAGAGCTTGGCACTGCTGAAACACGGGCAGAGAGCTCGGGGTACTCACTTCTTCTAGTGACACACTCAGGATGTGTCCACTCAAAGAGCATTTGACAACATTTCTAAAGGCAGCTGAAAGACTGCCCAGGTGGCAATATCTGGGGAAGCCCTGACCTCCACAAAGCCCACAGCCATCACTGCTGGAATTGCCATCTCCACTGCACCTCGTGTGCTAATAGGACCAGGAAATGAGGCTGCTGCCACTCGCAAAAAACTACTTCTTGCCAAGAGTTTCTTGAAATAATTCATAAAAGACATCTTTCTTTCTTTTTTTTTTTTTAAAGAAGCCTCTGACATCCTTCCCCATGTCATCACTTGTCACAAATACTGACTGCGTACTTCAAATTGACAGCAAATACACTTTGCAGCTGAAAGTTACACGTTTCTTTATTTGAAAAATTTCTTCCTGCTCTCTTTATTCCCCTGAGGACACTCAGACATGGCCCAACATGGACTTTGTCCACGGGATGCTGACACTGGGCACTGACTGGTGCAGATCCCTGCTGCCAGGCTGCCCTGCCAAGCAACACAGCTTTACAGAGATAACAGAAGACAACGTACTCCTTTGTTTATCCATTCCAAATTAAGGCAATCAACAGTTCAGCTCCAAATGTGCTTAAAAAAAAAAGGGGGGGCAACAAAAACCCAAACCACCTTTCTTTAAACATATATGTTTCTGGGAGTTTTATATTTTTATTTTACAGTTTGTAATATTTGCCTGTATAAAATTCATTTTTCACTTAAACTAACCAGAAAATAAATGTTACATTGGACTTCCTTTGTGTAGCTGCAAACCACAATAGTTTTTTTTATTCTGCATATTGTTAAAATTTGTAGTTTATGTCAAGGTCTCTGCAGAGTAAACACTTGACAAGCAACGGTAGATCAAATAAAATAGATTCACTTCAATATGCCACCGAACCTACAACATATGTTAATTTAAAATGCAATAAAAACATGTTTCTGGTTTTATAAATATCAGCAGTTATTTGTGACTATATATCCGTGTGGAAGACAAAAGCATGATTTATAAATTGGCAGTGCTCCTTACAGCTCTTTAGAGAATAGACGATTTTTAATATTATGCTACATAAAGTTGGATTTCAACCACACAGCGTCATGAACCAAAGAGCAAGACAACTTTTCTTGGAGGAGGGAAGGGGGCAGAAAAAGCCAATCCCCCAAAGATAAATCTTTTCAATGATGGCCAAAGAGAAGGTTCTGTTTCTTGAACAGCTACGAGAGGAGGCGACAAGGTAAGCGTCCTGCACGGTGCTGTGTGTGCACGGCACCGGCCTCTCGTGTTTCCCGGGCCAAGCGCAGGCAGCGATCCAGGAAGGGCGCGTGCGCCTCCCTGCTGCCTCTCCTTGCCAGGGATTGTGCCTGCCCACTGCTCCCTGCACACAACTTCTCCTGCCCCGCCAGGGCCAAGGACTCTCCCTCACATGAAGCAAAACAGAATTACTGCCGTGATCACCCACGGAGCTGTGTGCCCTCAGATGTTTTTAAAGGATCAGAGGTGGAATGTGCATTTCTGGCTGGAGCCTGAGCAAATCCTGAACAGAGCAGACGTCGGGCAAGGCCCAAGCCCGGAGAGCTCTGGGCTCCCAGGAGCAGCAGGCTGCGGCTGCACATTCCTCTGTGCCAAGGAAGGAGACAGTGACCGTGCCTAATCCCCACACCACGGTGTGATTAACTCATGATCACCACTGCCCCAGGGTTTGCTCCTTGCTGACATAAATGCTCTTTATTAAGGGGAAAAGACTATTTTTGTTCAGAGACTGGTTTACACAACAGCTGCTTCTTAGGCAGTAGGGTTGAGATGAGTTATTAGAGACCCACAGTTAGCACGGAGTTAGCACAGAGACAGAGCTGCCTTCACCCAAAGCCCCGTGCTGTTCTACATCTGCTCGGGAGCTTCTCCAGAGCTTCTCCAGCCCCACCCGTGCTGGCTCCAGGGGCTCACACGGCTTTTATGCCCTCCGGGTGTCCCCTTACGTCTGCTACCTTCCTTCTTCCCAAAAACCAAGGCCCATCACAGCCAACAGTTTCATTTGAGTCTAGTCCAGCTCCCTTTCTCAGTTATAAAGAACTAATTTACTGACTGACAAATTCTACACTAACTTTCTTGCATGCCATCTGAAGCAGACAAGAACTGCATTGGGGCAAAAATATTAATATAGTTACTTCTCTATTTGTACAGAGATTATGAAATGCCATAGCTAGGTTTGAGTCCCATCCTTCAAACCACACAAAAGGCTTGCAAATTAGACGGAGAAAAAGCAACAAAAATTATACAACTCAACACCACCCCCTAAAGCCAACAACAAAAAAACCCCACTCAACAATCCCCACCCACAAAAAAAACCCCACCCTACGCCCTCACCCCACCCCCCGAAGAAAATCCCCAAACCAAAAACCCAACCAAAAGCCTGTTTACAGTCAGGCACTTCAAAACTGCAATGCTTTTGTCACAAAAACTGGGAAACTATAAATAAAACTGAAATTTATTGATCACCATCATCTGAATCATTGTTCTGTCTCCATCATTTGTTAGTTAAAAAAACCCAAAGAGCTTCATCAGAGGGTGAGAAAACAAAGTCACCTGTTGCAGCATGTCATATTTCATTGGAAATTATTGCAATGCTTAAAGTGGATCAACACTTGGAGATATTCTAGTGTATTATTCCTAATTAAGTAACTCAAATCAACTCCATGCCAGACGCTATTGTTCTGAAGAACACACACACACGAATATACTTTTATTAATAAAAAGTAATTACAGTATTTAAAATATGTGCCTTACCCTACTACTTCAGTTCACTTTCAAACAAGTCTGAATTACTTTGTGCATACTAGCTTTATCAAACCCACCTACTCAGCTACACTAAATACTTACATTAGACAAGGTCATATCAAAGTTACCAGATAATCCAGATGTTCACAAACTAAAAACAAAGTAAAAGACAAAAGTAGGCTAGCTTTGGTCTAAGACTTTTCTCAGCAGCTGGAATACAATAGTATCTGTTTGCCCTGGGAATTCAATAAAGTAAGATCCAACCCCCACGAATACAAAAGAGCTATTTCAGGAGCCATAACTGAAGTTCAGTAGCAAAGGGAGAGCAAACACTTAATTTGAGGGTTGCGCTATTTTTAAATCTATCTCTTTTTTCCCTTGCTTGGAGAGCTCCATTCTCCTGGTCAGCACAAACAGAATCTGCCTGTGCTTTCCCTTAACTGTTCTCATGTCTGAGACATTTGTGTCCGCTCTGGTCATTTCATGCTAGCCACTATCAAATAAGCCTTGAATGGGACATAACTTATTTGCTATGAATTCACTACCTTTGAGAATCAGAATCAACCACACTTTATAATGGTCACTGATACCTTCTGAGCTGAACAACTTCTAGTTACGGTACTATGTCACTGACTGAAGCAGATTTGTTGCCTAATGGAAACCTAATTCCTCTTTGCTTTTTCTTAAAACTTTTCTGTCCAGGAAGCTTCAACTAGTGAACAGTGTGTGATCTCTACCTGTATACAAGAAGAAATCCATAGCAAAATGGAATGAAGCCGCACGAGATGCCCAGCCACAGCCCCTCCCTACAAGGCTGTTTGTTCAACAGGTACACTTGAGTCTGGGTCAGCTGCCCCAGAGCCAAGGGCAGGCACAGGGAGGGCAAATCCATCTCTACCCCACTGAGGCTTGAAAGCAAGAAACAGTGCTTCAGTCTTCATCTTGGTAGTACTGACTTTGGCTTTCAAAGAAAGGACATTTGGTACCCAGGAGTTTTGACATACATTCATCATAGAATTCTTAATTTCTTCCAGAACCCATAAAGGGATCTGTCTTTCAAAATATGAGGGAAAGCTTTTGTATTTTTTTAATTACTTTTCTTTTAGTAAACACAAAAATAGTTTTGGTAAATAGTTTTCTTCTAGTGTGACTCTGGCTGAGGAGGAGAGCGACATCGCGGAAGACTGATGGCTGCCAGCCACAGTATCTACGAGGCCACTGAGGGACACAAGCTCTCCCAGGAACTGCTTTCTCCTTTTCCCCCTCCTTGTCCCCAGCAGGCAGGTGACCCAGGCCTGACCAGAAAGGATGAGAGGCAAGTTAGCTCTTCTCAGGTCTTTTATGCTCTATCTTCCATGCAGGAATACTAGCAAGGGGGCCAATTAGTGCCACGTACCATAGTCATTTCTGGATTGACACCTGCCCACTGGAGACTCAGCTGAGACAAACAAAGAGTTTTCAAACAAGCTGCCAAACAGCTGTCAGAAGATACAGGATTTTGATCATTCCTGACCTGATCACCATCAAACTAGACACCTTGTAATGAAGAACATATCCCGTTTAGAGTCCCCAGAGGCATCCAGTCCCTCAGAACACTGGCACAATTCTAGCTGCACACAGCTTTACAGGAAGTGCCTGAAACAGCCTGCACAAGCCTTAATAAACATCTGAAGAGCACTGAAATCAAAAGGCTTTGATTAGTCAGAAAACCCTGTCTGCTCTACCCAGACCATAACAGGATTAAGCAGCCTGCCAGCATCAGGCAGCTTCTTGTCTGTACCCATAAAAAGCCATTCTCTTCAGAGAAGATCCAACTTTCAGGAATGTAAGTCAGGAAAGTAATAGTGGCAACAAAAGTCAGGGCTAAAAAAATGCAGAATCATTCCAAGAATAAAACAACCATATGGAGAAATACTTTCTCTGGTTTACCTTGAGCAGAAGAGGATATTTGCAAATTCTCTGAATTGGAGTCAGCAGATAACCCTCTAGTGGAATGTCTGTTGTCTTTCTGCCTCCCAAAAGCATGCAACCCTATAATCAAAAAAAGAAACAAATGTTACCTCAGACACAGCTTTCAGATGACTTTTGACACGATTCTGTATTTCTAAAACATGAGTTTTCGAAAGTGAGAAAGCACTTTACCACACCTAAGGTACAGGAAATGGCACTTCATTCACCACATATGACACAAGATGACATACAGCCATCAAGTCTGCAAAGTTCTGCAGGCATCAAGCAGAAGAAAATTTGCTGTGGATAACAATGGCTGTGCAGAAAGGTATCTTCGCAGAGAAATATTGTAAAATATTTCTCTGAGAAGATACCTTTCTGCACAGCCTAGGTGACTCAAAAATCATCCTAACAATACAATGGCAAACAGCAAAACTAGATGGACCGTTACCTAAAATAATCCAATATACCCCCACAACAGATAGGACCTGTTGTCTTTGTTGACTATGTAAAGCTGTATACTGTTGGTTCAGAAAACTCCTGAAGGCTAAAATAAAGCCCACTAACTAATAATCATGTAATTAACTTTAGTCCAATTCTTGTATCTGAATTGAACTGGAATTGAAACATATGAGTCATCTGCATAACACCCACCAGTTCTCTGGCAAAACATTATGCCTGAGCACAGCTGGACAAACAGCCTGGGCACACTGGCTGGCCAATCAGCACACATGGAACTTCTCAGCAGATTATGGAAATTGATTTCTCGGGATTGATATAGAAAGGGAGTTTAAGAACAGGGTATGGCACTGGGAAAGAAAAAAGTCTTATATTCCTTGATTTGACCTTAATTTGTAACAACAATCAGTAATCTTTGTGACAAATCAATACTGCCCCACCATAAGCTTTTTACACATTTCCCTGATGGTTCTACTATTGGCTGCTGCCAGAGACAGGTAGTAGATTCAGGTGGACTTCAAGTCTTTTTCAGATAAACTAGTCCACATCCCTATGCTCAACCATGAATATGGACTTTGCTCCAAAAGTCACTCCAGTTGCAAACTTGTCCTGTCCACACAGAAGTTGAACTTTAAATGCAGTTCAGCCAGGAAATGCCTGCTTTGGGGCATCACCAGTAACGTTTTCCCCTGTGAAATATGTGCTGTGGCTCAGACACACTCTGAAATTCAGTGAGTTTTTTGGCTGTAGCTCTACAATTCTTCTCCGCAAGGAATGTTCACAGACATCATACATAAAATCTCATTAGTTCAAACTGGTATTTTTACAGACAATTGTCTGTAAAATAACCTGTCCCCAGGCTATTCTAGATCTGTGGCATTGGCTATCCAGCTCACAATGCTCCCTGTCCAATTTCTAAGTCTCAAGTGACTCAGTCCTTCCCATCTCTTCTTTCAGCCCTCTCTCTAGCTCTGGGCTCAAAACTGCCCTTTAACACTTTCTGACTTTTCAAACAAATTCCCACATTCTGTGTTTCAGAAGCTGTGAGGGGGGCAGTTGGGACAAATCTATCCCCACAAGTAAAGCTTTGTACTTTAGTTCTGCCTTCTGTGCATAGCAGCATTGTAGCACTGGTTTGAGAGGCAGGGAAGGGAAGGGGGGCCTGGAAGAAACTACAGCACCACAGCTAAGCAGACACATCAGTGCAGCCCTTCTTCCCACATTTACTGCCATTTTAACAGTCTCTTGGATTCAGGTGCTGCAGCAAGCCACAAGCCACAGCAGACAGTGTGACATCTTTGATGTTCCTCGTAATCAGTTTGCCAGCTGCTGTCTCTAACACAAACAGAAAACTTTGTCAATCCAGTGGAAATGGAGAACATTTTGAAGGTTGGGAAGGGTAGTGTTTACATCCACCTTCCCTCCTCTTTCTCATTGCTTTCCCCCACCAGAAGCACCCAAAAAAAATCTCATGAACAAGGTAAGGGTCATTTAATAATTCAAAGTAATGGTTTGATAAGGTTCATTAAAACTCAGACATGACAAAGAGACTGCCTATGCAACAGCTCGAGGGTTGGTTCCCTCTGAGGCCCGGATCTTGTGGCTAAAGGAATGGTCTGGCCCTGCTTGTGACTGATGTTCATGTGGAAGTTTTCTTTTGCTGTACTACATTGGGAAAGAACAGATATTTCACAGCAAGCAAAAAAAAGAATAAATAAAAAAGAGCAAAAAGAAAAGCAGGTCCTTTGCAAAAAAGACAGCCTTTATTTCACTTCACAGAATTTCCTAGGAAAAAAGCTGATGTGACAAATTATTCCCTCACCTATGTGCCAACCCCATTACAAATGCTACACATCCATGGCCAAGAAAACAAGACATTAAAAAATCAAGCAGAACTGGGGTGAAAGTAAAGAGGAAAAACCACCAAGAAAGGAAAGAAAAGAAAGGAATGCAGTGGTAGAAGGCAGTGCCCACTGATTGTTTCTATTCCCAGCCCAGCCTCTATGGCATGTTCAAAGGCTGGATGGCCACAATCCCTCCATGGATGGGAATTAGGTTACTTTTGATTTAAGCAGCAATGATGCACTCTAAACAATTCATCCACACTACATTTCTTGCCCACAGCTGGACACCTGGAGAAAAGGGTGTCAGAAGCAGGTCACATTTTTCTGATGAGCCTGCAAATGGTCAGAGAACTGAGCAGGGAGCCAAATCCAATGGGAACTAGCCTCAGTCTTGCTGCTGACTTATTGCATTACTCCTTTCATCATCTGTGCTTGCTTTTTTCTGTTGATTCTTAAAAAAAAAACCATCTTCCTTATTTCCACTGCAATCACTCGTGCTGGTAGTGCTCAGTTCTGTGCCTCAGCTCATGAGGGATTTCAGTACCCCTCCACCTGAGTGCTCCATACCTGCAATGGGTAACCGCTGCAAAATGCCCGGCATTCCTGTGATACCAAGGAGTTCTTATGAGCACAGGGCAAAGCCAGATCATTCACTCAAGAATGCTAGAGAAGGTGCTTACCAGCAGGAATGTTCTCACTGTCGGGATCTTGTTCAATTCCATCAGCAGTCTGAGTGCTTTCTCGTGGTTGCTACAGTACTCCTCGTACACAAAGAATCTGTCTTTCTGCAAGGAAAAACAAAGTAACTTATTGACTCAGACACCACTAGAGAGATTATTTTGCCACAGTCTGTTACCAAATTCTTTACAAAGAGAGGTGGACTCCAAGTGGAATTAGCATTGGAGTTTTCATGAAGGGTGTGACACTCGTGTAACGCGAACAATGCATACAGCCAGGAACAATATAATTCCTGACTTACTCTGTTGTAAGTTAACAGAGATTTTTCTGAGCACTGAGACTTTCAGCACTTTTCCTCTCAATGCTTCACTGAGATCATAGGTATTCTTTCCAGGAAGGAGGGATTTTACAGTCTTGGGAATACTTGCACGTGTGTCAGGATATTTCACGGAAGTAGCCAGGAGCAAAACAAAGCCGGGAGCAAGGGGGCTGACCATTCCTGCAGGAGGAAGAAAGCCAGGTGGTTGGGAAGAACCAAGGCCTGAAAGAAGCTCTGAGATCTGGAGGGGAACTATAACACAAAGCAGTCAGCTGGAAATCCCTTGCCTTTCAAGGAGTGAGAGCCAGGCCCCAGTAGGTTGGCTGGTTTACTTTGTATTCTGAAACAAGCAGCAGACAAAGCTTAACAGCTATATATAATCATTTCTGTAACTGGAAGAATGTCACCAAATACACACAAAATAACCAACATATTACAGATACTAAAGGCAAGGAAGGATAGCTTCACAACTAGACTGAGCTACTAACACTGGGACATGTCACAGCCACCAGCACATGCTGGAATGAAATCCCCCATTAAGAAATGAAGGTCAGCTGGCAGGTCAGGGTCAGCAAGTTCTGCTCTACTGATCTTCAGATCCAAAGACAGTGCAAGTCCTTCTATCTTAAATGATCAGAGAGGCTGAACCCATTGCAAACACTAGATATCTAGAAACACTGGAGTGATTCACAAAAGAAGCAGGAACAACTATTTCCATGCCCGAGCAGATAAGGCAAGAGGCAAGTTGATCCTCTCAAAGCTGATAGGAAGGCCTGAACTTTCAGCAGCTATGTTCAAAGCTTCAGTATTGCATTCACCAGAATAAAAAGGGAGCCATGAGATTGTATTAGGCTTTAGGCAAAATGGATGATTCAGATTTTTGAGTGCTGCTCGCAACAGTTCTTTATTTCCTGGCTCAGGTTGGCTTCTATGCCATAAAGCAGCACCATGTGGAGGCACACAGACAAGCTAGTTTGCGGACCAGAAGTGATTTCAAAGCATTAGTGTGGCACTCTGCAGGGTAATATGTGAGGCTTTCCACAGCTACCATCTCAGGGCACTAAGCCACGTAGCCAATGCCTTCCAGAGTTTGCTGTTGTATTCAAAACAGGATTCTGGTCTAAAAAAATTCTATAGGAGCCTTTTAATCTTCTCAGAATTTGGAAGTTAAATTTTTCGAGTTTTGATTGGAGTCCTAGCACTCTTAGAGCTTCCTGTGTCAGTTGAAGGTATTTAAAGCATCTATCTACTTTTAAGACAGCTCACAGTGATCCAAGCAAAAAACTGCTGCCAGTTGAATGATTTTACTAGCAGGAAACCATGGGAATGCAGCTGCAGTCACTGGCTATTCCCTTTGCTATTGCCACAAGGAAAAGAAATTGCATTTACGTTAGTTTAGGAGAATTTGACATTCTGGTCAGATGTTCTGTGGTAGATATACATGTTCAGAGGCTGTAAAATGCTGTTGGGTTTAGTTTATCACTAACCTGATGAATTTTTCCCCTTCTTGTACTTCAAAAGAAAGAACTGAGAATAAATAGATACATGTCCAAACACAAGAACAATGGTACAAAGCAAATAAAACAACAGCCACAAAGGGTATGGTGCAAAGAGCTGGAATGCAGACGTTCAGGACTTTTATCCTCCGTTGGCAGCTGCTCATGTTGCTGCTGGGGTGCAATACTGTTGCAAAGAAACAAAAGCTTCTGACCCCCAGATACAGGAAAAGGCAGGCCTGGGTCCACAGCACAATAGAAAAAATGGCAATAGGATTGTTGTCAACAATAAAAACAGGAAAGTTAGAGAGTAAAACAGATATTGAAGTTTTTCCTACATCTTCTCTCACCTCTCCTCAGCTCCCTGGATGCACACAAGCACCATGCTTGAAACTAAAAACAGCAGCCATTAAGACAAGATCATCTGTTACATCAGTGCACACAAAATGTCACTGCTCAGGTTTCTGACTGCAGCTTTGAGTGCCTGGAGTTTGAGAGGCTATATTTAGATGATGACAAAATCCTTCTGCTAAAGCTCAAGACAGTACAGCAATTATATACACACCAGACTGCTTTCCTCAAGTCTTTTCCAGCTGTACCCCATGCTGGTGACCCACAAATATGAGAGCTATGCTTAAAATTACTCTGTGTCTGAAGTGTTTCATTTCCTCTCTGGGTGATACTCAGTCCTGGGCTCTCCCATAGCCTGGAGAGGAAATTATCAGTTACATAATTACAGATGTTAGCCCAGGAATTCTGAACCTGCAGTTGGTCTAGGTTAAAGTGCAATTATGGTCAGAGACGTGACCAGATAAAAATGGCACTTTCTTACTCAGCAAATCTGCTGCATACACAGCTAGACCTTCTGTTTTGGTGACAGAAGTCTGTACTGTTCTCAGTTTGGTTAAAACAAGTCTTTAACCAATAGTTTACTCTCCAAATATGTCATTTTGAATCCATTAGTACTGCCCACAAATTAGTGCAAATTTGAAAACAGTTTTGACTAGAAAAAAAGCAAATAAGACATTTGAAAAACTGCAACATTTTATTTGGACATATTTTTAACAAGGCATGGCATTTTCTTGTTTCAAAGCAGGCTGAAACCAACCGACCTTGTCAACATCAAAAACCTAAACAGAAGACATAATTCTCAACAAAACAATATCCCTAGTGACTTAGACACTAAAACTGATCACTCAGACAATATTGCTCCAAAAAAATGAGCATAACACGTGTTTCCCTAGAACAAGTTTCTAGCTATTACACCTCCAAACCTCCAGCAATATGGCAATATCAGAAACAAAGGATCTGACAATTCTCTGCCCTTCTGCTCCACACAGTCACAACCCTTTCCTGCCCTGCAAGAGTGAGCCTGTGCTCACGAGCTGTGAGTGCATGTGCTCTCTCTGACATTAGAGACATCCCACGTGCTGTTTAAGGCTGCACACTGCATTTGGAATGAATACTCAAAGATGTTCTTTACCATCTGTTACAGTCACACTGAACCAGCTCCAGAATAAACTCTAGCACCTACCATCAGACAATGAACTTCTGATCACCCCACCAAACGGAGTACAGTAGGGCACACAATGATGGTCTTCTAAAGGAAAACAATTTTTCACACCTGAGTATGAGAGCAAGCACATTTCATCAACTCTTAAAATACTTCAAAAAGACAATGTGCATTAATTTGTTTTTTGGAATTCTTGCAAAATATGCTTGCTTGCTTTAGGTGTTACTCAAGACTTGAATCCTTCTGAACTAGAGGTCCTTGAGAGGATATCAGGCCCATAACAACTACCATGTTTTGATGTATTAAGAAAAGGTGTAAGTGTGGCACTTGAGCACATGGTTTAATGGTGAACATGGTGGTGGTGCTGGGTTGATATGGGACTTGACGGTCCTAAAGGTCTTTTCCAACCTTGATGATTCCAATTGATCAAAGTTGATCTTTCTATAAAAGCAGGGTTCTGTTTCTGAAGGCTGGTGGACCATTGCTAAGTAAGGCTCTTCTAGGCCAAGACAGACCAGGAAGAGTCAGGCCTATGTAGACTAGAGGACATTAAGGACACACCAATCTCATGAAGAGGAGCCAAGCACTGCAGTCTGATGGAACTCCACATGGTCAATCTGGGGATTGCTACAAGGATATACAATACACAGATACTTAAGAGAAAACATGCTCCACTAAAAAAATGCAGTGTCTGGATAAAACAGTGCTTCAAGAATTCTAAAGCTATTCACCAAATTTTTAAGTATTTTTAACACCGAGTTTCTAAAGAAAAGCACCTGTGCTAAAATCTGGCTGCTGACAAGTACTGGGTTCATAATCAGGACCAGGAATGACCTTGCCAGGTGATCACAACAACAGACACACCAATACATTCAAGATCCAGGGACCTTCTGACACTTCCTCACTGCAAGCTCCCCACAGGACTCACTGTGATTAGATGGTAATGAAAAAGCAGCACAGAGGGTGTTCAAGCACTTCTGAGCATATTGCAACAACAGAACCCTGCCCACAATGAAAGACCAAAGAAATGTTCCCCATGGCTTCTCTGGGTGAAACAGCGAGAGCCTGAGCTGAGAGGAGAGGGGGAGAGAGAGAGAGAGAGAAAGAGAGAGAGAGAGAGAGAGAAAGAGAGAAAGAGAGAGAAAGAGAGAGAGAGAAAGAGAGAGAGAGAAAGAGA